>JANAVB010005800.1:4304331-4869675 GCA_029216955.1 Iris pallida | reverse complement strand
TCCAACCCCTCACGTGGGAGCTTTGCCGACGAGAAGATCTGTCTTCGACAGAATTGCCTTCCCATCAGGCGAACCTTTATTAGATTCTGAATACTATACACCCGTTAGGGTAGTAGGAAGAGATCCCAGGCGGTATATGCCCCGTGCAACAAATATACCATGCCTATGACCGACCAAGGCCCGCGTTGAAGGTCACACGTGCTGCAAATGGGAAGTTTTACAAGGCTGGTCCCCGTGCTCGGATGCCTCGACCAGTCGAACCCCTCTGACGCTTGAGCACTCCCGTGCATGATGCAAGCCAGGGGGTATACCTCATGGAGAGAGCGTCATACGAGCAACGTTCCTGCGAGCATGATAAGAGGATGCCTCGCCAGTACCTCTTTGATCGTACCCACGCTAGCTTTCTGCACGTACAATGGGGGTATCACGATGGATGATCTTGTGCTCTCCCAAGAGAAGAAGAATCTACGGCACAGGACATGCCTAAATCAAGGCATCCTTGTACCCAAATCACTATCAAATGCTGCTGTCAACAGGCGACTGTACTACCATCGAGGAGGTGCTCCGTCTTTCAAAGACTTCAATCTACGTCGATCGCACGTCAGAGGCTCAACAGGGGATCAGCGAACAAGAGAAAAGACGAACTCTGTGTCGTCGCGTGCAACGCGGTGCATGGTTATAAAACTCTCAAGAAGTCTTCCAAGAATCCTCCGTCTCATCCTCCAAGCCCAAGAAACGGCCCGAGAATAGCAAAACGAAGGTACCCGGTACAGGTGTTTTTTAAGGCACACGTTCTAAATCTTGCTGATGCCACGTCAAAGGCTGGGGTAGTCAGCCGCCTTCTGTTCATGACAACGCTGCATTCTAATCTGAAGAGGAGCCATACGATACGAAAGCCTCTACCTGCAGCTAGTCACCAGACAAGGGGTAGCAACCGTAATGAGTCCGAGGAAGACCGCAACCATCTAGTCTATCCTCAAGACGACAAAACCTGGGTGTCTAAGCCCGAGAGCGAAGGGTCCACGGTTCCCTTAACTCATCCACACACCAGTCCGTCTTTATGGTCGACGGCAATGAAGCGGACAATAACGAAGCTCTCAGACGTATCGAAGCCCTCGAGACGAGCCTAGACACGTTGACGGCTACAATGAAGACCTTGTCCTTTGTCATGATGGATATCAAGAGCAGTTTGACTCGCTGCTTCCATACCCCGCTTGATCCAACAACCAACGACGAGTCCAACAGGCCGTCTGTCGTCCGTCAGGCAGGACCATCATCATTTACTCCATCGACTACAGGCCCTGCAATGTCAATTGAGATACAACAGAATCAAGGAACTGTATACTCGCTACGATGCCAAAGAAAAGCAAGCAGCACTCCAGAAAATAGGGATTCGGTAGCATATCCTGCCGAGTAGGACAACGTAGTCTATCCTCCAAGTATAATCTACAGACGCTCACGCCCTACGAAGAAAAAGAGTCTCCTCGACAATAATTGAGGTACTTTGCCTCAGCAACAGGGCACTTACCGAAGAACGACGCTCTCTTACCAACATATTCATAGAGCTCTACAGGGGGTAGCCTATGAGTGGTTCTGCAGTCTCCCGGATGATTGTATTTTATCGTTTGAGGACCTGAAGTATCTATTCGCAGATCGATTCTATGAAGGAGGGATGGATATGACAATGTCAACTCTCATGAGGTTGTCCAAAGGGAGAAAGAGCATGTCCATGCATACAATGAGCGCTTCTGCGAAGCAGCCTTAAGGCTACCCCCTGGTATGCCCGAGCCTATGCTTATGGACTCATGCCGCAAAAATGTGCTGCCGGCAATAAAATTCTGGTAAAGTGCTACTTGTACGGAGTGGACGCCCTTTATTACAGAGGCGGATGTGCCACAGAGGAAAGCCAAGACGCACAACTCCTGGGACTGAACTTCCCCTCTTCAAAGACAAGGGGAGACATTCGTCTAACAACAACCCCAAAGACGGAAAAGGCAAGCAGGCTATGACCGTTAACATCTCCAAAGGTTCAGCAACCATGAACCCAAGTCTGCGGAAGTGCAGAAGCCGAAGGAGACTTACTCCTTCAACGACGAGGATACGCTAGAACTCTTCAAGATGCTGGCGAAGAATGGCAAGCTGGCTCTCCTAACGTCGAAGCATCCCGACGAAGTGGTAAAGGTGACAATCCCAAATACTGCCATTATCACCAGTATGTTCACCACTCAATACAAGACTGTTATGTGTTGAAAAGGCAGATCCAGTACCTCATCAACGCCAATGTCATATCGCTAGATTATGAAGAGAAGGCCACCACGGCCAACATGGTTACTCTCCAGTTTAGAAGTTTCCCAACCACAGAGGCATAAGACAGACTCGTCCCTATCCCGAGGGCGACGATGGAAGTGGTTAACCACCCACCAGCATGGGACAACGCTTAAGGTCTCATCCTATTCTATACAGCGAGGCGAGGTCATGTGGGTTCACTATGACCTGACTCCCGACATAATGGCTCCTACGACCCCTTCCGTCAAAAGAAAGAAGGTCAAGACCTATCGCATGATCTCGGCATCGCCCGAGGACACCATGATAACCAATCGCCGGCACAGCGACAAAAGAAGCCAGGCACTAGAGGAGGTAGAGCATCCACCAACTACAACCCCTACCCCTAATACATCAGAGGCACGCCCGTCGCAGACTTCTGCCATGGATAACAGAAGCAAAAGGAGTTCGCTTTGACAAGCCTCTCAGAAAAGACTCGACAATAGGGCCCATCAAACCCTACAACTTCGACATACTAGCACAGCTAGCCAACAATCTGGCTATGTTGTCACTTTTCGAGCTCTCCGTCTCTCCAAAGAGACCCTGGATGCGCTCAACGAAGCTTTATAGAATGCCGAGTCCTTCCTCCCTCGGGTACGACCACCAAAGAAGACCCTGCATCTTGCCCACATTGTCACAGCGTGGTCGAAGTGATCCCTATTATCACTTTTACCCAACAAGACATGCTGCTGATGAACAACCACATAATAGGCCTCTATACTACAGGGTATTTCGATGCCATTAAAGTCGATCGCAACCACATCGACCTGGGCTCCTCTTTCGGCATCATGCCAAGAGGTCTGCTCCAACTCTACGGATCCCGATGCATCAGCTGACCGTATCAAACATAACAATCAGTGGCTTCAATACGGGAAAAAGTGAGCCTCTCGGCAAAATTTGCTTGAAGTGCCGAATTGGTGACCTCCACATCAAGTGACCTTCTATGTCATCGATACGGACATAAACTACAACATGCTGTTGGGACGACCATGGATCCATAAGTACATGATCATCCCTTCCACCCTCCATCTGTGCATGAAGTATGTGGCCAGCGATGGGACTATCAAGACCAAGTTCGTTGATATCCACCCATTCCGGGGACTTGAAGCCTACTGTACCGATGCTGATCTGTACAAGGCAGTTCCCTAGAACGATGAGGCAATGATGCTGATGACGAGGTAAAATAGCATCAGAAAATGATGCGCTGGTCGAAAAACCTTTAAAGGTTCGGCTGAAGGGAAACCCCCCAAGATGTCTTCGCCTCTCGTCGTCGAACTCCGAGGCAGAGCACCACCTTCGCTTCCAGTGACAGCAGATGATAGCCAGGAGCCTATACGAATAAGGCTACCTTGGAGGTCATCAAGTCCAATCATGAAGGCGCAGGAGCATTCGACCATAGGACCCATGGTGGTCAAACTAAAAGGAAAGCGTCCTCCTCCTCCTCCCTCGACGGCCCTAGTCCTCACTGATGAGGAACTAGGGTCTACGTCTATGCCAACACAGAGGCGTACTCTTTTGATGATATAATCCCTCAGGATAAAATCTCTTACTTTATTAATAGGAAGTTGTCTTCGAATTATTCTTGTATGTTGGAACACTAGATATTTTTAGACAACTCTCTATTTAAGCTACAGACGCAAGTGACGATCGTCAATCGTACGAGCCAAGTTGTCCCTCCTCGGGGTGCCTACTTTAAAATTCTAGCAAAGAAAAGAAGAAGAACCCATCATATTCGGTCGAGTGGAGAACTCGCATCGGTTAGCTCTTGAAGATCCAGAGCCTGATAGCGACAAGATGCAGCTCTACCGCTACACTACACATGCCAAACACCTCATCCGAAGGTGGGTTACGACCTGAATAGCAACAAGGGGCTCAATTATGGTAAGGGTCGACGCCTTCCCTTACAGATTCGAGCTCCAAAGGAAAAGGCCCAAGACTATTACCAGCGCACCCGTAGGGGGTTGGGTTATGTTACACCCACTTCAACTCAGAAGGCTCAAAGAAAGAAGTCATGATGCACTCACACTCTTCTGACACCTCAACCTGGGACTCCGATACAGCACCAGCCAGGCATTCAAGAAGTTGTTGTCAGCTAATATGGCCTCCGCAAGCTCTCGGTCGAGGACGAAGGCCAAACATTTGAGTATTCCAAAGATGAACCCTGGGCTCAGTATCTGGGATCTCTATAGGAATAGTGTTTTCGAGCAGCGTGAACATCCTACAGAAGATGAAGTCGTCTAGGTCGAACTGGGGAAAGAGGCCTCCTCTAAGCTCATCTTCATTAGTAAAAGCCTAACAGAAGGTGACAAGAAATCTCTGATACAGCTCATCCGAGAATACATCGACATCTTCGCTTGGAGCTACGAGGACATGCCAGGTTTGGACCCGCAGGTTTCCATGCATCGCCTCAACATCCTTTCCAACGCTAAGCTTGTCAAACAAGAACTTCGGTTTCGCTCGAACATTATGGATGCTATTGAGGAAAAAGTCAACAAACTCCTGAAGAGTGGCTTCATCCTTAAGAGCAATATCCAGATTGGGTAGCAAACGTCGTCCCGGTTACTAAAAGAATGGGAAGATACGAATTTGCATAGACTTTAGGGATCTCAACTCAGCCTATCCTAAAGACAAATTTTCCCTCCGATCACTGACATGATGATTGACAATACTTGTAGCTTCGAGCATATGTCCTTCATGGATGGTTTCTTCGGCTACAAACAGATCAAGATGCTCCTAAAAGACGAACAACATACAGCGTTCCGGACTCCAAAATGGTGTACTATTACACGATAATGCCTTTTGGATTGAAGAACGTAGGAGCAACCTACCAAAGGGCTATGAGAAAAATATTCTGCAAGCATCTCCGAAAGACGGTGTAATGTTACCTTGACGACATTGTCGTTAAGAGCAAGGACAAGTCCAACCACCTAGATGATCTATGAATAGTGTTCGATCTAATGCAGACGCATCAGCTGAAGATGAATCCGACCATGTCCTTCTAGGCATTTTCAGTGGCAATTTTATGGGTTTTATCATTACTGCAAAGGTAATTCACATCGATCCAGAGAAGACTAAGGCAATCCTAGACATGGCTCCTCCAATAAATCTTCGGAAGCTTCGAGGCTTGCAGGGCATTAGCGTATATCAGAAGGTTCATAAAAATCTCTCTGGTAAATGTTAACCCTTCACCAAGTTAAAGAAGAAATGGGTCTCCTTTGTATGGACCGAAGAGTGCCAGCGTGCGTTTGACGACAATAAAAAGTATCTCACCAGTCCTCCCGTACTGGTAGCACCAGTTGTAGGAAAGCCCTTTCTGCTATACGTTCGACAATGGATCATTCTCTTGGTGCCTTATTAGTCCAAAAGAGCAGTGAAGGCCATGAGCAGGCGATATACTATCTTAGCCGAACCATGATTAGAGCGAGCATCGGTATAATCTTGTCGAAAAAGATTGTCTTGCCCTTCTCTTCGTCGTCATCCAGAAGATGCGACACTATATGACTGGACAGACAATCCATGTCGTATCCAGGATCAACCCCCTCAGAGTCCTCATTACCAAGCTAGGGGCTTTAAACTCACGATTAGCCACATGGACAATCCTTCTGACTCCCTATGACATGGTGTTCGTCCCGCAGAAAGCAGTCAAAGGCCAAGTGCTGGCAGATTTCTTGGCAGCACATCTGATGCCAGAGACATTAAGACTCTACGAAGAGATCCCCTACGAAGTTCTGGAGTCCAATACAGTTTCGGACCATTCAGTTTGGGGTATGTTCTTTGACAAGCCTCATGAACGGGGCCAAAGGATAAAATCGTCGTAGGGGTCGGGATTGTCCTCGTTACTCCACGGACTGGTTATCAATCGCACATATTCCCTCATAGAGTCGTACACCAACAATGTTTTAGAGTATAACCCTCATCATTGGGCTCTAACTCGCTAAACAACTGGGGGTTGACTACATCGAGGCCTATGGAGATTCAAATTAATCATCAGCCAAGTTCGAGGGCAGTATGAGGTTCGACACGAAGATTTGATCCCCTACCACCAAGCAGCGATTGATATCATCTCCACCATCACAGGTTCTTTATAGAACATGTGCCATGATTGCAAAACTTGGAGGCCGACGCACTAGCTAGTCTTGCTGCTTCCTGTCTCCGTCGGTTCCTAATATACTGTTATGGTGATGGGACGGGAGCTAGTCTGTCCAAAGAATGCTCTGTACATATGCTGAAACTACTCGCTACAAGTAGATATGATGAAGATACTTGAGATTTGCGATTCCCATTATGGACTACGCAGTCTACGGTGTCATGCCCCGATTCGTAGAATCGATAGTCGTCTCCCGGACGTGATGCCATGCAAACCTAAATTGCGATCGCATAAGGCATAGTCATAAGGTTATCTGAAACACAACAACAAAAGAATGCACAGAGTAAATTGAACACACATTATAAAGAAGAAAACTTGAGCTTTATTAATAATCAAAATCATTTTACACTCGATACAAAGACGCCGCACGGGCTTTTTACAAAGACTCCAATTACAAATGAACGTCGATGAGATAGTTGTTACATATATTTCATCTATTAGTTGGTACAACCAGCATTATAAAACCACCTGGGATGGTGGGGAGTCGCTCCATCTATCTTCGGTCTTCGACAGTGGAGTCTTCAAAAAGAATGGATCTAGGCTTCGGTCGCACGGACGAAGCTTCAAAACATACAGCATTGCCTCCCTTCACTCGGCATGCTGCTCCCGATTTATCGCACCTGTAGAGAGAGCAAAGATTCATATAATCAACGTGTACTGGATTGGCTAATTAGTTTCCAGGCTCTTATTTGGTTTAAGAATTTAGATAGAACATAAAACTTGTTTGTTTGTGATCTTTCTAGCCATCCTAGTTATTTTCATTCAAGCAGTTTAACGAAACATAAACCAGGTGAACTACGCTAGAAATCTTCCTCGGTAGAGCGCGTCGAGCAACATAAAACTTACTATCACCTTCCCTATTAGTTTATAACAATTTATGTCAAGTGTATGTTGTGAAGGTCAATGGCATTAACTAGCCATCCCGGACATAGCCTGGTTAGATGGGGTCTTTGCAACGCAAGTAGAGAGCTCCGTTGTATGTCCCTAATTCCATGTTACTTCTACCCAGCTCGACTATTTCCTGTTCCCTCCTAGGCTGAGTCGGTCCCGTGGCCCCGGGTTGTCGCTCAAAGAAACAATCGCCCTTGTCGACAAGTTCTCCATGACCGTGTTATGTTAACAAGGTATATTTTTAGGGTATCGTTGGGGCTTGTTATGTAATCGATTCATTTACTTGGTTTTTTTTACAGACCTAAAATAATTCTATCTCTTTTCTAAAATCTTATCTTTTCTCTTCTAGAACATAGGACTTGTATTTTCTAGCAGAATCATTCATATTTGATACCGTTACCTGAGTTCTCATTTTGAAATATAGGGTCGACGAAAGAGGTCAGCCACTCAGTACAGTTGAATACTGACACCCACACAGTTTTCTTGTACAGGCACAGGTAGAAGATCGTGGCACGAAGCTCGCTTGGATACGTCGAGGCTCGAAGTTCCTTGGCGATTCAAGGTGTGCAGCCGCATGAAGTATGGACTTATATGGGACATAATGTATGCACGTCGCCTATCCGAAGCATCCGTTGGCTCGAGACAAGTATTAAGAGAAGAGAGAGAGCTGAGTGACTTGTAATGTGAGAAGAGTGAGCTTGAGTGATTGTAATCTTGGCCTTGCCCTCGTTGTAACCTTTGTTTCAATATCAATAAAGAGCTTCTTTTGAATTACTTGTGTTTTGCTTTAAAATTCTGTTGCTATTATTCAATGTCTCTGTTTGGGACTTCAGTACGACGACCCTGTCGCAGCCGCTGCAATCGGCCGTTATGGAATCCGCCTTGCACAAGTAATCTAGGCTCGTACGGCATTACGCCTTAGCGAGGACGATCGCTCCTTCGAGAGCAGGGTGTGACATAATGGTATCAAAGCACAGCTTTACGTCCTTGGACTATCGATTGAATTCTTTAACTTTATTACTTCCGTAAGTTGATATCGTTGGTGCGCTCTCTCTCAAATGTCCCACGGGATGTCCATACAATAAGTCTAAGTAATTTGCAAAACGTAGGAGAATAGTTTTTGACAAAAACAAAAAGATGGTTCAAGTGAAAGCACGGTTGGCTAAGTCTGACTGGACATATACACCAAAGTTGCATCGACATTAGAAGAGTCGAGTGCGAGATTTGATCCATCTCGGATGACAATGAGTTGGAATCGATTGAGTAAGTGGGATGACTATAGATAGGGGTACTATCGAGCGACGATAACGTCAGTGCGATATAGATGAGCGTGCTTAAAATTTAAGGAATCGTTCGGACGAAAATTTGAAGAAATAGATTGTAAATTGAATAATAAGTTGAGGATTTGTTGACTGACTTCATCCCTTAGTGGTGCATACGATAGCCTCAAGGATGTCGATCGATCGATTGAGGATACGGGGTATCAATAAGTCTATCAGCAAGCGTCGCGTGTATGCAAAGCCGTAGATTGAGTATCGTTGAATAAGTTGTAGTCTTGAGATTTGACGAGTTGATTCGAACAACCTAGAAATTGACGCGCACAAAACGTGTGCGGTATTGAGGATTACGCGAGTATGAAACGCAAAAATGATTGTGTAGGTGAAACTGAATCAAAGAAAAGTTAAGGTGTAGGAATGGAAGACTCAATCGAGGAAATCGATAAGAATTATACGAAAAGTTAGCACGGTCGGAAGATAGCATGCATGGAAATGATGCAAATATTTAAGAATAACTTTAAAGAATCGGGATGGATGTTGCTAGATGATTTGAGTCAGCAACAAATGATATGATTTGAAAAAAAAATGTTGCTCGATAACATAAGATAGACGGATGAACAATACGCGAATTTGGGTTTAAGAAAATTGATGATGTAAATGATTCGAAGGATAATGGTCGAAATTGATTTTGAATGTTGAGGAGATTATCCTGCTGGACGATAGCATCAGTCGTACGACTCAGAATTTGTTGCAAAGAAAGATCGTCAGGTTACGCATGTCATCGATGGTATTGAGGCGTATCAAATATCGATATACGATAACTCGGGGGTACTCTGACTCGACAAATGACGATCGTATAAGTGTTATCGTTCTGATGGATGTTATACTTAGGATTTTGATTAAAATGGATGTTGGGATGAAAATAGAATTGTCTTGAGGGTTGCATTGATAACTACATCGTCGATGATCTTGTCTTGTGCGAGCGTAACTCTAGCCTCGTACATACATTACATCAGATTTGGGGCGATCGTTCTACGTGAGCGCTGACATGGTGATTCATATCACAGAAATGATCAAACTCGAAAATCAGGACGTGGCAATTTAGATTGTCTCAACTTGCGGTTTGATGCGAAGGTGGATTCGAGGATTAGTCGGACTTGAGATTGACGATTAAATGAAACTTGAGGATTAAGTAGGTACATTACGCATCGAGAATGAATTAGTATACACAAAACAAAGGTTACGTCCCGATGAGGATGATTATCCCGGAAGCGTTGCATCGTATTTCATGCCCACCGTAGATAATCGAACTCGCATGAGATCGTGACGCAACATATGGTTAAGCTAGACGACCTTGTGCATGAATAAGTGAATTGTGATGAACGACTTAGGAAATATGAAATATAATTATGGCTTAGCAACAAATTATGTCGTAGCGTGCTTGACTTGGAAGGATTGATAGGCGGATTATGTCAAACGTGTTCGAAGAGATAGACTATATGAAATGGCTTGATGAAAGAGTAATATTGATATGTCGAGGAATTGGTTGAAATGTGAGTTATCGTAGATGGCTTTGCTGAATGACTTAGACCCCGTACGACGAATGTTGGAATGTGTGTAGGGAATCATGCTCGATGTTTAGAAATATGAGTGATGCGAGCTTGGAGAAAACTACGTACCGTTAACTTGGTTTGACCTTAGGATGGGGTCAGTGTTGATATTGTTGTTTGGGAACTATGATTCCAATACTGACGGATGACTTTAGCCTAAAGACATAGCCTAGCGGTTAGGCAGATGTCCCGGTGCGGACGATAGAAAATGTGGAGGCACTACTCATGAGGCTTAGTTGACATGCACATATATCAGGAATGTCTGAATATGTGTATGATCTGACTCGAGTAGTGATGGCGGATTCTCTATCACGAGGCTTCGCTGAAATGCATGTATTTTGGAGACGTCTAAAATATATGTACGATCCAACTAAGTGATACGTTGAAGTCAAGTGAGACTTGAGGAACGGGAAAGTGTCGAGATCGTAGTTTTGAAAAAATGATTGTAGGTAGCACGAACATGCTCGAATTTGAGAAATGCATAGAAAAATGTGCGCAGAGTCGTTGAACATTCGAGTGATAAGTCGATGAGTATGTACTCAGTTAGTTTTGAGGACGAAACTTTTTTGAGTGGTGTATGATGTAGTGCCCCATTCCATTCAGTCAATCGGAGGAATCGGAACGTCGACGGCGTTCGGACTTAGCCTTACAACGGTGACTCGAAGGCCCGTTCGGTCGAGGCAACTCCAAGCTCAGGTGGGGTAGTTTTGGTGAACTCGCCTCATCATAACCTTCACATAATAAATTGTATATTTTTAACCTGCACAAGTAGGCTTGATAATAAAAACGAATCTAGTATAGCTGCGAGAGTTAGTGCAACAGTCGGCTTAGACTCAGTACAACAGTCGGCTTACGGGTCAAATTGTTAGAATATGGAAAGGTCCAACAGTCGGCTTAGAGCTAGTGCACGATGTGCTTTGAAAATGACACTCGGTCCTTCATCCTGTGGCTTGAGAAAAAAAGTTGGTCTTCGCCACAAGCTAAGAGTTAGTAAGTCATAGGCGTTGCCCGCATAAACGCTTCATAAAGTGCACAGTCCCATCGTCCAAGGCTTGATGCAGTCCTTGTTCGTCAAGTTGTTGCACGATTAAGTTAGGCTAAGTTATGATAGGCTATCGAAGTCTTTTCTAAGCACCGTCCTATGTTTCCTACGGTTGTCAAAATTTCTTGGTTCTACGATAGTAAGGCCCGTTGTATAGGTATGTCTTGGGTGATAGTATCATCCAGTACATCAATTGGTGTAAGAGGATGTCACGACTTAGTGTTTCTAAGGCACGGGCCACGGTTGATTCATTTGAGTTTGGAAAAAGGGCTTTCAAATAGTCGTTCATGAGTCAAATAAAATGATAGGGCAAGAAGGAAGAATGCTCGCGACCATGGGTCGTCGAGGCGGTCTCAGATGTGAGAAGCATTAAACTTGGCCCTGAAAGAGATGGTAACACTAGAAGTAGAATGACTGTGTGATACGTCAGTTCGAGTCGAGTCTTGCATGGCATTGGACAACTTGTACAAGGAAAAAAAGTTTCTCGAACAGCGACCCAAGCGGCCAACGGTATCGTTTCTATTGAGACATGATTAGTAGTATTAGATGACCGCACGGGTTACGCGGGACCTGCAGCAGAGCTCGCTACTCGTGCTGGCAAGGGGTGTCTGTCTAAAGCTATGGTAGTCCAGTATAGTGCTGGGCGCTAGTGACTAGTTCATATAGATGAGTTGGCATTACAGCAACCCGCGTGTGTGCCTTTAGATTGAGTCGAGTTGGATGTGTGTACAGTTAGAACAAAAAGTTGGGCCTAAGATTTGGCTGCAACGTAGGCGACGTGCTTCGGCACGAGATATGGCGTCGAGTCTTAAGTTGTCAGCATATAAGTTGTATAATTTGGATTTGAGTCATCTTGAGTTTAAGTCTGGAAATGCCGCAAGGAAAATTCGTCGAGTGACACTTAGCCCATAAGTATTGATCGGGTCAGTTGGTGATTAAAGTAGCAAGGGCTACGAGGCGACGATATGGTTAAGTCACAATGAGTTGCAAGGCACGGCACAATGGACTTGTAGCACGGTCACAAAGAAATTGGTACTATCGCGTAGTCGCGTCTCTGATTATGGGCCGTAAGGCAAACAGACTTGATAGGTTAACATTGTTGGTACGAGAAGGGGTTTAGAGGCAATGTATGAGTTGACATTGTTGTTGCAAGCACGGGATGGTCTAGAGACACAAAATAGGCCAAGGCGTCGGTCCTAAAACTGATCTTAAGACAAGAGTAGAAAGACAATCAAAAGGGTTATGTTGCACAAAGTAAATGAACATGTCAGTTTTGTATGGGTGGGCGAGGAGCTCATTCCACCAGAAAGTTGAGTATTGACACCCACACAGTTTTCATGTGCAGTACAGGTAGAAGCTCGTAGCGCGGAGCTCGCTTGGATGTGTCGAGGCATGGATTTCCTTGGCGATTTGAGGCATACTGCCGTGTGGAGTCTGGACTTATACGGGACAAAATGTAAGGACGTCGCCTATCCAAGCATCTGCTGGCTCGAGACAAGTATTGAGAGAAGAGAGAGAGCTGAGTGACTTGTAATGTGAGAAGAGTGAGCTTGAGTGATTGCAATCTTGACCTTGTGCCCCATTGTAACCTTTGTTTCAATATCAATAAAGACTTTCTTTTGAATAACTTGTGTTTTGCTTTAAATTTTTGCTGCTATTATTCAATGTCTCTGTTTGGGACTTCTGTGAAACTACCCCGTCGTAGCCACTGTAATTGGCCGTTATAGAACCTGCCTTACACGAGCATAATCTATGCTCGTGCGGCATCATGCCTTAGCGAGGACGATCGCTCCTACGGAAGTAGGGCGTGACATACGGGATCCTGTCTGAAGACCCAAAGGAAGCAGCTTCGTCAGAAGACGCTCACTCCGTTTCTTCTATAACAGCTACTAAAATGTTGACCGTCGTTCATAAGACGGGCTCCTTCTATATTGTTTGTCTAAGACAGAGGCACAAGAGGCACTCAGAGAGGCACATGAAGGATCCTACGGAGCTTATCAGCCAGGCCCCAAGTTACAAGACCGACTGCGCCGTATGGGCTATTATTGTCCTACTATGAAGCAGATGCCGTATAATATACAAAAAAGTATCGGGCGTGTCAGTTTCATGATGACTTCATCAATCAGCCTTCAGAATATTTGTACCCCACGGTGGCCTCTTGGCCATTCGAAGTATGGGGAATGTATATCGTGGGGCCAATCAGCCTGTCCTCTTCTAATGGACACCGGTTTATCTTCACCATCATAGAATATTTCTCCAAATGGGCAGAAGCAGTACCATTGATAGAGGTAAAAACCTCCAACATGATCAGCTTCATCAAGCACCACGTCATTTACCAGTTCAGAGTTCCTAAAAGAATTATTAACGACAATGGCCCTCAGTTCGTAAGCCATGCCTTTCATCGATTTTGTGACAAAAATTGAATTCGAAATATGGTGTCAACGGATTACAACCCGACAGCTAATGGACTAGCCGAGGCATTCAATCAAACCATCATCAAGCTCATCAAGAAATTCATCTCTTTAACAAACGTGATTGGAATGAGATGTTGGGCAAATGTCTATGGGCTTACCGTACGACGGTTCGTACGCCCACGGGCAGCACACCATTCTCATGGTTTACGAAAGCGAGGCAGTCCTCCCCTTGGAGATCCAGATCCCGTCCTTACGGGTAGCCATCACTAACCAACTGACCGACGAAGACAACCAACGCCGGCAGCTACAAGAGTTAGAAATACTGGACAAAAAATACCTATTAGCGCTACACAGAATCGAGATTTATCAAGCTCGTATTTTTGGGGCCTTCAACAAAAAGATACGATAAAGAACATTCCGAGTGGGTGACCTCATCTTGGCAGTTCGAAGATCGATGGTAATGACTCACAAAACAGCAGTGAATTTTAAGCCCAAGTGGGAAGAACCGTTTGTTATAGAGATGGTCGACTCTAATGGCGCCTACCGACTGGCGAAACCTAATGGTGACTTGCTAATGATGTCCATCAACGGCAAGTTCATGAAGAAGTATTACGTCTGAAGACGAAACCGACATAGGCTCCCACATCCCCTAAAAGGGTGCCTATGGGTCTGGTAAGGGGATCCCTCTCTTCTATATTTTTTTTCAAGTAGATGAAGCACTTCACGTCCATATTACCTCTGGATTGCTCCTCTACACCTAAAATTGCGGCTACCATGTCCATATTACCTCTGTATAGTCGTTCTCTCTGCGTTGATCCTAATTATCATGGCATCTAGAAAACAGTTCACGTTCATACTACCTCTGAATTGTTGTTCTAGATCCCAACGAAGGTTAAGCCTACCATGCTTATATTACCTCTGGTTCGACAGGTCTTCCAGGATGACCCCTCGTTATTATTATCAAGGGCTAGGCATGACACCAGCCTACTGCCAAGCATGTACGCTCATGCCACATATCATGCTTCTGTTCAAAGTACCCCGAGCTTGACCCAACTTCGGGACACTTTGAAGGGGGTCTTGTAGAAGCATGAAAAATGTCGGTGTAGTGCAAGGCGCAGGTGGGTGCTCCCGCTACCCATCCCTCTTCACAACGGTTCAGAGGTTGCATGGCGCAGGTTAGTGTATTTATATATATATCTATATAGATATATATATATATATATATATATATATATATATAATATTATATATATATATATATATATATATATATATATTAGATCTATATAATATATATATATATTTTATATATATATATATATAATAGATATATATATATATATATATATATATATATATATATATATATATATATATATATATATATATAATATATATATATATATATATATATATATTATATATATATATACACTAATATATATAATATATATATATATATATATATATATATATATATATATATATATATATTATATATATTTTAGTGTATATATAATATATATATATATATAAACTAAATTATTTTATTCGGTTTTCGATTTTGGTCTGATTGCGACCATCTTGAATTTCTAGGACGAAATTTTTCTAAGGGGCGTAGATTTGTCACCACCACTTTTCTAAAATGAGGGTAAATTTGAACTTTTGTAAAATTGATCATGTTAATAATTAATTAGTAAATTTTATATTATTTTTAATATTATTTAAATTGATGTATTGTGATTGTGTCCCTTTCTAGTGAAACCTTAGAACTACTTAGCCTAGAGACTAACCATGACCATGGAGACCTAACCAATGTGATTAGATTAGCTAATTACCACTTTTTAGGCTAAGGGTATTTTGGTCATTTAGGATTTATTATTATTATTTGAATTTTAATGAATTAATAATGTGCTAATTGATATGTTAGGCCAAAACCTAGAATTGTCCTAATCTAGATATTGATCATGAGCCTAGATATTTAGTTAGTAGCTTCCAACTAGATGACAAGGTTAGTAATATCTAGATATTTAGCCTAAGTTAGATATTTGCTTGAAACCCTAATTGTAATTGAGCCTGTAATAAAGAGGCTTGATTTTACACTTGAGAAAGGCTTTAATCTACTTGGGACCAAACCCTAACCCTAGAATCACTCCATGGCAGCTAACATAGATATCCCCCCTATATAAGTGAACATTATCTCCCCCTTTGCCTCTTTTATCACAAACCCTAACCCTAATAGTGTTCTTCCCTAAATTCATCCCTTTATCTAAAACAACTCCAAATTGAGCCCAATCAATTGTAATACACTCTCCTAGTGTAGAGGAGGTCTCTATTGGATAGCGAGAAAGGATTGGGAGAAATTTGACTATTGGAGCTTGGTGGAGATTTGGATCTAGGAGCTTTCATTGAGATTCCAACTCTCAATAGGTAATGGCCTCTAAACCTATTTAAATTCTATTTTCTCTCCATAGATGCATTCATTTAGGATCCTCCTAGCCCTAGGCCAAATTTGGTAAGAAATTGGATCCGTTTGGTATGCATATCAGAGGAGTATCGGAGAACTATTCATTGTGTTCGATGAAATGTCTCTTAGAAATAAATATTCATAATTTTCAAAACTAGTTACATAATTTTGTAGCTAATATAGTGTATATTACTAATCTAGGTTACTGAGTTGATTTTAGGATAGTTTGGACACAGTATTTGGACACGGGGACACGTGTACGAGACCTCGTGCACTATCCTTCTACCCGAGAGTGATATCTCACTCGACACATCACATTATGACACCATTTTTGGTGGACATGTGGGGGCAACATCTGACAGCATGCTCCCAATATTTGGGAGTATATAGTGGAGTATTCGAGGAGCACTCGAGCTTGCAGTGGTCACACTGACACTGCACACACGTAAAATTTGGACACTGATACGCCTTTCGTACTCGTATACGACACAAATTGGATACGATACAAGCACAACTGCACACCCCTATACCTCTCCTACCCACTGACATGAACACGTGGCCTAAGGTTGGACACACTGCGTCTATTTGTACTCGACACACATGCACGAGGACCCCTTGGGCACTATCTGTACACCCTCACTTTGATGGAGACTGTATTCACATCTTCTATCCACAGTGCCTCTCTCCATGACTATCACACTGTGAAGATTAACCCAAACGTAGATCCATAGGAGTTTTTAATTCATCACATGTAACCACAAAGTCTTTTGTAACAGATCCTTGTAATTACGTCTTTATGAAGTCTTTTATGTAATCTTGTCGAATCTGTAGCAGACTCTTGTAGCCATGATTAATGAAAGGACTTTCGAGCTCGAAATTCAAGACGGTCGCACTCCTTCTAGGTTAAACCCCCAACGATCAAGGTCAAGAAAATTTTACCTAGAAGCATGCAAATCAAGGTTCTATTGGTCATAATTTTACAGTCTCGAATAGGATTTCTACACTATCTAGCACAGCACAAAGTATCCTGACAGATACTAATGGAATCACACAACAAGATAGAAAAGAAGGGCAGAAAAGACAGACATGCTATCCTATCACCTGTAGCATCGGCCTCCTCGACCGTCAGCGCAAAAGCCCTGCCCCTCTGGGGTATATCCCTCTAATGGTGCGGGCCATGGTGCTTCGCCATAGGTGGCCTAGCTCCCACTATCTACTTTATTATACTCAAGTAACATCCACACTGATATTCCATTCCATTATATCGACCTGGGATTCCCCATCGATTTCAGCTCCAAGGATCTCCATCTCATTCAGATGACCCATCATCTTGAGAACATGATCCCTTATTGGTGTACCCTCAGCCATTTTTGTATTCATCAAACATTTCATAGCAAACTATCTAGCTGCTCTACTCTGATGTCCGAAGAGTTCCTTGAGGTTATACATCATGTCATAAGCAGTGGCCATGGCCTGATGCTGATGTTGCAGTATATTTGACATAGATGCCAGAAATGTAACACCGTGCCATCTCATCTGCCTTTTTCCACTTCATATAAGCCTCTTTGACCTCTTCATCAGAGTTAGCATCAGGCTTAGGTGGGCATTCCTCAACAAGTACATATTTGTACTCCTCAGCAGCCAGAACAATATCCAAATTATGTTTCCAGTCAATATAATTAGGTCCAGTAAGTTTGTTTTCTTTAAGAATCACCATAAGTGGACTGAAAAAACCCATTTTTGAAATCCTGAGAATCACATAAATAAAATTATGTAGGGCAAAAAAACTTTTTGAATTAACTAAATATTGATCCCTCAAAACAATAATAAGAAATTCACCAACACGTTGAACACCATGAATTTAGCATGCCACGATAGTGTGGACGTATACAAATTCAACTTTGTTCAAGTAGGTTTTTCTTATTAATTTTACTATCATGTCAACATAACTTTATGACAAATAAAATTAATATGCTGGTCATGCTCTGGCCATACAAATAATAGCAGTGACTCCGATAGGGAGGATACCATTATTTGTATCTAAGTATATACTATTACTTAATACTAAGTCCATTACCTTGTAATGAGTTCCTTCAGATGGAGAAGTGAACACATACTAGGTAACTTTCTACAATTATCCCTAAGGAAGTTTGTACTGGTGATCCATAATTATACTCATCCGATATAGAGGAAAGCACTATAGCCAACACGCAAGTATAATTACATCATCTACAAACCAGTAATAGAGACCATAGGATTTAAACTAAATAAATATCCTCTCCCACTTAGTTATTTAACAATGAGGGTTTTTCTACTAGTTGATATTATGTCCATGTTGTCCATTATTAATGTAGGCTTAGTTTTTCAAAAAAAACAATCACACAATAATAAACATGCATAATCAGAAAAAGCAAAATGACAAAAATAAGAGAAAATATCCAACTATTATGGTCATCTTTGCTGCTCCGTCCTCAACTACCCGAATCAAAAATCTGGCGCTGCGCAGATCTATTCGGGGATGGACCTGCCCGGTCAGGTCGCGGGGTTCGGGGCAGCGCCCCGAATTTTTTTTTTAAGGTGTTGGCTGTCGATTCCTTCATCGAAAATCATCTGTCTGCCTTTAGACTGCTTAAAACCAGCATCTCGTCCGACGTCAGAAACAGCCACCACCGCCATCACGATTGATCAAAAATAATTAAAATTACATCAATCATATGTCTCCCGAAGTAGTTCACACATAATCTAGATTGCAAAATTAAAATAATAAGTACGATCAACCCTCATAATTTTAATTACATCCACCGCAACAAAAACATCCACGACATGTCCGTGGTTTAAACAACACAATCAAAAACATGCATTGGACCATAATAGTTGGATCTAAGATGCCTGTAAAACCGAGTTAGAATAGATCTACATCTTCCGACTATTACACAGCGCAGGTTTTATTAGACAACATGGACGTATCAATCAATACGTAGATCCAAAGTGGCTCTGATACCAATTGATGGAACTAGGGATTCCCAGGACCCTTTCTTTGGTGTGCGTATTGATCGATAGAAAGTTAAACAGATCTAATACGTGTTCTAACCCTTCATAGGCGGAAACTAGGGTTCACAAATTATACCTGCGGCGGAAAAGAGACAAGTAATTCCTGGCAATCTCGAGCGGACGACCCCAAGATCTTCTGTACGTATTCCTTTCTCGAGTTGGACGTCTTGTGGGCGACGATCTTCCAACCTTTTCTTCTCCTTGGCAGCCCTCTCTTTCTCTCCTTACGTGAATCACGAATTTAGAAAAAGTTTCATATTTCTGATCGGTAATATGGCGGCTAGAGAATAGAGGATATATATAGGCTACGACAGGGACCATGAGGAAGAATTAAGGTTAGGCCTCCTAACGGATCTGGATATCCCGTGTTCAGTCCGAACACACAATCCAGGCCCATTAACAATAGCTCGGTCCACTAATGAGCTATTGTTGCACTACCTCCCTAATCCCAAATTATGTTTATGGGCTCCTTTTATTATATGCTCATTTGGCTCCCCATGTTAAGATATCGTATGTCCGTCGATCAAATTAAGTTACTGACAACTATATTGATTCGACATCTTTTATGCTTAAGTAGTACCGCTTAACTTTATTTGTCATGTCGAATATAATCCACCTGCAGGGTTTACATGACAATCCTTATGAGCTCCTTAAGGGAACATCATCAACCCGATGTATCGGGACATAGATTCCATTTATAATCAATATCCCATCATACATACAATATTATTACCCAATTCATAGAGGTTGTTGATCCATAATGAATCTCACTCTTTTATGAGTCAAAATAATGCACACTGCATATACATGTCCGTTATTATATCCTGGTTAAGAGAACAAGCATCCATAATAACAGAGGTGTTTGTTCTCTTATGTAGTCAGTACAAAGAGAACAACCTCAAGTAGTCCTGTTCAATACACACAAAGTGTACTAGTATAAATCTATAGTCAAGATAGACTAATACCAGATTATACTACAACCTTTCCAATAGATTGTCCAAGTCCATCTAGGTTGTGAACTATTTATATACTCCATAGGAAACTGATAATATGATCTTCTGTGTGACACCACACACCATATTATCTACAATATAGAATATCAGACATTTGCATTAACACTTGCAACAAATACAATATGCAAACATTTGCCCATATGATTCTCATTCAAAATTTAAGGAAATAAGGTTACTAAAAATGTGATGCTTTTATTATATAACCCTAACATCATCTATATGGTATCTATTCTGCAATATGTTAATCATACTCGTCTGTCCAGAACCATGTTACCAGAATCCTCGTCATGCCAGTAAGTACGGCTGCGATAATACATATATTCCACAACTAAGATACATACCTCTAGAATCATGGTATTTAAAATTTTCATATTGCCGCATGTTTGGCTGCGAAAACTTTAAATTCCCACACCGGAAAAATATATCCAAAATTAGACTCTATTTTATCGCCATGCAAGCTAATATGGCTATAGAAGACTCTAGATTTCCATAACTAAGGCAACCTAGCCCATAAGATTTATCTTGGTAGAAAATCAAGTCAGCATTGAACAAAAAGAATCAAATTCAACAACGAACAAGGAAAGTAGACAGAAACTGTTGGAATCGAATTTCGAGATAGTTTATAATGAGATTCTCAAGGGTCATCCCAAGAATCTTCTTAAGTAGTCCTAACTGTGATTGAGTAACTCTCTATACAGCCTAATCCTATATCTTAATAGCAGGCTCGTAGCAGCACTCTAAGTCGAACAGCACTACAAAATCGTACTAGTTGCGATCTGACCTGCATGGGCCACAACAAAAATGTGTTACTACCCGCACCCTGTTTAGGGGCACGAGAACGTGGGTACGTCCATCCTACGCCGCAGTGTCAACGGTAGAACGCTGTGTAGGTCATCTACAATATCTATCAACTAACAATATGAATCATATAATCTGTCATCTCCGCATGGAGGTATAATATGACATCTCAACTATATAATTTCAATCACAAGTCTAAGAAAGATAGAGCATGATATGGAATCAGATAAAAAGAAGAAACTGAATAAATAGTAGAGTTATCAATTCATACAATTTTAGATGTCCAACACAAATAAGTACATATCCTGAATATAAATAGTCTCAACTAACAATCGGAACATTCTGATACAACATGAAAACTAATAATTCTAAACTATATCTAAGGCAAAATCTACTGAGCAGGATCCTCCTCAATACTCCTGTGTGCCACCTCATCTGCCTCGTAGTATGTAAGACAGTCATCTAAATCATCTGTAATATTTTGTCAATTTATCCAGTCAGGATGGAGCGAATACATAAACCAACAACAGTTCCAATAAAATGATAAAAACTATAAAACTACAAGTAGAGAGTAATATAAGCGATGAGAAATATAGAGCTACTAATATGTAATCATATCCTGACAATGGTACTATGAAGGATGAACGATGTGAAGGGTACAATATACAAGAATAGAAATAAATAGACAACATGTAAGCACAATTTAGAGAATATGACGGAAACTATAACTACTATATATACTATGTGGTTGAAATACTAGTTTCGAGATATGATCGGCTTGGAAACTTGTACAATAGCTACATGGCCAGGTTAATCATGCACGAGGTGTACGATTAACACTTACAATGTCTAACAATAATAATAGGAATTTGATCACATCTCTTACTAGGATTTTCCCTGCCCCAATTAGTACAGTGGATCCAACCATGACATGTGCGATACACGAACAATGTTTTATGAAACTATCATGTACAATGTCTAATAAACTAGTCGTTTACGATGTCAATACGATAACAATAATAACATCTCAAGACGGGATCCAGAAATACAAATCCGTGCTACCAACGTGTCGAGAATCAAATATAGCATCTCTAAATACAAGAATCACAGTAGATATCAAATACTGAAAACAACTATTAGAGAATGTACTCACATGTCGTCCTGATTAACAGATGTGAATAGATGTCTGAACTAGAGTCATAAGGTCCTATTTAGTACAAAACAGATTTTAATGTGTTCGATATGTAATAATTGATGTTTGCAATGCACTCTAGATGATTCTAGGTCAATCTTGGTCAAAGTCAACTCTTGGTCAACTTTGGTCAACCTATAGTCAAACCAAGTCAACATCTAGGCTTTGGTCAACCATCTAGTCAACAAGGTCAACTAGGCTAGTTCTAGGTCAAAGAGTCTATTGGTCATACTTGGTCAACATGGTTAAATTAGTCCTATTCCAGGATTCTAGAGCTATACTTTAAGCTAACACTAGTTAACTAAGATACCAACATATCCATAAGTCTACCATACCACTTATCAAGCTACTACCCCACATCTATCCACATATATATGTAATATGTGAATATACATATCACATTGGGTACCTAACATATCTATATAACTCCACACATCCATATTCCATAGCTATACACTAACCTATATCCATACCATTTAGTAATATACACTAGGATACTAAATAGGCTATTCCGTATAACATACCCATCACAAGTAGATATATATATACATTCTTATATATATATACATTCTTATATATACATTCTTATATATATACATTCTTATATATATATATATATATATATATATATATATATATATATATATATATATATATTTTATAAAAAAAAATAATAAAATATATATATATATATATATATATATATATATATATATATATATATATATATATATATATATATATATATATAAAATAAAAATAAAAATAAAAAAATAAAAAAAAAAAATATATATATATATATATATATATATATATATATATATATATATATATATATATATATATATATATATATATATATATATATATATATATAACATATAACATACCCATCACAAGTAGATATATATATACATTCTTATATATATATACATTCTTATATATACATTCTTATATATACATTCTTATATATATATATATATATATATATATATATATATATATATATATATATATATATATATATATATATATATATATAACATATACTTCCTATTCCCATGCCATAACACCCTCTAAATTCTATCTATCTAAGGGAACACTAATATCTTCCAAATTCTACTCAAACCTCATTCTAAACTAACATTCTAACCATGCATCTCTAACACTCAAACTCAGGACACCACAACTTAGTCCCACATTCTTCACTTTCTCTTCCTGCCTACACTTGTTGCATAACCAACATATCCTCCACCTATAGGCACGTTCATATCATGTTTACCTTTCATTCATCACTCATCTACTAGATACCCTCTCCTCATAAACACTAAACACTATATATAGGCTCAAGGCCAATTGGCCTGCACAACTTGTATGCTGCCAATGCAGACAAGGTATACCCTGCTACCCACTGCTCATAGTACAGCTTGTTGCTCTGCCTAGGCCTCATATAGACCAATCCAAGGCCTGCAAGGGGGTTCAGTCCCCTGCTGCCATTACATGGCATGGACACCTTCCAAATCACACACTAATCCATCTAATGCATGAGCTAATTGGCCTACACAACCATTCAGTGGTCAACCACATTAGCCCATGGTTCTGTTCTCTGATACTCAAGAGGAGTATCTGAACGAAAGAATAAGTGCCAGAGTTTACACCAGGGGTCTAAACTTTAAAGTTCAAAATCTGAACTAACAGTCCTATACTTGGTCCAACTGGGCTCTAACTGATACTTAGAGACACTCTAACTCTCGTACACTAGTTAGACACTTAACTAATACTCTAAACACTAACTGACATACAGAACATCATACATGGTTCACTTAATAACTCATAACCCTCTGATACACAAACTCAAGGCCAAAGCCACAGGCCTCTGATACATGAACCAAGTGCAGACAACTGTGAGTGTCACAAGGAGATATACGAAGAAATGAATGTGAGTGACGAGTGCTAGTATCAAGTGTCAAACGGATGTGACCAATGCATCAGAATCTTGAGTGTAGTATGTGCTCGAGTGTCAGAACAATATGGAGTGAGTGTTAGCAAGTGTCAAGGTGATGTAGCCATGCTCGAGAGTCAAATGTAGTAGTGATGACAAGTGCAAGTGTTAACAAGGGTGTGAAGTGTCGAACAAGTGTCAAAAGGTGTCACAGTGTGTCCAGCATGTGAGGAAACTGTGAATGTGTGCATTCGTGTGTCCACTAGGTATCCAGGGATATGTCTGAGCAGTGTCCCAAATGTGTCGAAGTGAGGGTGTACAGACAGTGCACAGGGGGTCCTCATGTATGTCTGTCGAGTGCAAATGGACAGTGTATCCAACCTCATGCCACGTATTCGTGTCAGTGGGTAGGAGGGGTATAGGGGTGTGTGTAGGTGTGCTTGCATCGTGTCTAATTTGTGTCGTGTCCGAGTACGAGAGGCGTATCGGTGTCTAAATTTTGCGTGTGTGCAGTGTCAGTGTAACCACTGCGAGCTCGAGTGCTCCTCGAATACTCTATTATATCCTCCCAAAATTTTGGGAGAATGCTGTCAGATGTTGCCCCCACGTGTCCACAATGGTGTCAAAACATCTTGTCTCGAGTGAGATATCACTCTCGGGTAGCAGGATAGTGCACGAGGTCTCGTGCACGTGTCTTCATGCCCAAATACTGTGTCCAAACTATCCTAAAATCAACTCAGTCATCTGGATTAGTGATCTACAATGTATTAGCTAAGAAATCATGTAATTACTTTTGAAAATTGTGAATATTTATTTCTAAGAGGCATTTCATCGAACACAATGAATAGTTCTCCGATACTCCTCCGATACGCATACCAAACGGATCTGATTTCTTACCAAATTGGCTTAGGGCTAGGGGACCCTAAATGAATGCATCTATGGAGAGAAAACAAAATTCAAATAGGTTTTGAGGACATTACCTATTGAGAGTTGGAATCTCAATTAAAGTTCCTAGATCCAGATCTCTACCAAGTTCTAATGGTCAAATTGCTCCCAATCCTTACTAGCTAGCCAATAGAGACCTCTTCTACACTAGGGGAGTCTATTGCAATTGATTGGGCTCAATTTGGAGTTGATTTGGATAAAGGGGGTGAATTTGGGAAAGAACACTATTAGGGTTAGGGTTTATGATAAAAAGAGGCAAAGGGGGAGCAAATGTTCACTTATATAGGGGGGATACCTATGTTTGCTGCTATGGAGTGATTCTAGGGTTAGGGTTTGGTCCCAAGTAGATTAAAGCCTTTCTCAAGTGTAAAATCAAGCCTCTTTGTTAAAGGCCCAATTAGAATTAGGGTTTCAAGTAAACTATCTAACTGAGGCTTAATATCAAGATATTACTAAACTTGTCATATAGTTGGAAGCTACAAAGCAAATATCTAGGCTCGTGATCAATATCTAGATTAGGGAAATTATAGGTTTACGCCTAACATATCAATTAGCACATTATTAATTAATTAAAATTCAAATAATAATAATAAATCACAAATGACCAAAATACCTTTAGCCTAAAAAATGGTAATTAGCTAATCTAATCACATTGGTTAGGTCTCCATGGTCATGGTTAGTCTCTAGGCTAAGTAGTTCTAAGGTTTCACTAGAATGGGACACAATTACAATACATCAATTTAAATAATATTAAAAATGATCAAAAATTCATAAATTAATTATTAACATGATCAATTGTACAAAAGTTCAAAATTACTCTCATTTTAGAAAAGTAGTGGTGACAAATCTACCCTCCTAGAAAAATTTTGTCCTCAAAATTCAATATGGACGTACTCCTTCTAGGTTAAACCACCAATAATCAAGGTCAAGAAAATTCTACCTAGAAGCATACAAATCATGGTCCTATTGGTCGTGATTTCACCGTCTCGAACAAGATTACTATACTATCTATAACATCGCAAAATATCCTGACAGGTACTAATGGAATCACACAACAAGATAGAAAAGAAGGACAGAATAGGCAGACCTGTTATCCCATCACCTGTAGCATCATCCTCCTCGACCGTCAGCGCAAAAGCCCTGCCCCTCTAGGGTATATCCCTATGATGGTGCGGGGCATGGTGCTGCGCCACAGGTGGCCTAACTCCCTCTATCTACTTTATTATACTCAAGTAACATCCACACTGATATTTCACTCCATTATACTAGGGCATCATCTATATGGTATCTATTCTGAATTCTGATAATCATACTCGTCTATCTAGAACCATGTTACTCGAATCCTCGTCATGCCAGTAAGCATGACTGCGATAATCCATATAATCCGCAACTAAGGTACATACCTCTAGAATCATGGTATTTAAAAAATTTTGCATTGCCGCATGCTTGGCTGCGAAAACTTTAAATTCGCACACCCGAGAAATATATCTAAAATCAGACTCTATCTCATCTCCATGCCAGCTAATATGGCTATAGAAGACTCTAAATTTCCATAGCTGAGGTAACCCAGCCCATAAGATTTATCTTGGAAGAAAATCAAGTCAGTAATGAACAACAAGAATCAAATTCAACAACGAATAAGAAAAGAAGACAGAAACTGTTGGAATCGAATTTTGAGATAGTTTATAATGAGATTCTCAAGGGTCATCCCAGGAATCTTCTGAGGTAGTCCTAACTGTGATTGAGTAACTCTCTATACAGCCTAATCCTATATCCTAATAGCAGGCTCGTACATGTAATCCAAGTCGAGCACCACTACGAAATCACACAAGTTGTGAGTCTGGCCTGCATGGGACACCAAAAAAATGTGTCACGACATGCACCCTGTTTAGGGGCACGAGAACGTGGGTAAGTCCAGCCTACGTCGTAGTGTCTAGAACGCTGTATAGGTTGTCTACAATATCTATCAACTAACAATTTGAATCATATAACCTGTCTTCTCCGCACGGAGGTATAATATGACATCTCAACTATATAATTTTAATCACGAGTCTAAAAAAGATAGAGCACGATATGGAAAAAAAGAAGAAACTGAATAAATAGTAGAGTTATCAAATCACAAAATTTTAGGTGTCCAACATAAATAAGTACATATCCTGAATATAAATAGTCTCAACTAACAAGCGAAACAATCCGATACATCATGAAAACTAATAATTCTAAACATATCTAAGGCAAAATCTACTGAGTAGGATCCTCCTCAATACTCCTGTTTGCCACCGTCACATGCCTCGTAGTAGGTAGGACAGTCATCTAAATCATCTGTAATATTTTGTCTACGTATCTAGTCAGGTTGGAACGAATACATAAACCAACAATAGTTCCAATAAAATGATAAAAACTATAAAACTGCAAGTAGAGAGTATGATAAGTGATGAGAAATATAGAGCTACTAATATGTAATCATATCCTGACAATGGTACTATGAAGGATGAACGATGTGAAGGGTACAATGTACAAGAATGGAAATAAATAGACAACATGTAAGCACAGTTCAGAGAATATGACGGAAACTATAACTACTATACATACTATGTGTTTGAAATACTAGTTTCGAGATATGATCGACTTGGAAACTTGTACAATAGCTACATGGCCTGGTTAATCATACGTGAGGTGTACGATTAACACTTACAATGTCTAACAATAACAATAGGAATTTGATCACATCTCTTACTAGGATTTCCTCCACCCCAACTAGTACAGTGGATCCAACCATAACATGTACGATACATAAACAACATTTTATATAACTATAATGTATAATGTCTAACGAACAAGTCGTATACGGTGTCAATATAATAACAATGGTAACATCTCAAGACGGGATCCAGAAATACCAATCCGTGTAACCAACGTGTCGAGAATCAAATATAGCATCGCTAAATACAAGAATCATAGTAGATATCAAATACTGAAAACAACTATCAGATAATGTACTTGCCTGTCATCCTGAGTAACAGATGTGAATAGATGCACGAACTAGAGTCACAAGGTCCTATTTAGAGCAAAATAGGTTATAATGTGTTCGATATGTAATAATTGAAGTTTGTAAAGCACTCTACATGATTCTAGGTCAATCTTGGTCAAAGCCAGCTCTTGGTCAACTTTGGTCAACCTCCAATCAAATCAAGTCGATATCTAGGGTTTGGTCAACCATCTAGTCAACAAGGTCAACTAGGCTAGTTCTAGGTCAAAGAGTCCATTGGTCAATTAGTCCTATTCCAGGAGTCTAGAGCTATACTCTGAGCTAACACTAGTTAACTAAGATACCAACATATCCATAAGTCTACCATATCACTTATCAAGCTACTACCCCACATCTATCCTCATATATATGTAATATGTGAATATACATATCACATTGGGTACCTAACATATCTATATACCTACACACATCCATATTCTACAGCTATACACTAACCTATATCCATACCATTTAGTAATATACACTAGGATACTAAATAGGCTATTCCATATAATATACCCATCACAAGTATATATATATATATATATATATATATATATATATATATATATATATTTATATTTATATATATATATATATATATATATATATATATATATATATATATATATATAGGGAAAACGGGATATGAGCCATAGGCTCATACTCTTATATGAGCCATCCCACGTGGCTTCAATTTGGTCCAATAAAAGTACAGTGACTTGGAATAGAAAATTTAGATAGATATAAATAAAAGATCTCATAAAAGATTTGATAAATAATAACTTACCAAATCTTTACTTAGAAATTTACCAAATAAGTTTACCGAGTAATTTAAATATAAATAATGCCATTTGTCCCTTCAAATTAAAATTAAAATTAAAATTAATATTAACATTAACATTAAAATTAAAATTACCATTAATATTTATATTAAAATTAATATTAACAATAATATTAACAATAATATTAATATTAATATAGCATTGACATTAACATTGACATTAATATTAACATTAACATTAACATTAAAATTAAAATCAATATTAAAATTAATTTAACATGAAGATTAAAATTAATATTAACATTAATATTAACATTAAAATTAACAATAATATTAACATTAATATTAATTTTAACATAATTATGGGATCTTTTATTTATATCTATTTAAATTCTTAGGTAAACATATTTGGTAAGTTCCTAGGCAAAGATATGGTAAATTATTATTTATCAAATCTTTTATGGAATCTTTTATTTCTATCTATTTAAATTTTATTATCCAACTTAATATATTTTTATTGGTCCACATGGAAGACACCTGGAATGGCTCATATAAGAGTATGAGCCTATGGCTCATATCCCGTTTTCCCATATATATATATATATATATATATATATATATATATATATATATATATTTTATATATATATATATATATATATATATATATATATATATATATATATATAACGTCAACTTCCTATTCTCATGCCATAACACCCTCTAAATTCTATCTATCTAAGGGAACACTAATATCTACCAAATGCTACTCAAACCTCACTCTAAACAAACATTCTAACCATGCATCTCTAACAATCAAACTCAAGACACGACAACTTAGTCCCACATTCTTCACCCTCTCTTCTTGCCTACACTTGTGGCATAACCAACATACCCTACACCTATAGGCATGTTCTTATCATGTTTACCTTTCATTCATCACTCATCTACTAGATAACCTCTCCTCCTAAACACTAAATACTAGATATAGGCTCAAGGCCAATTGGCCTGCACAACTTGTCTGCTGGCAATACAAACAAGGTATGCGTTGCTGCCTACTGCTCGTTTACAGCTTGCTGCTCTGCCTAGGCCTCATATAGACCAATCCAAGGCCTACAAGGGGGGTTCAGTCCCCTGCTGCCATTACATGGCCTGCACACCTTCCAAGTCACATACTAATCCATCTAATGCATGAACCAATTGGCCTATAGCACCATTCAGTGGCCAACCACATTAGCCCATGGTTCTGTTCTCTGATACTTAAGAGATGTATCTGAACCAAAGAACAAGTGCCAGAGTTTACACAAGGGGTCTAAACTTTAAAGTTTAAAATCTGAACTAACAGTCCTATACTTGGTCCAACTGGGCTATAACTGATACTTAGAGACACTCTAACTCTTGTACACTAGTTAGGACACTTAACTAATACTCTAAACACTAACTGACCCATTGAACATCACACATGGTTCACTCACTAACTCATAACCCTCTGATACACAAACTCGAGGCCAAAACCACAGGCCTCTGATACATGAACCAAGTGTAGACAACTGTGAGTGTCACAAGGAGATATGCGATAAAATGAATGTGAGTGACGAGTGCTAGTGTCAAGAGTCAAATAACGTGACCAATGCATCAGAATCTTGAGTGCAGTATGTGCTTGAGTGTCAGAACAATATACAGTAAGTGTTAGCAAGTGTTAAGGTGATGCAGCCATGCTCGAGTGTGAAATGTAGTAGTAAAGACAAGTGCAAGTCTCAACAAGGGTGTAAAGTATCGAGCAAGTGTGAAAGAGCGTCACAGTGTGTCCATCATGTGAGGAAACTGTGAATGTGTGCATTTATGTGTCTATTAGGTGTCCAGGGATGTGTTTGAGCAGCGTCCCAAATGTGTCAAAGTGAGGGTGTACAAACAGTGCACAAGGGGTCCTCGTACATGTATGTCGAGTCCAAATAGACACAGTGTGTCCAACCTCATGCCACCTGTTCGTGTCAGTGGGTAAGAGGGGTATAGGGGGTGTAGGTGTGCCTGCATCTTGTCTAAATTGTGTTATGCCCGAGTACGAGAGGCGTATCAATGTCAAAATTTTGCGTGTATGTAGTGTCAGTGTGACCAATACGAGTTCGAGTGCTCCTCGAATACTCCACTATATTTGCCCAAATTTTGGGAGCATGCTGTCAGATGTTGCCCCCACGTGTCCACCAAAAACGGTGTCAAAACGTGTCGTGTCGAGTGAGATATCACTCTCTGGTAGCAGGACAGTGCACTAGGTCTCGTGCACGTGTCCCCGTGTCCAAATACTGTGTCCAAACTATCCAAAAATTAACTCAGTCATCTGGATTAGTGATTTACACTATATGAGCTACAAAATCATGTAATTAGTTTTGAAAATTATGAATATTTATTTCTAAGAGGCATTTCATCGAACACAATGAATAGTCCTCCAATACTCCTTCGATACGCATACCAAACAGATCTGATTTCTTACCAAACTTGGCCTAGGGCTAGGAGGACCCTAAATGAATGCATCTATGGAGAGAAAATAGAATTTAAATAGGTTTAGAGGCCATTACCTATTGAGAGTTAGAATCTCAATGAAAGCTCCTAGATCCAAATCTCCACCAAACACCAATAGTCAAATTGCTCCCAATCCTTGCTAGCTAGCCAATAGAGACCTCCTCTATACTAGGGAGTGTATTGCAATAAATTGGGCTCAATTTGAAGTTGATTTGGATAAAGGGGGTAAATTTGGGGAAGAACACTATTAGGGTTAGGGTTTGTGATAAAAAGAGGTAAATGGTGAGCTAATGTCCACTTATATAGGGGGATACCTATGTTAGCTGCCATGGAGTGATTCTAGGATTAGGGTTTGGTCCCAAGTAGATTAAAGCCTTTCTCAAGTGTAAAATCAAGCCTCTTTATTAAAGGCCCAATTAGAATTTGGGTTTCAAGCAAAATGTCTAACTTAGGCTTAATATCTAGATATTACTAACCTTGTCATCAAGTTGAAAGCTACTAACTAAATATCTAGGCTTATGATCAATATCTAGATTAGGGCAATTCTAGGTTTAGGCCTAACATATCAAATAGCATATTATTAATTAATTAAAATTCAAATAATAATAATAAATCATAAATGACCAAAATACCCGTAGCCTAAAATGTGGTAATTAGCTAATCTAATCACATTGGTTAGGTCTCCATGGTCATGGTTAGTCTCTAGGCTAAGTAGTTCTAAGGTTTCACTAGAAAGGGACACAATCATAATACATCAATTTAAATAATATTAAAAATAATCAAAAATTTACCAATTAATTATTAACATGATCAATTTTACAAAAGTTTAAAATTACCCTCATTTTAGAAAAGTGTTGGTGATACATCTGGTGTCCATGAAGTATCCAGAGAAGTATCATACATGTAACAGAAACAAATAGAAAGTGCGCAGTGTATCAGAGGGTATCGAGTAGTGAATGTGGGTGTGTGCATGACAATTCATGTAAACTAATATGTCAGTTAGTATCACAATCAAGGGTGTGTGTGTCTAGCATGCCATTATGTGTCCAAGTGTTCGACAAGTGTCCAAGCAATAACAAAGTGTCTAGATGAGTGCAGCAGTGTGTGCATCAAGCTCGACCACACAAACTAGGATCTGTGGGTTGAATAACTCATTGAAAACTCAACCAATCCAACCCAAACTTCTCGTGCCACGTTTCAATCAGTGCCCATACGCAACCAAATTGGTGGCACCCAAAATCGTATCGTGTCCAGTGAGTATGGGCACTGCAGTAGCAGGGGAGCTACAGTGTCAATGCAGATAGTGAACCGTGTGTCCTTGTGTCCAGTTTGACACAGTAAGCCCTACCAAAATCAACTCAGTCATCAATAAAAATAATCTACACATCACAGGCATTCCAAATAGATAATTTATTTAGAATTTAGAGAAAAAAAGTCCTAAGGGACATTTCATCGAACGCTTGAGTAATCTCTCCGATATAGAGTGATACGCCCATGATACGGGCATCAAATAGATTCGATTTCTATCCAAACTTAGCCTAAGGCTAGGGGGACCCTAAATGAATGCATCCATGGTGATAAATTAGTAAATTAATAGATTTAGAGGTCATTACCTATTGAGAGTTGGAATCTCAATGAAAAGCCCTTTGAAAAGATCCCACACCAAATCCAACGGCCAAATTGCTTCCAATCCTTACTAGCTAGCCAATAGAGACCTCCTTTACACAAAGGGAGTACAATACAATTGATTTGGTTGAACTTAGAGGTGATTTGATGAAAGGGAGCGAATTTGGGGAAGAACACAAATTAGGGTTAGGGTTTGCAATAAAAGAGGCAAAAGGGGACTAATGTTCACTTATATAGATGGGGGAATCCTCTTTTGGCCGGCCATGGGGGTTGCTAGGGTTAGGGTTAGGTCCAATTTTCTTTTAAGGCCTTCTTTAGTTGTCAATTCAAGCCTTTTAGGGAAAGGCCCAAACTAGATTAGGGTTTCCACAAATATCTTGTTTCTAACATAATATCTAGATATTTTAGAACTTAGTTAACTAGTTGAATTCTACTAACTAAGTCTCTCGGATAATGATTAACATATAGACTAATGTAATTCTAGGGTTAAATCTAATATAACACTTAGCACATTATGAATTAAATAAAATTCAAAAATAATAATAATATTCACAAATTACCAAAATACCCTTATTCTAGAAAGTGGTAGTGAACTAATCTAATTACATTATCTAGGTCTCCATGGTCATGGTTAGTCTCTAGGCTAAGTAGTTCTAAGGTTTCACTAGGAAATGACAAAATCACAATACATCAAATTAAATAATATTAAAGTAATAAAAATTCACCAATTTATCATTAACATGATTTAAATCCATTATTTAATAACCAACATGATCAATTTTACAAAAGTTCAAAATTATTCTCATTTTAGAAAAGTGGTAGTTACACCAGTAGGAAGGCAATTCGGTTCTAGAGGAAGATGCACCTCCACCTGCTACAGTCGCAACACCCGATGCTTCCGAAGCAGGTCCGTCTCAACCTCCTACAACAGATAAATCGAAGTAGAATGAAGTTCGCTTCGACAAACTACTGAGGAAAAACTTAGCGGTGGGGGTACTCAAGCCCTACAACTTTGATATATTGTCACAAGTTGCCAATACACTAGCCAGGTTGTCGCTCTTCGAGCTTCTTCGTCTCTACAGAGAGACACGGGATGCCCTCAGCGAAGTATTGTAACATGCTGACTCTTTTCTCAGTTAGGTCCAGCAACCTGAAGAAGATCCAGTGGCTTGTCCACACTTCCATAATGTGGTCGAGACGATCCCGAACATCACATTCTCTCAGCATGGCATGATGCTGAAGAATAATAGGCACAATAGACCTCTGTAATATACAGGGTATGTTGGCACTATTAAGGTCAATCATATCCACATCGATCCTGGCTCTTATCTTACCATCGTCCCTTGGAGTCTACTCCAGACTTTGGGGATACCGACGTACTGGTTGACTGCGTCCAATACCACCATTAGCAGCTTCAATGCCGGAAAAAGCAATTACTTGGGAAAAATCCGTTTGAAGTGCCAAATAGGTGATCTCCAAACAGAGGTGACCTGTTATGTCATCGATGATGACATATACTACAACTTCTTGTTGGGGCTGTACGCCCCCTAGATTCTACGGTTTCTTTTAAAAAATTAAATAAATTATTTTCAATAAATATTTTATTAAAATTAGTTTTGATCATTAAATGTAATTTTATGTGGCTTTGATTTTTGTAGCGCCGGGGATATCAATCTCTCGAAATATTTTTCATAAGTTTTGACTTAGACAAGTTTATCTTCATGTTGATATATTATGTCCTAATCAAACTTGTTCTCTTATATTCTATTTACATCGCACAACTTTCTGGTTAATTTAAGTCATTTGACCATCTACCGAAAAACTTGACCTAATTTTCAATTCAACTTCTGGACTCGACATCGATCTAACCTAATCGACCTAATATATAGTTTTGAACCATTTTGAGCCTACTATACACATGCTACTTGTGTGCCATCAAATTGAGCTCTTGTATGCTATTATTTTATCAATGATTATAAATGACTAAATTTGTAGTGATGACCACACCAAGCCCAAGCTTAACCCAACTTAACCCAACATCCAACCAATTTCATGTGGCCACTCACATGACACATCCAAACACCCCACACTATTTCCTACTCTAAAATACCAAACATCTAGCCTACACACTCATAACTCCAATGGACAACCCCATTAACCATAATACCTAAATTGGGTTTAACCAAAGAGAATACACCACCATCCCTTCATTTAATGCTAACAAAAAATGGCCAAGCCAAATGGTGGCTGCCACCTCTTCCATCATTCACATATACACCCCCACACATGTCACACGCTAGTTAACCCTATGACTAAACAAAGACCTTAACCACCCACACAGTTTACATCACCCCCACTCTAATAAACACACACAAAGACACCCTAGCCGATCACAACAAGACAACCCCCCATCCTCCTTCTTCTGCTGCTATTATTTTTCTACCTCTTCACTCCACAAAGGACACCCCAACCCTAACTTCTTCTCTCCCGTCTCTCATCCTCCTTCATCTTTCTTTGGCTGCTGTTGTACCGCCCTATGTCGTCAACCATTGTGCCACTACTCCCCAGCCAACAGTGTATCGTCGCACATTAGCCGCCTAGCCATGCGCCCACCATACAGCAGCAGCGTACCCCGACCAATGGCTGTTGTACAGCAGCTAAGCATAGCTGCTGCTGCTACCTCCTCGGTAGATCCCAGCGATGTACACCATCGTGCGAGCCATGCGCTGCTCGTGCGCTACCCTGTGTAGCCACCTCCCCAGCCGTGGTCCCCGTCACAACAGTTGTACCTATTCTCGTATGCTACCCCGCTCGAGAGTACCATAGCTACGATCCCCAGGTAGCGCCTTCCTCGCGTATTGCCCACGGTCGTGAAGCACAGTAGCTATTGTACACCATACCAAAAATGCCCTCGGTGTGGCATGAACCTCTCCGATAGTCGTCGCAGACATTTCCTGTAACATGGAATCGAACCCACCGAGAGGCGCGAGTTGTAGATGTCAAAGTTTATATTTCTGGACAGTGACTTTGCATGTATTTTTTTGGTGATCCAACCATTGGATCGTCAAACTCTTTCTTCCGCCGCAATCTCGATAAATAGATCTACCTCCATCTAAAATTTTATCTGTTAATTTGATCATTTGGTAGGTCAAAATTGGCCACCAACTTGCTCAATTAAATTGTATTTATTTTGACAATTTTGTGGAGCCAACTTTGTGGATTTGTTTCTCCGTCATTGTAGCTCTGTTTGGAGAGCCACTGGTTCTTATGCACATCTGGTATAACCCTTTTCTTGTGATAAAATTTTTATTTTATTGTGAGGTCGTTTGATTGGTTGAATTCGATACCAAATTTGGTCGTCCAAATTCGTAATTTTTAAATTATAAAATTCCAATTTTGGACCATGGACTCCGAATTCTAACTCTGACAACATCTATGGACTCGTGGCATCATTCTGCCCCAAAATCATATATAATATGCAAAATTTGGTGCAGCATGGCCCCGACACGTATTTTAGTGCAAATCGGGTCCCATAGTCCGGGTCAACGGGTCATTTTGAGATCGGTTCATCGGAATCCAATTCTAGATATATTGTTGGGTTTGTATCGTCATTCTAGACCCATTGACATATAGTTTGCCAGATTTAGTAGACTTTGGCCCTGGCATGCATTTCGATGCAAATCGGGTTCTAATTCGAGTCAACGGGTCATTTTGAGATCGGCTCATTGAAATTCAATTCTGGATATGCCATTGGGTTCGTATCATCATTCTAGACTCGCGGATATATAGTTCGCTATATTTTGATGACTTTGATCCTTACACAAATTACGGTACAAGTGGGTCCAACGACAGACCGTATTTTGACACAAAATTATTATTTTGTCGATGTGTCCAGAATTGGACTTATAGCTAATATATCTTAGCTATTTTCTTTATTCTAGGAACGTTGGTGATGTTTGTTTCAGCATTCGGAGACGTTCGTGGAAGTTCCTATGTTGTCACCTTTCTTCGACTTGACGATTTGCTTGCAGGATATTATCAGATTACTGCTTCACCCCAGTCAATATACCTTGCCATACTTGTTCTGTTTACGTTATAAATATCTATTCTTGTGTTGTTAGTTGGTGATACTGGTAGTGTGCGTCCAAGGATGACTTGGGTGCTATCGATGATGGTATCGATGTTGTGGGGGTGTGTGTGTGACTTATATTTAGCAGACGTACCAGGAACTGTGAAGTTATCCCACATAACTTTTATGACTTGTCATGAAATATTACACGTTAGTGTGAGTGAGGATTCAGTGTGTTAGCATGAGCTTACGTATTCGACTGATCATCGGTGCGAACAGTTCGTGTGTCGGTAAATATAGTTAGATGATGTAAATGGATTGTCTGAGTCATGGATACGACTTGCACAATTCATGGGCGGAGAAGACTATCAGTAGGCGTATAGGGTAACCAGATATTTTTTAGCCTTAGGGTTTCCCGTGTAGGGGTATATACTTACTAGTGTGTATATTGAGAAGCGGTCACTAGCTGTGCGCTAGGAACGGTCGGAAGGTATGCTAGTATATGTATATTCATCGGCTCGTGATCAGACATCGGCCCGTGTTTCGACACAAATCCTTATCAACCTATCCATACGCTCCAAAGTTATCTTTAACATGCATTCACATAGAATGGTTAGCTCGTGTACCCACATCGGACCGTATCATGGGACAATGACTTATCATGGGCTGGTATGCCATCCATTGTTCATGATTGGTCAGAGATATGGTTTATTGATTGATGACTGGATAATGGACCGTGTTATGATCCGGGCTGATCATTTTATTCAGTTCATATTATGACATGTATTTTTGTATCTTGCTACGTCCCGCTGAGGACTTGATGATCACTCCAGATATTTGCTAAACAGTTAGTAAAGAGTAGCTGGGCAGGTGTTGCGTGATGCACTACGATTTCAGCTATATATATATATATTTTTTTTTATTCAGCTATATATATATATATGTGTGTGTGTGTGTCTGTGTGTGTGTGTGTGTGTGTTTTATATATATAATATATATATGTGTGTGTGTGTGTGTGTGTGTGCATTCTCTGGTATTTCTATTTACTCTTCCCTGTATGCATTTCATCTTTATTTGATTCATACTGCTATGTAGCCTATTATTTGCAAGCTTATTCCTTTCTCGAGCTTGCTCGAACATGTATATTATTGGGTGGCCAACTTTAATATATTATGTTAATTCTTGATATTTGCTTCATTACTATGATTGAGATATAGATGATCATTTATTTTTAGTACCATTGATAGCAAAGTACGTCTAGGGATAAGTCCATTAAATTGGGAACTTATCCTAGATCGTATTAACTAGCATGTTCCTGTCATAAGTTCCTGTATATTTTGGCACTGGGCGTGACATATTTTTGTGGTGGCCCATCAAGGTCGAGATAAATCGTTTCGCTTATGTTATTGCACCGAACGAGCTTGCAATAGGATATGTATTTAGGATCTCAATCCACAACTGCTATTGGAAATTCTCTTGACTTCTACTATCGCCTTTGCATTCCGTATTCGTGCTCAAATCATACCTTTGAACCCCTATCGATGAATTCTCATCTTTCCTCCCTCGGAAGGACGAACACTTGTGTTGACGATCATTTCGTCATTATCTTATTATTGATTGTGACTAAGGTAGATATAATATCTTGTAGGTAATCATTTAGGGCATATATGGATTGCATAGACGTCTCTACTAGATTGAGCGACATGATATAAATGGCACTTCTATCGAGGCTAGTTTCTATAGGAAAATCCCTTGATAGAAGAAGAGACACTAGAACATATGAAATTGAATGAGGGATTTACATATTTGTTGGAAAGATGAGATGAACTTCCAGTAATGATTAAGATGACTACGGATACGATCAGAAGACTGCATAGATCTATTGGGACTAGCTGAAATAAAGATAGCGCTACCTCTATAATAGAATTTCAAAAAGATACGACTTGAGGAAATGTTAATTTAATGAGTCATGAATTGGTGACTGGACTCCAGCCTGTAAATTACTTAGAAAGTTTTGCTTGAAGGATGTATGAACCTATGTTTAACAGGACTTGGTGATTAGCCAAGGTGGGTAGGTCTGTAAAGACACCCCTCTAAGATAGGATGTGGAATAGAGAATAATGCAGGGTTTAACCATAACAGGAGACATAAGGACCATTAGGCCAAACCAGGCCACCCTTTGGTTAAGTAGATAGAGTTCTGGAGAGAATTATCATAAACCCATATATGTCGACTAGGGATAGCACAGAAAAATTCCTTGATCATAAAGATTGAACTTGAAGGAAGACCACTTAGAAGTTTCAAAGGATAATAGCAATTAAAGTCCGAGGATCCGTCAGGATGTAAACAAATTGATGAAGCATGATGATCATGACTATATATAAACTTTTGGAGTTGTACAAAAATCTGAGGAAATTTTCACCTGGAGGCTATAGAAATCAGGAATACGATATAATGGAAAAAGAAATTTTCTTGGAGGATAAGAAAATTGTCCTAGGAAGAGTATTATTAACTAATAATATCGAAAAAAAATGTGATCTAGGAATAGGTAAGACTAAGTTAGACTAGTCAACAAACTCTATATTGGATGAGTCAAACCTTGAATTAACTATTGGAGATAGGGACTAGAAGAATGACCAATAGAGTTAGACTATGATAGAGGTATTAGAGATAAGTACTTATTTGACCAAGCCTCAAAAAATTTCCTAGCAGATAGTTAAGCATGCTTGTGAGAAACATATAATTGCTTATGGAAAGATAAGGTAGATCATTGGTTATGTTGTTATATATTGGATATGACTGAAGGCTTATAAAGGTATAGCATGGAGTTTCAGGGTTGATCAAGTTTAAGAATTGATCGTGATCTTCGATGATTAATCGTAGCCATGTATCTAGGAATAAAGTTAGAACTATACCTCAAGAGGCAAACTAGTAAACCCTTTGTTGATACAAGTTAGTTAGAGACCCTAGAAGAATTGCAACTAGAACATTATGTTGGTTTAAGGATATGTAGTGGGTATAGAAGAAGAGAAAATCAAAAGGAATAATACGTTTAGTCTGAATAAATGCGTTTAGTCTGAATAAATGAAGATGAATAAGATTAAGATTTTAGGAAAAGTTATCGAGACGAAGATTATGAGCATGATTATCTAAGATGACATAAAGAGGTTTACAAAGAGAACCATACCTTAAGCAAGATCTTGAAATTAAGATCCCAAAAAGAACGATGAGACTATCCCGAGGAGGTAGATGATACAAAATTTATGACAGAAAGAAACAAGAAAATGAGTTAATATTAAAATTATACCATAAAGTATTGTAAGCACCTGACCAAGATTATGGTATGAGATGAGAAAAAAAGATTTCAATTAGAGAGATAGAGTAATCCTAAATAGATTGATAAATCGGATCTAGAGTAGAATTGTGCATAATTGATGAAACATTCCAGAGGAGGAAGATGTTTTATATAAGGGTGAAAGAGGTTAAGAATTAACTGTTGTATATTATCGAGGATAGATGATATTTAAAGACCTTGGCAGATCACATTATGAGCATGCTGGTATTGCGTTAGTAGAAATTTCAATTGAAAAGGATAAGCCGTGAAATAGAGTGTACTAATGGAAATTTGATGATATTAAGGATTTTCGAATAATACTAGCTAGATTCTAGATTAGGATTGGCTAGCCGTATTTGAGAAATCATGTATTATCCTAGAAACATGGTAGATGGGCTAAACCATAGTAAGGACTACTGTGCAATCTCTTCAGCTTGTTTGACTACCAGATTATTCTAAGTGATCAGAAGTTATAGCTTCACACCGTATCACTATCCTTTCATTCCTTAATCTCATATCCCATGATTAGTAACCACAAGTTCGTGATCGTTCCAACTGTGAGATCGAGAAGGATCTTATCTCATCCTTAATCGGGATATAACTTCAAAATCAAATCCTTGATTGATATCCCTCTTTGTACCTAATATTCATATCACCATAGGCACCAATGTCTCTCAAAAAAATGACTAGGTAGTCGGGCCTTATTTTAGTAAATATTACTCCTAGAACTTATCAAAATTTTCCCTTACCATGATCTGCAACTTCTTGTTCGTGATTCTCTTGAACTTGTCTCCTTAATTACAAATCCCTCTATGTCACCTTAACTAGTTATGTCCAACCAAGTCAATTCCTTCTAACTTGTTGAAGCCCCGACCCATATAGGAGTAGTACTGAATTGGTAATAATTCCCTTGTAGAGTTAATGACCGATAGTGCCGTGATAGTACCTAAGTCCCTCTAGATTATTGCAGTCCATAACACCTAAATTCTTGTATTCCTTCTTAGGAGATATACTATTACAGAAACATTACTGGTAGAATTACGATCGTAGTTCATTGTTGTACATCTAGAGTTTGGTGCCCCTAGCTCCTGGTAGGATATGCAGCTTAGATACTAGTGGCATCAGCATCACATATGAACCATTTTCGACTTATTGTACTTGACTCCTTTAGATATTATCTTCTATCCTTTTTATACTATGCCTTAATGTAATTTCGAGGACGAAATTCTCTAAGGTGGGTAGGTTGTAAGCCCCTGGATTTTAGGGTTTATTTTAAAAAATCTAAATAAATTATTTAAAAAATATTTTATTCTAATTAGTTTTGATCATTAAATGTAATTTTTCGTGGGTTTAATTTTTTGAGTACTAGGGATGTCAATCTCTCGAAATTCTATTTACATAGCAAAACATTCTCCTCAATTTAAGTCATTTGACCATCTACCGAAAAACTTGACCTAACATCCAATTTAACTTCGGGACTCGACATCGATCCAACCTGATCGACCCAATATATGGTTTTGACACATTTTGAGCATACTACACACATGTCACTTGTGTGCCATCCAAATGCTATTATTTCATCAATGATTATAAATGAATAAATTTGTAGTCATGACCACACAAAGCCCAAACTTAACCCAACTAAAACCAACACCCAACCCAATTTCATGTGGCCACTCACATGACACACCTAAACACCCCACACCATTTACCACTCTAAATATACCTAACATCTAGCCTACACACTCCCAACTCCAATGGACAACTCCATTAACCATAATACCTAAATAGGATTTAACCAAAGGAATACACCACCATCCCTTCATTTAGTGCTAACCAAAAATTGCCAAGCCAAATGGTGGCTGACACCTCTTCCATCATTCACTTATACACCCCCTCACATGTCACATACTAGTCAACCCTATGACTAAATAAAAGACCTTAACCACACACACAGTTAATATCACCCCCACTATAATAAACAACAACAAAAAACCCCTCTGGCCAATCATAACAAGACAACCCCCCATCCCCCTTCTTCTTCTGCTGCTATTCTTCTTTTACCTCTTCACTCCATATAGGAACCCCCAACCCTAACTTCTTCTCCCCTATCTCTCCTTCTCCTTTCTCTCTCCATGGCTGTCGTTGCGCCGCCCTATACCGGACACCCTAGCCCCTACTCCCGGCCAACCGTACATCACCACGCATTAGCCGTCTAGCTATGTGCCCACAGTACGGCAGCAATGCGCCCCGATCAATGGCTGTTGTGCAGCAGCTAAGCAAAACTGCTGCCTTCTCAACGAATCCTGATGCCGCCCGCCGTCGTACGAGATGTGCACCGCCAGTACGCTATACTGTGCGGCCACCTCTCTAGTCGTGGCTCTCCGCCGTAACAATCGCATCCGTTCTCGCATGCTACCCCGCTCGAGAGCACCATGGACATGACTCTCGGGTAGCGCCTCCCTCGCACATTGCCCACGATCGTAGAGCACAGCCGCTATCGCATACCACATTGACAGTACCTTCGATGTGGCGTCAACCTCTTTGATAGTCATCATAGGCATTTTCTGCAACATATAATCGAACCCGCCGAGATGCACGAGTTGTGGATGTCAAAATTCATGTTTTAGGACAGTGACTTTGACGCATTTTTGGGCAAACTGACCGTTGGATCGTCAAACTCTTTCTTCCATCGCAATCTTAGTATATACCTTTACCTCCACCTGATATTTCATCCGTTAATTTGATCATTTGGTAGGTCAAAATTGGCCACTAAGTTGCTCGATTAAATTGTATTTATTTTGACAGTTTAGTGGAGCAAACTTTGTAATTTGTTTCTCTATTGTTATAGCTCCGGTTGGCGAGCCACTAGTTCCTATGCATATATAGTATAACCCTCTTCTTGTGATAAAATTTTTATTCCATTGTGAGGTCATTTGATTGGTTGAATTCGACGTCAAATTTGGTCATCCGAATTCGTAATTTCCAACATCAACAATTCTAATTTAGGACCCGGGACACTGGATTCCAATTTTGACACCACAAGTGGACTCATGGCATCATTTTGCCCTAAAATCATATATAATTTGCTAAATTTTGAGCAATGTGGCCTCGACACGTATTTTGATGCAAATCGGGTCCCACAGTCCGGGTCAACGGGTCTTTTTGAGATCGTCTCTTGGAAATCCAATTCTGGATATACCATTGGGTTTGTATCGTCAATCTTGACTCATTAACATACAGTTTGCTAAATTTAGTGGATTTTGGCCTCGGCATGCATTTCGATGCAAATCGGGTCCTAGTCCGAGTCAACGGGTCATTTTGAGATCGGCACATCGGAATCCAATCCTGGATATATTGTTGCGTTTGTATCATCATTCTAGACTCGTGGACATATTATTTGCCAGATTTTGATGACTTTGATCCTGACACAAATTTTGGGGCAAGTGGGTCCAATGGTGGACCGCATTTTGATCCAAAATTACCATTTTACCCCTGTTTCCAGAATTGGACTTATAGGTAGTCTATCTTAGCTATTTTCCTTATTCCAGAAATTTTGGTGATATTTGTTTCAGTATCCGAAGAAGTTTGTAGAAGTTCCTTTGTTGCTACCTTTTTGGACATGACGATTTGCCTGTAGGACATCATCGGATCACTGCTTCACCCTAGGCAAGAAACATTGCCATTCTTGTTCTGTTTATATTATACATATCTATTCTTGTGTTATTAGTTGGTGATACTGGTAGTATGCGTCCAAGGATCACTGCTTCACCCCAGGATATTGGTAGTATGCATCCAAGGATCACTGCTTCACCTACATGACATCATCGGATCACTACTTCACCCCAGGGAAGATACCTTGCCATACTTGTTCTGTTTACATTATACATATCTATTCTTGTGTTATTAGTTGGTGATACTGGTATTATGCGTCCAAGGATGACTTGGGTGCTATCGATGATGGTATCGATATTATGGGTGTGTGTGACTTAGAGTCAGTAGACGTACCAGAAACTATAAAGTTATCCTACGTAACTACTTATGACTTGTCATGAGACATTACACGTCAGTGTGAGTGAGGATTCATTGTGTTGGCAGGAGTTTACGCATTCGACTGATCATCGGTACGAGCGGTTCGTGTGTTGGTACATATAGAGTTAAATGGTGTCTAGCTTAGAGACTCGTATTGAGATATGGATTGTCTGAGTCGTGGATACAACTTGCATAGTTCATGGGCGGGGAAGACTATCAGTAGGCGTATGGGATAATAAGATATTTTTTAGCCTCAGCATTGCACGTATAGGGGTATGTACTTACTAATGTATATCTCCGACAGTGGCCACTAGTCGCGCGCTAAGTACGGTCGGAAGGTACGCTAGTATATGTATATTCATCGGCTCGTGATGCGACGTCGACCCTTGTTTTGACCAAAATCCTAATCCACCTAAACATACGCTCCAAAGTTGTCTTCAACATGCATTCACCTAGAACGGTTAGTTCATTTACCCACATCTGACCATATCATGGGACAATGAGTTATCATGGTGTGGTATGCCATCCATTGTTCATGATTGGTCAAAGATATGGTTTACTGATTGATGAATTGATATTGGATCGTGTTACGGTTCAGACTTATCATTATATTTAGTTCATATTATGGCATGTATTTATGTACCTTACTACGTCCCTCTAAGGACCTGATGATCTCTCCAGGTATTTGCTGAGTAGTTAGTATAGAATAGATGGGCATGTACTGCGTGATGCACTGATATTTCAGGTGTGCATATATATATATATATATATATATATATATATATATATATAAAATATTTTTTAATATATATATATATATTTAATATATATATATATATATATATATATATAAACAAATATATTTAACATTTTTCCAACACCTATCTTCTTCTCCCCCTGTCTTCCGATGTCTGGATGACACCCCCTCCCTCGCGTGCCCCCGACGGCGGGACCGAGCGCCACAGGCCGCCCTTCGTCCTCTTGTCCACCGTCATCGCCTCCCCCGTTCCCCCCGTACTTCGCGACGTACACCGCCCCTCTCGGCCGGTGCCCAACTGGACGACAGCACAGCTGTCCTAGGTCGGCCTCGCTCTCCCCGGATTAGCTCCCAAGCTAAGCTGGCCCCCCCGCCCGCCCTCCCCCGGCAATCGTGCGACGTCCGACCATCTCCAGCCCAAAGAGGCGAGTAGCCCCTCTCTTGATCCACCCACTTCTTGCCCTACCGCTCTGTTGACCGCGGTCTCCGCCAGTCACCCTCGGCCCCGCCCCCCTCCAGATGCGAGACGATGCTGCACCATCTTGCTCGTCAGCACCCGCACCCGGCGCTTGGGGCATCAGATTGGCCAGCCCCCCAGATCCTGCCCTAAGCCTGATTCGAATTTTGAATATCCCGCACACCCAAGTGGTGGTGGGATCATGGGCGCATAACGATCGCTATCTCGGTGAGAGTATGCGCCTTCCTCGCGAAGCCGCCCGCGAGTCATTAGTCGAAGATGGCATGCGCTCTCCCAGCGTGGCTGCTTGTATGCGCCCACAGTGGTCACCAGCCCAGGACTCGGGGGCCTATGCGCCTAAGCCAGTCTCCTGCGCCACCCTGCCTCGACTATGCGCCCACGCCCCCCCCTAAGGAGCCCCCCGGACGCTATTGTCTTATGAGCCCTCCACCCCCCGCGAGCAGTCATGCACCCACTACGAGCGGCCATGCGCCCCCCTTCATGACCTATGCGCCCTCATTGGCTCGCCCGTGCGCACTCGGCCTCCTGGGGGGATCCACTTCCCCCACCGTTGGCGACCTTCGGCCATTGACAGCCGTGGGAGTCGGAGCTAGTGGTTCGACACTCTCCGTGACCCTCCCAGCCCTCCAATGTTCAGTCCCGTCGGCCTCGATATGCGGCTCGCTGGCTTTTTCCTCTAACCCCTCCCCCACCCTCTCCTCACCACCCTCGCAGCTGGGATAGCACACCCCCTCCCCGCCTCCGTCCGCGGTGACCCCCCACAGGCCCTACATTCACAGGGATCCTGCAATCGTAGGGGGGCAGCCCGTCCCCTCCCAGCTAAGGATACCGACCTTCCTGACATCGTGCTACCGACCGCTCACGAAAGCCTACCTTTACGAGTTCCCTTCTTCGAAGAAGAGATCTCCTCCCTCTCCTCCACCTTCGCAAAGACTCTCGTGCTTAAGTTCTTCTCGGGATGTCCGAAGATAGCCAAAGCGCAAGAAGCCATCGCAGGCTGGGGCCTCTCAACGGTTTACAAGGATAACTACACGAAGATCCGTGTGGAAATAGACCTATCCACAGACCCCCCCACCCAGATTCAGCTCGATCTCGGGGGACAGACGATCTCCCAAACGTTGGTGTATGACAACAACATCATATTCTGTAAGCACTGTCAAATGAGAGGCTACACCACTCAGTTCTTCTACCGTGCACACTCGAAACTCAAGAAAAAAGCCACCAGAAAGCCGCAGCAACCGAAGGCGAACCAATCCACCCCCATAGCCCTAAACCCTATTATTGCCCCTTTCTGGCAGACTCGTATCCCCAACAAATGGTCTGTTCTGATATGGAGAGCACTTCGTCGTAAGCTCCCTACTGACGACTCGCATACCTCTATTGGTTTCAACCTTGCATCACTTCCCATAAGCCCGAAACTACCGAACACGTCTTCTTTTTTGGGGAACTCGCTTCGCAGATCTAGTCTTGCCTCTCTAGAAAGTGTAGAAGTACTCATCCGGCCGGTGGCTTAAACGATCTCCTCGAACTCTAGGGAAGATCTCACGAGCATTAGATTGTTGCAGTCGCAGGTATCTGGGTGCTTTGGAAGAACAGAAACAAATTCAGGTACGAAGGGCGTCCATACAACTACAACTCGATGATCAGGGAAATCATCAGGCAGATATCCAAAGTCAGCGAACGCTGCCATCACACCTCGGACAGTTTCTGGAGGGCGCTAGCCTAACCCTGAGCCCGATACGGCCTTGCGAGTTTGCCCGGCTCCTGGCTCCATTTACTCTTGTTGTTTTCTGTTTTTTGGCGCTTGGCGTGCTAACTTGTATAGGCCTCGACATTTTACGTCTGATACATCTATACTACCTTAGTTTTCTCAAAAAATATATATATATAAACAAATATATATATGTGTGTGTGTGTGTGTGTGTTCTCTGGTATTTCCATTTACTCTTTCCTGTATACATTTCATCTTTATTTGGTTCATGCTGCTACCTAGATTATTATTAGCAAGCTTATTCCTTTATCAAGCTTGCTCGAACATATATATTACTGGGTGACCAACTTTAATATATTATGTTCATTCTTGATATTCGCTTCATTACTGTGGATTGAGATATAGATGATCAGTTATTTTTAGTACCTTTGACAGCATAGTACGTCTAGGGATAAGTCCATTAAATTAGGAACCTTTCCTAGATTAAATTAGCTGGCATGTTCACGCTATAAGTTCCTATGTATTTTAGAACTAGAGCGTAACAGGGACGTCCATGAAAACACGAATATATGATCGTACCCTCCACCCTCCATCAGTGTATGAAGTACGTAGTCGACAATGGGTCATTAAAATATAATTTGTTGATATTGATCCCTTTCGAGGGCTCGACAAGTAATACACTGATGCTGCTCTATACAAGTCTGCTCACTCGGACGATGATGACAATGACGCTGACGATGAAGCGAGAGTCGAAGCAATGATTGAAGAACCATTGAGAGTCCGATTCAAAGGATAGCCTCCCTAAATGTCAGCTCCTCTCGTGGCTAAGCTTCACGGAAGGGCCCCAAGACCCATGGTTGTCTAGTTGCCAGCGAAGGCCCAAGAACATATCAGGGTCAGGTTACCAAGAAGGACCTCAGAAGCTTTTCCAAGATTACGAGATCTTTTGGCTTTAGCTCCCCTGGTAGCCAAGCTACGACACAAACCCCACCACCTTCTCCTGTAGCTGTTCCAGTCCTCACATATGAAGAGTTAAGAGACTACATATCTTTCCATACAGAGGCACCTTCTTTAGATGATGTAATCCTCGGGATAAGGTTCCATATTTTATTAATAAAAGATTATCTTTGAAGTACTCTTTTGCTTATTAAAATGTTATGTCTGTGCTGGATAATGCTTTAGGTACGCTATAAACACAAGTAACAACCGTTAATACTACAAACTGAATCGTCCAATCCAGGGACGTCTGCTTTGTGGTCCCGACGAGGAAGAAAGACCTGAAGCCTATCATTTTTGATGGGGTAGAACATCTTGAAAATCTTACCCCTGTTGAACTAGAACCCGATAACGGTAAGATGCAATCTACTGTTACACTACTTAAGCCAAACACCTCATCCAAAGATGGGTTACGATTTGAATAGTAGCAAATGCTTAAACTACGTTAAAGGATGACGCCTTCCCTTATGTCTTCCAGTTCCAAAATGAAAGCCTCAAGATTACTATCACCATACTCGTCGTGGACTAGGTTATGTAACACCTCTAACAACACCGGTGAGTTCGAAAGCCGAAGTTGAGATGCATTCTCACTCGTCAGACTCCTCCACCTAGAACTCTGATACTAGCATCGACCAAGCCTTTTAGAAGGTAATGTTAGTCAATATAACCTCTACAGATCCTCTAGCAGAGGATGAAGATCAAATGATAGAATTCTTTGAAGAAGAACCTTAGGCTCAACACTTGGGATCCCGGTGGGAGTTCTATTTTAAACAATGAGAACCTTCCACAAAAGATGAGGCAAATCGACTTGGGGAACGAATCCTCCCCAAACCTATCTTCATTAGCAAAAGCTTGTCAGGAGAAGACCGTGAGTCTTTGGTACAGCTTATCCAGGATTACATCGATGTCTTTTCCTGGAGCTATAAGGATATGTCGGGACTAGACCCGCAGGTCGCAATACATAAGCTTAACATACGACCAGATGCTAAATCGGTCCAACAACAGCAACGGTATTTTTGTCCCGATGTCATGAATGCCATTGAAACTAAGGTGAATAAACTCATAACCATCGGTTTCATTCGCGAAGAACAACACCTAGACTGGGTAGCTAATGTGGTTCTCGTTACCAAGAAAAACAGAAAGGTTCGGGTCTATATAGACTTCAGGGATCTCAACTTGGCTTGCCCAAAAGATGAGTTTCCCCTCCCAGTCATGAACATAATGATCGACAATACATATGGCTTCAAACGTATGTCTCTTGTGGACGAGTTTTTGGGCTACAACCAGATTAAGATGTTCCCTGACAACGAGAAGCACACTTCATTCTGAATGCCAAAAGGAATCAACTGTTATACAGTGATGCATTTTGTTTTGAAGAACATAGGGGCAACATACCAGCTGGCTATGAGTATTACACTCAACGAATACCTACAAAAATGGTAAAATGCTATGTTGATGACATTATTGTTAAGAGTCGAAGAAAGGTCGACCATTTAGAGGATCTAAAAATGGTATTTGACTTCATATGTGCGCTTCAACTGAAGATGAACCCAACCAAGTCTTTTTTGGGGGTTTCCAGTGGTAAGTTACTGGGCTTCATTGTTACAGCCAAGGGTATTCATATTGACCCTGAGAAGACCAAGGTCATCCTGGACGTGGCTCTTCCGAAGTATCTACATGAGCTTCGTGGCCTATAAATAAGTTTGGCATACATCCAAAGATTTATAACAAATCTTTTCGGGCGATGCCAACCCTTCACCAAGCTAAGGAAGAAGGGAGTTTCTTACGTCTGGACTAAAGAATGCCAACAAGCGTTCGATGACATTTAGAAATATCTCACCAATCCCCCAGTCCAGGTCGCCCCGGTCATAGGAAGTCCCTTCTTACTTTACGTCCATGCTATGGACCACTCTCTCGGTGCCCTACTAGCTCAAAAAAGTGATGTAGGCCACGAGCAAGCTATCTACTATTTGAGAAGGACCATGATTGGTGCTGAACATCGATATAATTATGTCAAAAATGAGTGCCTTGCTCCAGTCTTCACTATTCAAAAGACCTGCCATTATGTCGCTGGACAAACAATCTATGTCATCTCTAGGGTCAACCCCCTCAGAGTCCTCAAGAATAAACCAGGAGCGCTAAACTCACGCTTAGCTACATAGAAAATTCTGTTATCTTCTTATGACATGGTGATCGTCCCACAGAAGGCGATTAAAGGTCAAGCATTGGCAGATTTCTTGGCAGCACATATTGTTGCAGAAATGTCAGAACATACAACGGTATTCTAAACAAGGTCTTGGAGTCCAACATGGTCATGGAAGAGCACATTTGGTGGATGTTCTTTAACGGTACTTCAAGAACAGGCCCCAAAAGCGAAATTATTGCCGGAGTAGGGGTGGTCCTAGTCACTCCCGAGGGCCTAGTCATTCATCGTCCATATTCCCTCATGGAATTGTGTGCCAACAACGTCGCTAAGTACAATGCCCTCATCATCGGGGTCTAGCTCGCTAAACAGTTGGGAGTCGATTACTTAGAGGCCTACGATGACTCAAAGCTGATAGTTAAATCAGGTTAGAGGACAGTACGAGGTCCGACATGTGGATCTGGTCTCCTACCATTAGGCGGCAGTCGACATAATTTCTAGCTTTACCGGGTTTTTTTATGGAATATGTACCTCAATTGCAGAATCTGGAAGTTGCCGCTCCCGCTGGCCTCGCCGCTTCCTTAGCAGCTCTTTACGGGACCTAGTACTCCGTCATTATGATTGGTTAAGAGTTGGTTTGCCCCAAGAATAACCCATGCATGTGTCTGAGCTACTCTGTACAAATAGACACTAATGTTAAAGATTGGCAATTCCCATTCATAGATTATGCACTCTATGGAATCCTACCTGATGACCCAAAGGAAGCTACTTTAGGAGATGCTCGCTCCGATTCCACTATGACATAACTACCAAAATGTTGTATCATCGATCTTATCATGGACACCTCCTCTGGTGCTTATCAAATGCCGAAGTAAAGGAGGCACTCCGAAAAATGCATGATGGCACTTGCGGAGCTCATCAACCTGGTTCTAAGTTGTAGGACCGACTACGGCATATGGGCTACTATTGGCCCATAATGCTGGCAGATACTGCTCGTTACGCTAAGAAATGTTGAGCATGTCAGCTTTATGCTGACTTTATCTATCAACCCTTCGAATTCCTATATCCCACAGTTGCGACTTGGCCATTCGAAGCATTTGAATGGATATCATTGGACCGATCAGCCCTCCATCCTCCAAAGGAAATCGGTTCATCCTAACCATCACCGACTACTTCTCTAAGTGGTCGAAGGTGATACCACTAGTGGAGGTGAAAACCTCGAACGTGATCAACTTTGTTAAGCACCATGTTATCTACCGCTTAAGAATGCATCAGAAAATCTTTCATAAAAATGGCCTCCAGTTTATGAGCATGCTTCCATCGGTTTTGTGATAAAAAACTAAGTACATAACGTAGCATCGACAGCCTACAATCCGGCGATGATTGGGCTAGCCAGAGCCTTCAATAAGATAATAGTTAATCTACTCAAGAAGATTATATCATCTAATAAACTCGACTACAGTGAAAACCTGGGCGAATGTCTTTAAGCCTACCGAACAACCGCTCGGACACCAACGGGCAATACGCCATTCTCCCTCATTTACGAGCGCAAAATAGTACTCCCCTGGAGATTCTGATTCCATCTATACTGTCACGACTCGTACCCTAGAGTAAGGGCACGAGACGTGGGTACGTCCAGCCTACGCCGCAGTGTCGGCGGTAGAACGCTGTCCTAGGTCACAACATCTAACAGTTGAAGGTAATAACAGTTATACTCTCCGAATGGGGGTGACATAACAGAAATATAACACAACCACAGCTAAGGTAGAACATGTTAGATGGAAAGATAATGAAAGATAAAGATGATAATATCCAGGAAAGAATATTACAGAGATACAACAAGAATTCTAAGTGTCTATAATAAATACATGTCTCAGAATATCTCAAAATCTAATACAGTAATCCAAGTAAGTAAAGACAGTCCTAGTCTAAGGGAGTGCCATCTACTGCTAGTGGATCCTGCTGCTGGCCCAAGTCCAGGCACTCGTCTAGTGTAGCACCGTAGTAGGTAGGGCAGGACGCCTCAGCCTCGTCCTCTGTAATATTTCAACAGGTCCAGTCAGGACAGGAGCGAGCACAGTACATCTCAACAAATCATAGCAGGTAAGGATATATAATCATGCTAGAGAGTAAGATACAAAAAACTAAAGAATAATATGGTAAACAGGAAAGACTCTAAATAAATAGCTACAGTATAATAGAGAACTAACAGTGTCTAGTGATTCAGAGCACAAGATGGTTATGTAAACGGCACGATGTTATACACGAGTAATCTACAGAGGTTGTACACGAGTAATCTACTAGATTGAGTACATAACCACTTCTACTCCCCTGCCCCAATCAATACACAAGGATCTGGCTAAGTTATGTTATTGCACACGAAGTATAGTCACACACGAGATCATATGAATACATGAATATACACGATTTCACACGATTTGTACACGAATGTCACGAATACAAGGAGTACACGATGTTCACAATAAAGTATACGAACAGGAAATACCCGATGTATCCGCTAAGGGGATAACATCGCCCAACAAGATCCATATAGTACTAATCCGTGTTTCTATCGTATCAGCATCATGTAAAGTAATCTAAAGCAGGAAATATACTCCTAATACAGGATTTGAAATGATCAGAGAATGTACTCGCCTGTAACCGGTGAATCTGAAAGAATATAGACTGTCCGAGGAGTGGTGTCTGTCTCCTATAGAACAGTACACGTCACTATAAGTCTACAATGATAATACGATGCAAATTAACGCATTCTACATGAAACTATGTCAATCTAGACCAAAGTCAACTCTTGGTCAACTCTGGACAACCCTAGAAGTCAAACTAGGTCAACCAAGCCAAACCTAAGTCAAACTAGTCTAATCTAGGTCTAGCAAGTTATTCTAGGTTCTAACAAGTGTACTCTAGGTCCCAACTAGGCATACCATGCCTAACCATGCCTTAGTCACATAACCAATTGGCATGACTATGTCTAATAGTCTATTAGGAAACATCTATCCTATAGTCACTATTCACTCCCACCCATATATCATAACATATCAAATGATATCCCATAATTATATATACAATCCCACCCATATATATAGTCACTATTCACTCCCACCCATATATTAGGAAACATTTCAATATACGAAGATTGGAAACAGGAACACAATAGTGTATTTGAACCCTTCTCAGGTTTCTAAACAAAAGAATCTCAGATATTCAAATTTCAATATTTCAGAGAACAAGGAATCAGTTTAAACAACAACCCATATCAGTTTAAAAGAAAGAAAACCTTGAAATCAATTATAAAGTGAACTCAGGTTTTCAAAACTGGGAACATAATCTCAGTTTTGAAACACATTCTCAGGTTTTGTAGATTAACAGTTCATCATATACATTGACAGTTGCATTGAAACCAAACCATAGCCTAATTCCTCGTTCCCTATTCAAAAGCCTATAATCGAGTGAAATAGCTTAGCTAATATGAAATGTAGCATGTGGGGCTATTTTGCGGTTGAAATCCATCATTCTAATCAGAAAATAAAAAGGTTTAACAAACTGGAAACTAAAGTGTCTGTGCGTATCAGTGAAACCCAAAAAAAAACTATGTTCGAGATCAATATTCTAACAAAAACCTAAACTAACATGGAAACTGAATCTAACACATAATATACATAATATTTAGGATCTATTTAACAATTTAAAACACAATTTAGAGCTATTTAAATCTATTAAAACACAGAATACCACACTGCACTCTGAACAGTACAGTGTACCACATGTGCAGGCACGAATCCGTGTCCGACACGACATGAGAGTTCATGAAACTCTAGGGATCTCGTGTCAGTCGTGGACACGACTCACATGTCAAGTTTCGAGGGTTGAAACCCTCTGTGCATAGAGAAAACGTGCACGAGTAGCAGGGCATCAACCTGCCAGCACGCGTGGGTGCACGACCGCGTGTCCACACGCTCGTGTCGGCTCTACCCGACACGAAAACGTGCTCAGTGTCTAAGAAATGCATAAGCGAGACTAAAATAGATTTTCCTATTCAAATACAATTCACAAAATCGATCGAAATGCCCTTTGAGGCATTTCGTCGAACACCATCCTACTGTTAGGTTAGGGTTAGGACATCCTAGAAATGAATTTTAACAGAATTTAAAAGTAATAGAAGGGATTACACCTATAGGTGAACAATGGGTTAAAATCCCCAAATGGGAAGAGTTTCACAAGCCACCAAACTTCCTCAAACTGTGTCTTTCCCGCAAATACTCATCAACAACAGCAAGAATACTAATATTAGGTCCTATAGCAATTTATTTGAAGGAATTTGGAGTAGAAATGGATTTTCTAAGAATTTACAAAGATGGGGACTCACCTCTTCCAAATGGCAATGTTTCCTAAAGAGGTAACCCTAATTTCAAGGCGATATAAATAGGGGAGGTAACACACTATGGCTGGTCAAATTTTTAGGGTTAGGGTTTGGTTCAAAGAGTGTGGGCCTATGGGCCATTAAGCCTATTAGTCATAAAATGACTTGTGATTTCACAAGCCATTACTTAATCAATCTAGCTCCTAATTTCTCCAAATTAATTCCAATGAGCTAAACCTCACTAACTTAAGTCAACCTAGGTTTCATATCCTAATCAGAAGGTCATGACCTAGGTTAGCCACTAGGTTAGTCTCCAAGGTCAACATAAGTCAAAGTCACTAAAACACCAAAATCAATAAGTCTAAAATCACTTAAAAATCACATTAATTATAAATAATAATAATAATTCAAATTAAATTCTAAAATTTTGAAAATGACCAAAATATCCTCAAGCTAGAAAAGTGGTAGTAACAAATCTACCCCCCTTAAAATAATTTCGTCCTCGAAATTTAAAGGCGAAACTAACTGCTAAGAAGGATAGAAAAGTATACCTCAAGGTCCAAAAAGATAGGGGTACCGCTCGCGCATCTCATCCTCCCGCTCCCAGGTAGACTCTCCTGGAGAATGATGCCTCCATGCGACGCGTACCAAGGGTATCACCTGGTTCCTCAATACCTTCTCTCGGCAATCCAGAACCTCCACAAGCTGCTCTGGATAACTGAGAGTAGGTCCAACCTCTATCTCCGAGTGATCGAGCACATGGATAGGGTCAGCCACGTACCGTCTCAACTGCGATACGTGGAATACGTTATGGATGCCCACTAGTGCAGATGGCAAGTCTAGCCTGTATGCCACGTCACCGACTCTCCAGTTGATAACGAAAGGGCCGATGAAGCGCGGGCTAAGCTTCCCACCTCCACCAAAATGTATCGTACCACGAGTCGGAGATATCCGCAGAAAAACCATGTCTCCAACCTAATCACAAGCAAGGTCTCATGTTACAAAAAAATCGAACACGATCAATCAAACAAACAAAACAAAATACAACCTAATTCTAACCCTATCTCTAAATCTGTACCTCAAACTCCAGCGGCCTCCGGTGGCTATCGGCCCAGTGCCGATGTCTGTCCTGCGACACGCGAAGTCTGTCCCTGATGAGCTTCTCCTTTTCGGCTGCGTCAACAACCATCTCTTGTCCCAGTAAAGCTCGCTCTCCAACATCATCCCAAGATAAGGGTGTACGACACCTACGCCCGTACAGAGCCTCAAACGGTGACATCTCAATGCTGGCCTGATAACTGTTGTTGTAAGCAAACTCTACCAAATGCAGGTGATCCTCCCAGGAACCTCCAAAATCCAGGACGCACGTCCGCAGCATATCCTCAAGGGTCTGAATAGTCCTCTCTGACTGTCCGTCCGTCTAGGGGTGGTATGTGGTACTAAACTTGAGCTGAGGGCCCAAGCTTGTCTGCAGACTCCTCCAGACATGGGAAGTAAAGCGACTATCCCGATCTGAGACTATGCTGACGGGAACTCCGTGAATTTTGATAATCTATCTTATATACAGCTCCGCAAGCCTCTCTATAGACGTACCCACCTTGAATGACAAGTAGTGGGCTGATTTGGTCAACCTGTCAACGATGACCCAAATTGCGTCTTTCCCTCCTGGCGTACGTGGCAACCCCGATACAAAGTCTATGGTAATATGTTCCCACTTCCACTCTAGAATGGGCAACGGCTGCAAAAGTCCTCCGGGCCTCTGTCTCTCTACCTTAACCTGCTGACAGACCAAGCATCTAGATACGAAGTGGGACACCTCCCTCTTCATCCCGTACCACCAGACATGCTCTCGCAGATCCCTGTACAACTTATTGGCACCAGGATGTATAGAGTACTGCGATCTGTGAGCCTCCTGCATAATCTGCTCTCTGAGCTCCCTGCTGGGTACACATAACCGGGAACCGTGCCTCAGGGCACCATCCTCTGCAAGTGAGAACTCAACATCCTGCACTCCTGCACTGATCTGCTCTCGGATACACTGCAGAGCCACATCTTCGAACTGTGTCGCCTTGATTCTGCCCATCAAGTCCGACTGTATCTGAAGGCCCCATAACTGCATCTGTACTCCGGGCACATTCACCTCTATCCCAAGGCTCTCCAAGTCTGCAAGCAGGTGCCGATCCATAGTCAAACAGATGGCTGTCGGATACCTACTCAAGGCATCGGCAACCACGTTGGCCTTCTTCGGGTGATACTTAAGTGCGATGTCAAAGTCCTTCATCAACTCAAGCCACCTGTGCTGCCTCATGTTGAGCTCCTTCTGTGTAAACACATACTTCAAGCTCTTGTGATCTGTAAAAATCTCCACCCTTTCGCCATACAGATAGTGCTTCCACAACTTCAAAGCAAAAATCACCGCCGCCAGCTCCGGGTCATGGGTAGGGTAGTTCTTCTCATGGGGACGTAATTGCCTGGAAGCATAGGCAATCACCTTCCCATGTTGCTGCAAGACGCAACCCAGCCCCTTCCCTGAAGCATCACTATAAATAGTGAATCCACCTGATCCTGAAGGAAATGTCAGAATCGAAGCTGTCGTAAGCCGCTTCTTCAACTCATCAAAAGCTGCCTGACACTCCTCTGACCAAACAAACTCAGTATCCTTCCGGGTCAACCGTGTCAACGGCTCTGCAACCCGGGAGAAATCCTGCATAAATCTCCTATAGTATCCTGCCAGCCCTAGGAAACTCCTGATCTCTGCCACTGAAATCGGCGCTGTCCAACCCTCAACTGCTACAATCTTCATGGGGTCAACTGAGATACCATCTCCAGTCACCACATGCACCAAGAAGTCCACCCGGTCCAAGAAAACTCACACTTGGAGAGTTTCCCATAAAGCTGCTCCCTCTTGAGAGTCTCTAGCACTATCCGCAGATGCTCCTCGTGCTCCTCCTCTGTCTTAGAATATACCAAGATATCATCAATGAACACCACCATGAACTTGTCCAAGTACTGGTGGAACACCTTGTTCATTAGATTCATAAACACTGCTGGTGCATAAGTTAGCCCAAACGGCATAACCAAAAAGTCAAACTGCCCGTACCGCGTCCTGAAAAGCGGTCTTGGGGATATCCTCCCTCTTCACCTTCACCTGGTGATAACCCGACCTCAAATCAATCTTGGAGAACACCTGAGCTCCGCTCAACTGATCAAACAGATCATCTATCCGCGGAAGTGGGTATCTGTTCTTGATTGTCAGGTTGTTAAGTGTCCTGTAGTCGATAAACATCCGTACCGACCCATCCTTCTTGGGTATAAAAAGTACCGGTGCACCCTAAGGTGAAGAACTCGAGCGAATAAAGCCCTTGTCCTGTAGCTCATCCACCTGCTTCTTCAGCTCCACTAACTCGCTGTTGTTCACTCGATAGACATTCTGGGAGATCGATTCCGCGTCGGGAACCAAGTCTATCGAGAACTCTACATCTCTGTCCGGTGGAAGTCCTGGCAACTCCTCTGGGAATACGTCCATAAACTTTGCGATCAAGGGATGCGGAGCCACCTGCTCCTCAACTGAAGCTCCACAAAAGACTCTGCCATCCTGCTCTGCCTGCCGCCGGGTGTACTCAAACTCTGGCTCTCCTGGCGCCCCGAACAAAACTCTACCCCCACGGCAATCAATGCGGGCATGGTGTCTACTCAGCCAGTCCATACCTAATACAATATTGTAGTTCGGTAATGGCATGACTAATAGACTCACCCCCAACTCTCGGCCTCCCAATATGACACTCCGCCCTCTGTAAACATCACTCACGAGGATGACCCCACCCCCGGTTGTGATCTTGCAGGTCCTAGGCAATGGTTCAGAAACCAAACTGTGTCTAATATCATACGATACTGACACAAAGCTGTAGGAAGCCCCGGAATCAAAGAGTGCAAATGCTGGAAGGGAATCTAGGAGAACTGAACCTGCTATCAGCTCTCCGATGGCCTCGGCATCCTCAGCTGCCATGGCGAAAGCTTGCCCCTGTTGTCCACCTCGTGCCTGCTGCTGGTGCTGCTGGAACCTCTGCTGCTGGGTCTGCAGGGCTGGTCCCCTCTGCTGGCCTGCTGGAGCCTTGGCTGCCCCAGCTCCTCCTGGTACCGGACGTATCGACGCAACTGGACACTCTCGCATCTGATGGTCTGCTGATCCATACATCAAGCATCTGCCAAGTCTCTTCCTGCACTCGTCCCACTTGTGCCCAGGCTTCTTGCAGAAAGTACAACTAACAGCCTGCTGCTTGGGTGCCTGGTGCCCTCTCTGCTGCTGGTGCTGTACCTGCTAAAAAGGTGCACGGCCCTGATGCTGGTACTGCTGCTGAGCTGGCCTCTGCTGCTGCTGCTGCTGAAAGTGAGGCCTCTTGGCCTGCCCCTGACTGCTGCTGCCACCCTGGAAGTCACGACCCCTCTTTTGCTTCAGCCCTAGGTCGTCTTCCGCTGCCATAGCCCCAGAAAATATCTCAACAAAAGTGGCATTCCGGTCGCTCTTAGTCAGCGACCGAATCTCTCTAATCAGACCTCGGCGAAGCTTCCTCGCCTTCGTCTTCTCTGTCAAGTCACCAATAAACCAGGCCAATCTGCAGAACTCCCCGGCACACTCAGCTACCGTCGGGTTCCCCTGAACCAGAGCCTCGAACTGTGTCTCGATACCTCCCAAGGCAACATCAGGAAAGAACTGTTCCTTGAACAGCTCCTTGAACTGGGCCCAAGTCTGGCCCTCAACTCCTATCCTGGGATCTGCCTGATACCATGCTCGGGCCAAATTCTGCATCTGGCTGCCCGCCGCCTCGATCTGGAGTCGAGCTGGTATCTCCGCCAGTCGAAAGATCTCCTCAAAATGCTCTATCCAGTCGTCTACAACATGGATGCCCTCTGTGCCGAAGAACTCCCGAGGATGCATCTTCTGGAAGTCCTGAATGTCCTTCTCCCTCCGACGGGGCTGCTGCTGGGTCCCCTGAGCTGTGATCATCTCGACTATAGTACGTACCAGCTGGTGTGCCTCATCGATCCCCTGTCTGAAATCTGTAGTCTGCCTCGTCTGCTATTGCTGGTGGGACTCAAGAATCCTCTCCACGAAGGAGAAAGGATGTGCAGCATCTACCATCCCCGCAGGCGGAGGCTGCTGCGGTGGAAGGATCTCAGGAATCACTGGGCTCTGCCTCCTGACTAGTGGAGGTGCTCCTCCAAAAGTGGCAGAAACACCAACTCTTGAGGGCTGCACTGGCCATGTGGCACCGGGAGCTGGCTGCTGGACACGAGAGGTAGCAGACCCCTCTCTAGCCTCTCCCGTCACGGGACGATGGGATTGCGTCTCAACCATCCTGGAGACACAGATCAAACAAGAAACAATTACTGAGAATGAGTCAAAAATCAAAGGAGGACAGTTTAAATTTCTAAGAAAGACAATAAGCAGCAAAATAGATATACGGAATCTGATAAGGAATTTTCCTAGTGTGATTGAGTACCTTCAAAAATATACTAATTCCTACTACAGGCTGCAGCGATATTCTAGTTCGAATACCACTACATTTCCAACCTAGACCTGCATGGGCCAACACTAAAAATGTGTCACGACCCGCACCCTAGAGTAAGGGCACGAGACGTGGGTACGTCCAGCCTACGCCGCAGTGTCGGCGGTAGAACGCTGTGCTAGGTCACAACATCTAACAGTTGAAGGTAATAACAGTTATACTTCCCGAATGGGGGTGACATAACAGAAATATAACTCAACCACAGCTAAGGTAGAACAGGTAAGATGGAAAGATAATGAAAGATAAAGATGATAATATCCAGGAAAGAACATCACAGAGATACAACCAGAATTCTAAGTGTCTATAATAAATACATGTCTCAGAATATCTCAAAATCTAATACAGTAATCCAAGTAAGTAAAGACAGTCCTAGTCTAAGGGAGTGTCATCTACTGCTAGTGGATCCTGCTGCTGGTCGAAGTCCAGGCACTTGTCTAGTGTAGCACCGTAGTAGGTAGGGCAGAACGCATCAGCCTCGTCCTCTGTAATATTTCAACAGGTCCAGTCAGGACAGGAGCGAGTACAGTACATCTCAACAAATTATAGCAGGTCAAGATATATAATCATGCTAGAGAGTAAGATGCAAGAAACTGAAGAATAATATGGTAAACAGGAAAGACTGTAAATAAATAGCTACAGTATAATAGAGAACTAACAGTATCTAGTGATTCAGAGCACAAGATGGTTATGTAAACGGCACGATGTTATACATGAGTAATCTACAGAGGTTGTACACGAGTAATCTACTAGATTGAGTACATAACCACTTCTACTCCCCCGCCCCAATCAATACACAAGGATCTGGCTAAGTTATGTTATTGCACACGAAGTATAGTCGCACACGAGATCATGTGAATACATGAATATACACGATTTCACACGATTTGTACACGAATGTCACGAATACAAAGAGTACACGATGTTCACGATAAAGTACATGAACACGAAATACCCGATGTATCCGCTAAGGGGATAACATCGCCCAACAAGATCCATATAGTACTAATCCGTGTTTCCAACGTGTCAGCATCATGTAAAGTAATCTAAAGCAGGAAATATACTCCTAATGCAGGATATGAAATGATCAAAGAATGTACTCGCCTGTAACCGGTGAATCTGAGAGAATATAGACTGTCCGAGGAGTGGTGTCTGTCTCCTATAGAACAGTACAAGTCACTATGAGTCTACAATGATAATACGATGCAAATTAACGCATTCTACATGAAACTAGGTCAATCTAGACCAAAGTCAACTCTTGGTCAACTCTGGTCAACCCTAGAAGTCAAACTAGGTCAACCAAGCCAAACCTAAGTCAAACTAGTCTAATCTAGGTCTAGCAAGTTATTCTAGGTTCTAACAAGTCTACTCTAGGTCCCAACTAGGCATACCATGCCTAACCATGCCTTAGTCACATAACCAATTGGCATGACTATGTCTAATAGTCTATTAGGAAACATCTATCCTATAGTCACTATTCACTCCCACCCATATATCATAACATATCAAATGATATCCCATAATTATATATACAATCATATCACAAAGTATCATGTATATATATACATTATCACACATTCCTATATATAATTAATATGTATAGTACAACACTAATATATATTATATAGGAACTTATATATATATATAACACAAAACATATATCTATAGGGAAGGAAATGAGGGAACACATGAATATACAAGTGTGAGTGAAAGAGAAATTAAGAAACAGTGGCAGTGTCCCAATCCTGGAAAAAATCAGTGAGGAGACAACCAACTTAAACTAAAACTCAGATATCAAATTAAAGCCCCAACATAGTTAACAGTTAACACATCAAGCCTAAAACCCATTAAAAAAAAAACAAGTTTTATAGAAAATGAAAAAGGAAAACAGTGCTAACCATGAACTCAGGTTTTCAAATCAAAACAATACTTTCAAATCTCAGAATTACACTTTCAGGTTTAAAAAGAACTGGAACACAAAACCAATCTCAGGCTAATAGGAAAAACACAACATTGCATGGAATGGAAAACAGTGAAGGAAATATGAAATCAACAACCTCAGTTAACAGTGTAATGAAGAGCTAACTCAGGTTTCAATTGACAGGACACATCCCATCTCAGGTTTACATAGTTAAAACATTTCAATATAGGAAGATTGAAAACAGGAACACATTAGTGTATTTGAACCCTTCTCAGGTTTCTAAACAAAAGAATCTCAGATATTCAAATTTTAATATTTCAGTGAACAAGGAATCAGTTTAAACAACAACCCATATCAGTTTAAAAGAAAGAAAACCTTGAAATCAATTATAAAGTGAACTCATGTTTTCAAAACTGGGAACATAATCTCAGTTTTGAAACACATTCTCAGGTTTTGTAGATTAACAGTTCATCATATACATTGACAGTTGCATTGAAACCAAACCATAGCCTAATGCCTCGTTCCCCATTCAAAAGCCTATAATCGAGTGAAATAGCTTAGCTAATATGAAATGTAGCATATGGGGCTATTTTGCAGTTGAAATCCATCATTCTAATCAGAAAATAAAAAGGTTTAACAAACTGGAAACTAAAGTGTCTGTGCGTATCAGTGAAACCCAAAAAAAACCATGTTCGAGATCAATATTCTAACAAAAACCTACACTAACATGGAAACTGAATCTAACACATAATATACATAATATTTAGGATCTATTTAACAATTTAAAATACAATTTAGAACTATTTAAATCCATTAAAACACAGAATACCACACTGCACTCTGGACAGTACAGTGTACCACATGTGCAGGCACGAATCCGTGTCCGACACGACAAGAGAGTTCCCGAAACTCTAGGGATCTCGTGTCAGTCGTGTACACGACTCACATGTCAAGTTTCGAGGGTTGAAACCCTCTGTGCACAGAGAAAACGTGTACGAGTAGCAGGACATCAACCTGCCAGCGCGCATGGGTGCGTGACCGCGTGTCCACGCGCTCGTGTCGGCTCAACCCGACACGAAAATGTGCTCAGTGTCCAAGAAATGCATAAGCGAGACTAAAATGGATTTTTCTATTCAAATACAATTCGCACAATCGATCGAAATGCCCTTTGAGGCATTTCGTCGAACACCATCCTAACCACACTGGTACGTGTCCGATACGGACACGAAATGGGTCCAAATTCTAGGGTTAGCCTATCCTACTGTTAGTTTAGGGTTAGGACATCCTAGAAATGAATTTTAACAGAATTTAAAAGCAATATAAGGGATTATACCTATAGGTGAACAATGGGTTAAAATCTCCAAATGGGAAGAGTTTCACAAGCCACCAAACTTCCTCAAATTGTGTCTTTCCTGCAAATACTCATCAACAACAGCAAGAATACTAATATTAGGTCATATTGCAATTTGTTTGAAGGAGTTTGGAGTAGAAATGGATTTTCTAAGAATTTATAAAGATGGGGACTCACCTCTTCCAAATGGCAATGTTTCCTAAAGAGGCAACCCTAATTTCAAGGTGATATAAATAGGGGGGAACATACTATGGCTGGTCAGATTTTTAGGGTTAGGGTTTGGTTCAAAGAGTGTCGGCCTATGGGCCATTAAGCCTATTAGTCATAAAATGACTTGTGATTTCACAAGCCATTACTTAATCAATCTAGCTCCTAATTTCTCCAAATTAATTCCAATGAGCTAAACCTCACTAACTTAAGTCAACCTAGGTTTCATATCCTAATCATAAGGTCATGACCTAGGTTAGCCACTAGGTTAGTCTCCAAGGTCAACATAAGTCAAAGTCACTAAAATACCAAAATCAATAATTCTAAAATCACTTAAAAATCACATTAATTATAAATAATAATAATAATTCAAATTAAATTCTAAAATTTTGAAAATGACCAAATACCCTCAAGCTAAAAAAGTGGTAGTCACATATACGGATAGCAATCACTAACCAGTTAACGGGAAAGAACATCAACGTCGTCGACTACAAGAATTGGAGGCACTGGACGAAAAGCATCATCTAGCTCAGCAACGTATTGAGCTATATCAAGCTCGGATCTCCGAGGCCTTCAATAAAAAGGTCAAAGAAAGGTCATTTCAAGTCGACGACCTTGTGTTATCAGTAAAAAGACCGATGGTCATGACTCATAAGACAACCGAAAAATTCCAGCCTAAGTGGGAAGGTCCCTTTATAGTGGAGTCCGTGTACTCTAACAATGTTTATCGACTCGCCAAATGTAATAGAGGTATGCTAATGATGCCGATCAATGGCAGACTTATAAAGAAATACCATGTCTAGTTTTGGACATGTATTTCTCTACTTCTTACAAGTAATTTATCATAAAATCATCACATTCATATTACCTCTGAATCGCACTCTACAGTCTTATCTTACTACGTTTGTTTATACCTCTGAGTGAGATATTTCCAAATCAAATGTTTACCATATCCATATTACCTCTAAGTAAATGTTCTTACCCTAGCTACCCCCGTGTTGCTATAGACCCTACATAAAGACATCCACGTTCATATTACCTCTGAACTGTTTTATGTACCCACATAGTCGTATCTTTCCATGTTCATGCAACCTCTGAGAAGGTCGACCTTGTCACTAAATCAAATGTTTACCATGTCCCTATTACCTCTGAGTAAACATCCCCACAAAATCAACTCCTTACCGCCACAGTGTCAGTTATCTCACCTTACCATCTATGCCTAAATTCTAGGCATGATGTAGATGATAGGGCCACAAGACATCCGCAGCATTGTTGCTTCCACCCTAGCACGTTAAAACTACCTCTGATAGGATTCTTGCTACCATAAAGTTTATAACAAATGAACAAATAAGAGAAAAATAAAGTCTTTATTTCTTTTCAAAATTAGGAAAAGAAAAATCATGACTACAGCAAAATAAAAGCCTCTCTAATGAGGCACAAAATGATAAAGCAAAAAAATCGAAGCTACTGTCTAAGACTGTCGACGCATAAGATCGCTAACCCGATATTTCATAAAGCCAATTCATGGCCCGACAGACTCTTTAGCTCGGCGTTCTGCTTCTTGATGCCTCTCTGCCTTGTCTTCAAATTGAGATATGCCCCGACAAGCATCCTCCAGCTCTGCCCGACGAGTGCTCACACTTTCAACAGCTTGGATCAAGGTCTCGAACTGACGGCGAAGAGACATCTGCTCGTCTGTCGTCCTCTCAATTTTGCCCTCTGTGGCAGCCAACTTTTCTTCCAAAAGTCGGATCTGCTCCCGATAGTCTTTACAACGTTTTACCAAGGTTTCCTGGAGATAGGCTTGGACTTCTTCAGCAGTACCCAGCTCCTCTACCTTTGCCCTAATCTTAGCTGCCTCATGTGTAAGAGCTTTCTGACCGGATCGATATTGGGATACCTCAGTAGTCAGCTTGGTCAACTTTTTGTGTGCCAAAAGCGAGAGGTCATCTTCCAAAACCCGAAGCTCCGTGAGACAAGCTCCCAACTCGGTCATCGAAGCCTCCACAGAGTTAGCTTTCACCTTTGAACCAGAAAAAGCCCTGAGCGATACTAGCTGGAGTTCTGCTACGGCCCGAGCCAGAGCGAAGTTTCGACCCTGCTCCAGAATGCTGGTGACCCTGCGCCTCATGATGGTATAAATTGTCTCGACAATGAGCCCAACATAGTCGTCTGTATCGGCTATAGTCATGGGAATCATCGGGGGTAGTACGGTTGAAGGTCTTGTTGGAGGGTGGACAGGAGCCGAAGTAGCTACGACTGGCACAGAAATATAGGCCGTCACGGAAACAACCATACTAGCCCTTCGTACTGCATAATCCAGCTCAGGTGCCACCGCTTCAGAGGTAGCCCCGCTGGTGGTCCCCCAAGGGACGTATCCTTGGTCGGGGCCCTCCAGAGTCGAGGACTTCCCCACCCCAAGATCTATCTCTGGTCCTCCAACTGGCAAAGGTTGATCCACTTCCTCGGCAACAAACTTCTCTATAGTTGCCGGTCAACCGGTGCTTCCTTGGCCGCCATATTTACATGATTTTTGACAGCTTTTTTGGCTTCCTCATCAGTATGGAAGGAGGTTCCATTAGAGTCTCTTCGGCTGCATCATCAGTACCCTCGGCTGTCTTATCCATTTCTTCTGTCCCAGTGACAGATTCCTTAGCTTTGCCTTTGGCCACCACAAGATTGTCCTTGAGAAGCACAAAGCGCTGACTTGTAGTTACCCCCGCAAGGGCTTTTTCTTGATGGCTACCTATAAAATCAATAGATCCGTAAGAATAACAAAGCAGACGAGCAAGTCATGAAAAATTATTTTGAACTTACCCATCGGAGCGGTGGGTATGTACGCCACCATTAACTCTGAAAAGTCTTTATGCTCATAATCGAAAGAATCGGAGCAATTGGAGGCTCCTCAACATGCACAGCCCCTACAGTCTTTATCATTGGAACCTCTTTCGGGTCAATAGCCTTCTCAGTCTCTGTAATCACTGGCACCTCAACCTAGGAGGGTCATTCAGCCTGGGTAGTTCTTTCAACCGTCACCGATAGAGGGCCTTCGGACGATACAATAGTCTCAACCCTGACCGTCGAACGTGCGAGTACCCGAGAGGGTATCCTGTAGGAGTTGCCTTGGATAGGTCCCCGAGGACATCAAACTCACAATCTGTCAAATCCTTCTTTGACCGTTTGGACTTCTTCACTAGCTGCACCAACAAAGGAAACAAGCAGAATTAGGGAAAATCTTGAAATTGATAAATAAATGTATGTTGTATACTTGTAACAAGGATTCTGCAGGTGAGCCTTTTGTCCACCCCACATGCGATAAAGTAGGATGCTCAGATATAGTCAGCTTATGTGCCACCCGCTTCACACTCTTAGATGATAGGGAGCTCACTTATGTTGAGGGTCGGCGTTTCAAAAGCGAAACAACGAGGGCCTCTTCTTCTTCTCGGGAGGTACTGGACCACTCTGATACCTTGCCTTCCAAAGGTAGCTGATCTCGGATGTGCTTGAGAATGGTCGAGGAGGCCTCCATCTTGGTCTCAATGATAAAGCTCCGCTCCCGATTATAGCACGGAGAAAAGTTGTTCGCCATGCAGTAAAACTTCATGACAGAATACAAAATGTGTGTCACGGGCCGCCCGCGGGTACCGTGAAGATTGCTCCAGTGCACCCTACATTATAGTAATACCACGCATGAGCGCCATGCAGCAAACTCCCCTCATAACCCAAGCAGGGGTCTTGGGTTATCTATCATCATTTGGCTATATCCGAATTGACGCACGAACCGACTCGGTAGATAAGGTTCCAGAAACACATGGTTTTGGTTCCTATACACCAAATACGACGTTCGGATGGATTGTAACAAATGGAAAGCACCACATGTCAAAGTAGTCATCTGGTCGTCCTTGTCCTCCAATATGTCTCTCTCGAAAAATACTGAGAAGGAGGACGGGATACGAAAGAAGTCACAGCCAGTCAAGTGACCCAACATCCATCTACAAACATGGATGCCTTGGTGAATCCACTTTTTTCGGCGATAGCGGCATATGGAGGCATCCCCGTCCATATGACCTTCTTCCGAACCAAGGTCCATCAAGCCCGGGAGTGTAGCACCAACCAAGCCATCAAGTAATAGTTGGGAACCTCCACCTGAGGAAATTCACCTTCCTTTAATTATCCTCTTCGAGAACTCCCACAAGCCTCGTAAAATATTACAAACAGACCATGGCAGGCAGAAGGACAAGACGATATCCAAACACCAGGTTAACGGTCGACATAATCAAGTTCCTGCTCATTCTTCCCACAGACCCAGAACCACCGGAAGTCACACAAACGCGTAGCCATATCATTAAAAAGACAGCCAGCACCGTCTTTGGAGGCATGGCACGCAGAGTTTGACAAAAAAGACTGTGGACTGAAGAGGTTAGTTTCCTCTCAGCGTACACCGATAGGCTTTTCTTCCCCGCTGCTGTCATCAACGCATCAACTTCAGTAGGGGAACGTTCTCTACGAGCAGTGATATGAACCTGCCTCAGTCAGATGGGATGTTCAGTGAAGACAGAATCTCTCCAGGACGAAACATGAGGGTGAGATTTATGACCATCCTGGCACTAGCACACTTGGTGATGGCACAATAACTTTCTGTATATGTCTATCATTTCGGGCTGTTGAGCCCTATGAACACCTCATTACAGGGAGCATATTCCTCATATGGCTCATTACCCCATGGAAGTCTCGAGATCGCAAGCCCCAACTCTCCCGCAGGAGGATAGAACATTCCAGTATAGTGGTTGTATAACTCCAGCAGAGCCAGGAACATGTGCTGGTTGATTTCCATTCCATACCCAGTGGCTCTGACAGCATAGTATAGACCAATCTGTTTCAGCTCCATCTCGTACTTGGCTAATATCCACAAGGTCAAGTTATGCCACTTGGAGTTAGGGTGGACCCAACCTTCGATACAGAAAGGTTCCTTCGGGTACGAGATTTCTTCCACAAGAAGCCGATTGGCAAAATGGGAAGCTCCAAAGGTATGAATGTCTGGGCTCAAATCGTTGAAAAGCTGCCCCGGACGTAATACCCTCAAAGAGTAAGATGGTCCATCACAGACATATGTAAAAGCATCTTTCTTCCTAGAGCAGAAGCTAGTTTGAAGCGGTCTGCCAACATCCCTCCTTGAGTAGGGGTCAATTCCCACTCCATACATTGCCTTTCCACCAAACACGCAAGGACCGAAAGCGAAAGTTTCCGTTCGGTCGATGGAATATACAGAGTAAGGTCGTGGTTGCCAAAGTACAACTCTTTCTTAATCTTCTGGATCCTTGTATCTTTGGAGACTAACTTATCTCCGAAAAGAAATTATGGCTTCAGCATCTCAGCATTAGCATTACTTTCGGCCGAGAATTTGCCTCGACCCATCATACGCTGGACGTAGGCATAGTGATGGAGGTATATCACGGCCAATCGACTAGGAGGTTGATATTCGATAATTAACTCTTTTGTAGGGTAAACCATCTCCTCGTTAAAGTTTACGCCTAGGGCACAGACGGATGAATCAAAGATGAGCGCGACGAACCGGGTTAACCAAAAAAACTGCACAAAAGCAAGCAAAAAGTCAAAAAAATCCAAAAAGACATTTACAAAAAGGAATGAAAAATAAGTTTCAATGCAGGTACTGTTTACTGACCATGCGCATCAGCAAGCAAGCTTCAGTACGGGCACTATTTAGTGACAATGTGCATCAGCAATCAAGCTTCAGTACAGACACATCAGTAAGCAAGCTTCAGCAAAACCACTGTTCAGTGGCTATACGCATAAGCAAGTAAGCTTCAGAACATGCACTATTCAGCGACCATGCACATCAGTAAGCGAGCTTCATCGCAGGCACTGTTCAGTAGCCATGTACATTAGCAAGCAAGCTTCAGCACAGGCACTTTGTTAGTAGCCATGTGCATCAGCATACGTCAGTGCATCTTACAGACACTACTTTGAAAAGTAGTACCCATGTGCATCATCAAAGAAGCATCAGCACATCTTTCAGACACTACTTCAAAAGCAGTGCCCACGCGCATCAGCAAATAGGTTATCGGTGCATATTTTGAACTGTTGCTTCTAGAAGTATGCAAGATCACCTATCTTAGGCCATCCTTGTCAAAACCAAGACAGAAAGCCTACCCGCAACAACATGTCTCTCATCGGGGTGTGTGTGCTCATCAATAACCGGAGCAGCATCGACGGCAGCGGCTTCGGTAGCCGGCCTCTTCTCCTTGGCTTTGCTAGTGCTTGCAGCACTGGCCTTAGGGGCCATAAAAACTTTGGGAGCTCTTGGAGTCTTATGTGCCATTAAAAGAAAACTAGGGTTTCTGGTTGGGGAAGAAGGAGAAGGCTTTCTTTAAAAAGTTCAGAAAAATAAACAGAGTAAAGTTTTCTTCCTAAAAATACCCCTATTTAGAGGGGAGGACACGTGTCAACAGATAAAACCGAGAGAAGCTTCGGGTCTGAGGAGAAGTTTCAAAACGTGTACAGTGGTGGAATGAAATAATTCTTGATCTCCTCCAAAAAACGAGGAGTCATTATCATTAATGAATGAAGGCCAAAGCACAAATTATAAACGGTTACTCACTCTCTTAAATGAAGACATCCTATCAGTGTAGTGGTGCGCACTCCTCATCCACGTGTTATTTCATGCTTCTTTTTTAAAGTATTCCAAAATTATCCAATTTTGAAAACTTTGAAGGGGTACTATGAGATAAACAAAGTACAACGCCGCAAAAGAAGTCAATCACAAACTGCTGCACACTTCAGACAGGACAATATTGAGAAAAGCACAGTACAACTTGTATAAAGGAGATTCTTTATTAATAATCATGATTACAATACAGTAGAAGTCTATTATAGATTCTTCATGTTCATGATAACATAAATAAAGCTATCTACCTACTTAAGCATACAAAAGCGTAGGATACAAAAGCGCAAGCATTTCACAATGTATGCCCAAAAAAACCTTTTCTCGATGCCCCTACAATAAAGGCCAAGAAAAGCACATTTTCTCGATGCAGTTCCAATCGCTGATTGAAAAGGGCTCAAAATGGCAATCAATCAAAGGCCTTATACTAAACATCTTGGCACTCAGTATCATCTCGGGCTAGAGCGCAGCTAGTACGCCCATAAACAGGGACAATTCCATCCGTAGTCAGCTGAGTTCTTCCCAAAGACTCCTTCAGCAAACTCGCCACTTCTTTGAACAACGAGTTCTGTTATCCTAGCCCACGAATGGCATAATTTCTGCCAAACTCGCCAAGGAAAAGACTCGTGTCATTGGGGTACAGCTTCATCGCCGACATAAAGTAGGGGATAGGAGTCCAAGAACGAGTTTTGGCCCAAAAATACCCTTATATAGGCGGTGTGAGGTCAAACCCAAAAGCCAAGTGGCAGTCAGTCAAAGGCTCCGAGTTAATTGGATGAACCTCGTATTCATTACAATGAATCTCATTTATAAGATTTTTGACTAAGTTCTTAGTCAAAAGTCATCACTTTTTGAGCCCCACGTAGCGACGGAAATTAAGGAGTTTTTGACCCAAATGCCTCAAAAAGTGCAGAACGTACCTTCTAAAAAGTGCAGCATATTGGAGCTTCCAAAAAAGTACAATCTATGAGAGCCTAAGTATCCCAACGACGAAGCTTCCAAAAAGTGCAGCGCCTTAGAGCAGCTAAAAGCGCAGCATCCAAAGGTGCAGCCTCGTAAGCACGAACCTCGGGCCATTACTTTGACATTTATGGACAGCTATCAGTTGTCATCTGTCAATAGCCAGATGTCATATGTCAACTGCCAGATACTCATCGTCGGTTCAGTCGAAAAATGGCCTTCAATGCACCCAAAAGCACAGCTACTATGGGGCTACAAGCATAGCTGCAGCACCTAAAAGTGCCGCTTCCACGACGCCTAAAAGCGTAACTCTCATAGCATCCTCAAAGCATAGCTCTTATTGAAGGATGCCACATGGCCAACAAGAGTGCATTATCTCTCTGATACGATCATAGTTATTATGTTTCAATATAAAAAGATCTTTATGCAATATGCACATGCCACGTGTTATTGACGCAATCATGTTTAGGAACAGGTGTCAACTACCCAAAATCTCAACAACAAACAAATTTTAATAACTATCATGTGTCAGCTCATCCATAGCCCAATAGTACAGTTATAACAGATTCAGTTGAATCCTCGTGCGTGCAACGCTCCTGCACGCCAAAAACCTATGCACACATCGCTTATTTGCGCATGGGTGGTTCATTCCACTAGCCTATAAATAGAAGAAGTCTTCCTTTATTTGGGACATTGACTACTTCTTGATTGGCAACCCCCAGATTATTCACATACAACCATTTAGAGAATCATAGCAAGTTCTTCTTGACGTCAGTTCGTCAACGTTGCAAAGGAACCACTACAATGTTCAATCTTTATCGTCACACTTCCCATAATCAACTTGTACTTAGATCTCCTATGTAGGATTTATTTTGTACTTTTTCTCGTTTGTAATACAAAAGTTCTCCAACTTTTTGTTCATGGAGAACATTTGGCAGAAAATACGTTTCGGAACATTTCTTCCATACTAGTGTCAAAATCTTTGATGGCTGATTATATCGAGTAGGAGCAAGTTTCGGGTTCATATCCCGAATTATCGAGCCATAACCCAGCCCACAGCGAGTGCGGTAGTAGTAGTTTTTTGGCTTTTCCTTCGGAGATTTTAGATAGATTGACAAATGCTGACCTTTCTCATAGTTTAGGCCCAAATCTCTATCCAGTACGTATTATGGTATGCTTTACCTAGGCCATATAGTGGTATAGCTGCATTCTTCCTCTCTCAATATCTTGTACCTTTGGTGAAAGATCCTGGTGTCTCTTAACCCTTCCAAAAATAATAGGTTTCTAATCCTTTTTTTTTGGAAAGGTATGATAAAATAAGCATTTTTAGGGTAAGAGAGAAAGTTCAATGAGTGAACGGATGCCGCGGGCGTGTTGAATGTTTGGCTTAGATCTTGCCCTAGGAGATACTTCGGCATTTCATGCGAGTAATTTAAAGATATTTCTTTATTCGAGGTAAGCAAAATGTCCCTTGATGGGATTACATCTTCTAATACTCGTTTGTCCTCTCGAGCCATCATGCTTTCTCTGGACCCATTCTTTATGACGCCTCTCTTTTTGGGTTTTCGGAGCTTTACCACTACTGGCTCCTTCGGTCTTATTACCGATGGGCTTAGATCTTGCCCTGACGACGTCTGGTGTTGATTAGCCGTCGTAACCTTCACAGGAACCTTGATGACCACATGGATAGGAATCTTCGTATCTCGCCCCTTGATTTGGATTTTTAAAGATTTTTGAGCGGTTTGTCCTCTTCTGGTCTCATTACTTGGAGCGTAACCTTTCGCTTGCGTCTCAGGGGACCAGAGGTTTCCTCGGCTCCTTTGTCATCATCGACATTTTGGGATTCTTCGGGCGATGCCTCTTGATATAGGATGACATCTGCGTAATATGCTTCAATCTCCTTCAAAGGATCGATGTCGGTGAATTTTGTTTTGACAGCATCGTCATTATCGACGTACTTCAAATACTGAAGAGTAGACGGTACGATAATGTTCTCATGTATCCATGGTCTCCCGAGTAAGACATTATATGATATATTTGCGTCGATGGCATAGGAGGTAGCTTCCATCTTTAGATCGCCTATTTGGTATTTGAGGCGTATCTTCCCGAGAGGGTAGCTTCTCTCGGCGTTGAAATCGCTAATGGTTGTGCTAGTGGCTGACAACCGATGCATGGATATCCAAAGACTTTGGAGGAGGATCTACGGGATGAGACTGATAGAGGACCCTGGGTCGATGTGCTTCTGATCCACCTTGATGGCACCAATGTATCCCGTATAATATAGGGACCGGCCGTGCCTGTTAATTTTTAGTAACATGTACTGCTACGAGAATGTGATGTTCGTTATGCTATCTGTCACGTTGTGGCTATGGGGGCACGCCTTTGGATCGACTTTCGGCTTCTTAACCTGCACCAGATAGGAATCGGCATTTTAAAACTCTTCGCTTAGCGCGTCCCGCATGTTCTTGGACAGGCGAAGAAGCTCAAAGATTGATAGCCAAGCCGGAGTATTGGCTAGTTGAGCCAGGATGTCAAAGTTGTAGGGCCTGTCCAGCATTGGCGATGAGCCATTCTTCAGGGGTTTGTCGAACCGAGTCTCCTTTTGTCTGTTCCGGTATACGGAAGGTATTTTCAAAATGGTTCCTTCCGATGCCTCGGTGGCAACCGGTGTGCCTGAGGGTGCAACTATTCTTGATCAGGGCTGCATGCTGTTACGTCCATATATTTTGCCAGATCTAGTTTCCCCGATCATGGCCTAATTGTCGGATATCTTGTAAATATACTTGCATTGCCTAAAGTTTGGCAAAATCATGGTCTAAGCTGACTTCATCCTATTGGCTCCGTCTTTGTTGGGGTAGGGACGCATGGTGGCGTCATCTTATGACTCAAGTAGCTAGCTATCCCCATTCATTATAACAGCTTGGCTAGGAGATTGTCTACCCCCAGCTTTGTGCCTCATTTTTGGTGGATCGCTACCCCCAACATGTGAGATAGGTAGAGAAGATGTGCTCCCTGGCTGCGGCACGCCTGTTCGTATGAGTCCTCTCGATCGAGTATTTTGGAATACCCATGCCGCGTGTATAGCCGGGTGGTCTAATCTCTATAGCTACAGCTTCTTCGTGTTGTTTGAGAAAGAGGGCACCTTTGAACCCTTCGGAACGGCAGTATCCCTTCGAACAGAGTAGCAGGAAGCACGAACAGGTTTATCTTTCGTTGTCTATTGCAACCGTTGGAAGACAGACGGCTTGTCTATAGATACTGTTATTTGAAAACAGCAGTTGATGGTGATTTGGGTGCATTGTCCCTTGAAGGGTTTGCTGCATGTGCCACCATCTACTTTCATCTAATACTTCACGCAAGTCTGGCAGAGGATGTTTGTCGGTGCTGCATAGGTTGTGTGGCTGATCAGATGAGGCTTCTAATTCATCACCGGGATTCTTCGGGAGGGATCTATGAGTCGCCTAACCACATGTGCATGATTCTTGTGGGTGCATGTATGTGTTCGATAGAGCCATCTGCCGGGAGCCCGTATAACCATTCGGGGGCCCTCCCGTTGAATACCCGTAGCGGTAATGGTTGGATTATATGGTCATGATCAACGTGATTTCGATAATTGACTTAAACTTCAAATTTGATACATAGAGTACAAAGACTACATAAGATCGCAGCTATTCTCGTCAACAAGACTTCTGTCAAATTATTATGTAATTTTTTTTATTTTAGTCCAGGTTTTTGTAAGTTGGATATCACTGACATTTAGTTGAACATCCCTACTCAAACAAAACCTACTGATACCCAAAAATATTTTGAATACCATGTACCCGAACTCGATGCGAGTTTGCCTCAAACTCTGACCGAACTCGGTCCTCCTGAATTCCCTTCTGGTCAGAATGATTACCTATTCTTTTGGCTCGCAAATGTTCAAAAAATTGAACGTTACCTTGACCGGGTTCTTCCCGGACTCTGGTTCAAAAATTTCTATAAATAGAGAAGAGATTTTTACTTTACTCACTCAACTCACTATTCATCTTCTCTATCCATTCTAAGCCTTCTATTCACCAAAGAGCTTTCAATCTTCACATTTCCAAGATAATTACTATTCTTCTAAGTACCGGTGTATTTCGATTAGAAGTGTTCGAGTTATAAAATCTTGACGTATCAAAGCTATTCAGTTAGTGTTGAAGTTTCTTCATGGACTTAGGATAAAAACATGATTTTGTAAGAAGTCGTAAGCCCTTCGAATAAAAGCTTGTGTTTCCAAGATAGTGGATTTAACATCGAGCAAGAGTACTCGAGCCTGGACTAGTCCTCTCAGAGGGATACCATGATAAGATCTTAGTGTTTTTGTATTGATGGTTATAATAAACCAGCTCGAATCGCTATAGATGGGAGCCTGATTGAGAAACCACCAGACAAGTATAGTGATCATGAAAAGAAGCAAGCAAACCTTGATGCAATAGCTATAAATGCTTTATTTTGTGCAGTAGAAAGAATAAAATTCAACAGAGTATCAACATGTGCCACGTCTCATGAGGTTTGGAAACATCTTGAGGTAACTCGTGAAGAAACTTCACAAGTGAAGGAATCAAAAATCTTAAGACTTACACAAGAATATGAGTCTTTCAGAATGAAGCCTAATGAGACTATCTCTAACATGTTTACTCATTTCTTATATATTGTTAATCTCTTATCTTTTCTTAAAAGATTACAAAAATCATGAAAAGATACGAAAGGTACTTTGTGGATTGTCCAAGAACTTGAATCCTAAAGCAACAACTATAATTGAAGGGAACGATCTCACAACAATGACTCTCGAGGAGCTTACGAAAAAACTTATGAAACATGAGCTAGACCTAAAGGAATTTGAAGAGCCAACACCAAAGGAGAAGACCATTGCATTCAAATCACATCACAAGATAGCCTCAGATGACATAAGTGAGAATTATAGTTTAGATAATGGTCAAATAGCCCTTATGGCTCAAAAGTTCAGAAGATTTCTAAAGTATAAGAAATCAAACAAAAAAAATAAAGATTCCAGAGATGACGAAGAGTCGATATGCTACAACAGTAAAAAGATAGGTCATATCAAAAAAGACTGTCTTACTGTAAGAAAGGGAAGCAGATATGAACAATCAAGTAAGAGAAGGACTTCAACCGAAAATTATGCTAATACTAGTATTTGGTGTGAAAGTGAAGCAAGTGATTCTGAAGAGGAAGAGAGACATCGCAACACTGCAAATCTATGCTTCATGGCTACAGGTGCAAAGGTAATTTCAAATCCACTATATGAAGATTTTACATTTGATGAATTATCTGATGTATTCAGTAATTTATGAGAAGATCAATAGAAGATGATAGACATGTGTAAATGTGCTAAGAAAGAGATAAAAGTAGTACACTCTAAATATACTAAACAATCTCTGATACTACAAGATATTAGAGATAAATCCTCTTCTAGTAACACGGATGAGATTTCTTTTTTAAAATTAAGATTACATGACACTCTTAAGGATCTTGAGAAAGTAAATCAAGAAAATATAAAACTCAAAGATCTCTATAAATTAGAGAAGAAGAAATATAACATTGCTACTCAGAGAATGGATGCACTCACTGCCAAGTATGATGAAGCTTGTGATGTCTCTAAGATGTTAGAAATAAAACTAGGTAAATAGGTCGTCAAACTTGTGACTCAAGTGAACACAAATCACATAGCTAAACACAAACGCAACATGTCTAATACCACTAGAACTTCCAGAGATCATGCATTAATGTATAAATTTCCTCATAAGAAGTCTCATTCTACTTCAAAAACTCATATACATCATTTTCGAACTTCACCTAGCACAAACTCATATGCTATATGCCACTACTGTGGTTTGAAAGGACATCTATCACATCAGTGCAAAATAAGGAAGTTAATTAGTATATATATATATATATATATATATATATATATATATATATATATATATATATAAATATATATATATTTGGAAATATATATATATATATATATATATATATATATATATATATATATATATATATATATATATATATATATATATATATATATATATATATATGTTTGGGTTCCTAAGACTAACACATCTGGACCCTCAAGAAAGTGGGTACCAAAGGTTACATCTTCAACTTGTGTTGCAGGTTGACTTACCCCCACTCACTAGAAGCAAATGGATTCTCAATAGTGGTTGATCCAAACACATGATAGGTGATATTACTTTATTTGCAACTCTATCGATGAAAAAAAAAGAGGCTATGTCTCCTTTAAAAATGACTTAAAAGGACATATAATTAGTAGTGTTGACATAGGTACTTCCCCCTCTTCTATTATCAAAGATGTTTGGCTAGTAACAGAATTAAAATATAACCTTCTAAGTATAAGCCAATTGACTAATCGTGGTAATGGAATTAATTTTGTGAAAGATAAATGCTTTATTTATGATAAAACCTCTGGTATAATTTTTTTGAAGGATTAAGAGAAGGCAACATATACGATTTATATCTTTCAGAGAATACTAACAGTAAAGGAAGTGTCTATATACATCTCAAGACGAAAGCTAGATATGGCACATGCGTCTTGGATATGTGAACATGGACACAATTGCAAGATTGTCCACAAAGAAGCTGGTAAAAGGCTTACTTAATATTAGTTTCAAGAAAGATATGGTCTGTGCTGATTGTGAAAAGAACAAAGCATCCAGATCATCTTTCACATCAATAAATGCTATAAGTACCTCTAGACCTCTTCAATTATTACATATGGACTTATTTGGACCAAGTAGAGTCTATAGTCTTGGCGGTAAGTTATATGTCTTTGTAATAGTTGATGACGATTCAAGATTTACTTTGGTTTATTTTCTTTCAAATAAAATAAGGCTTTTCCTGTTTTTGTTTCTTTTTGTATAAAGGTTCAAAATGAAAAAGGCTTCATGATTACTCGTATTCAAAGTGATTATGCTGGCAAATTTGACAATCATAATTTTAAAACTTTTTGTGATTCAAATGGTTTATCTCATGAATTCTCATGCTCCAGAACTCCTCAATAGAATGTTATTGTGGAGAGGAATAATAGAACTTTTGGCGATATGGCTAGAGTTATGCTTAACCCGCACAATCTTTCAAAATATTTTTGGGCAAAAGTTGTTTGTACAGCATGCCATGTATTGAATAGGGTTCTTATTAGACCAATTTCGAAAAAAGACTACCTATGAATTATGGTTTAATAGAACTCCTAATATCAGCTACTTTAAAGTGTTTGGATGTAGATGCTTTATTCTAAACACTAAAGACAGTTTAGGCAAATTTTAATGTATTCAACATAAGCTTACTAGTAGTTGAAGAATCAATAAATGTTACTTTTGACGAGCTGAACAGTCAACATTCGAACGAAAGTGATAATGAAGATGACAAAACTCCTTCAAGTAAAATGACCAAAGATACACCAACCACATACCTGGAGAGTCTGCCGAAGAGATTTTCTATAAACCATCCAGAAGAGCTAGTAATAGGTGATGTATCTAAAGATGTAAGTACTCGTTCTAATACTAGAGATATCATTGCTAATGTAGCTTTCATTTCTAAGATAGAACCCAAAAATGTTGGAGAAGCTTTTGATGATAAATTTTCGATTTCAGCAATGCAAGAGTTACTTAACCAATTTGTACGAAATCAAGTTTGGAAACTTGTTCCCAGACCTAATGATCACCCGGTCATTGTTACTAAATAGATTTTTCAAAATAAACTAGATGAGAATGGTATGGTCACAGTAACAAAGCACGGCTAGTAGTTCAAGGCTATAATCAAAAAGAAGGTATTGACTACGATGAGACATATGCTCTAGTTGCTAGACTAGAATCCATTTGAATGGATATAAAGAGTGCTTTTTAAAATGATGTTATAAAAGAAGAAGTTTTTGTTAAACAACCTCCTGGCTTTGAAGATTTTAAAAGACTGGATCACGTATTCAAGCTTCGTAAGGCTCTCTACAAACTCAAACAAGTACCTCGTGCAAGGTATGAGTCTCTTAGTTCTTTCTTACTTGAACATAGTTTTTCAAAAGGAAAGGTCGATTATACTCTTTTTATAAAATCTCTTAATAAGAACATCTTATTAGTGCATATTTACATAGATGATATTATCTTTGGATCAACAAATGAGATGCTTTGTAACGAGTTTGCTTAGTGTATGCAGAATGAATTTGAGATGAGCGTGATGGAAGAACTGAATTTCTTTCTTTGGTTACAAATCAAACAAAATTCACAAAGGATTTTCATCAATAAAGCAAAATATACAAAGGACCTGCTGAAGAAGTTTGATATGGACAATGCCGAACCAATCGGAACTCCTAGGCAACGTCTATTGTCACGACCTGATCCCAAGATTTTTGGGTCAAGTCGGATCATGCCCATTCAACATCGTGGTAAGACGGCGATAGTAAGCTGTCTGATCAATAGCAGAACTCATAGTCACAACATCTAAATTTACGGAAAATTAAAAACTTTTATTCAATAATTCAAAACAAACAAGTTAAGCCAGAGCTGAAAGTAAAAGCTGAACAACATAAGTTGTACTAAAGTTACAACTTCAAATACAATTTAGAAAGGGAAAAGCTAAGCAAATAAAATAAGCAACTCTAAGCTAACTAAGTAGCCGGCTCAGGTTCCTCCGGGATAGTGTTCTCCAAAGTAGGTTCCAGTGACTCCTCAGGGTACAAGTCAGGATCATAATAGCTATTGAAGGTTAGTTCTTCGTTCTTAAACTTGCCAATGGTGAAATGGGGGTTTTCAGTCAGGAATGAACAAGTACACAATTCCAAAATCTAGCATTTTAAGAAATAGTTGAAAAATGCATATATGAAACAATTGAAATATTTTGATGCAAGGAAACAATTGAAATATTTGATGCAATAAAACAATTGAAATATTTTATGTAATAAAACAATTATGATTTGAATAGGTAGAAACTTGTGACAAGTTGGTAGATTCAATTTGTATTCTAGCATATGATCCTGCTTCGGCACACGTGCAAGTGTGGCTTCAGCTATCTACAATAATTCTAAGGAGGTTTGGTCACAAGCGCTACAATACACTCCAATACCAGAGTCAATATGAAGTTCATAGAGAAGAACTCCGTGGCACAATGTGTCAACATACAAAAAGAAAAATACCAGAATCCAATAGTGTACTTGCCTTGAGTTTTGTAAAAGGAAGATGGAGGAAAGGAGGATCTCAGTCTAGTCTCCAAAATCTGACGACAGAATTCGAAGGAATGTCTCGGACTCAGATCGTTTCTACGGAGCATAGTCAACGACTCGAGGAGTCTCGGAGTGCATCACGGCGAACACGGTAGTGGCACTCGGGGAGGCCATTCGGATCGGCGTCGGTGTGTATCGTGGGTCACGGAGTGGGTGTCGCGATCAGGGTGGGTCGGGCGCGGAGTCACCACGGGTCTGGGGGTCGGCTGCATGGAGGAAGTCCGTAGGGCTGGTCGAAAAGGCGTCGGCAAGAGTGGTCGGGCACAGGGGTGCTCGTCGATAGCGGACACATGCAAGGGTGCGCGGTGGATGGGGCGGATGGATGAAGGGGGTGGTGGTGATGGTGATGTGGGTTTGGATGGAAAATTGGTATGTATTCTTAGTTAGGAAAGGAAGAAGGAAGTGATGGTGATGGTGCTGGTAGTTTATGGTTTTAGTGGTGTGGTAGAGAGTGATTTAGAGTTGAGGGTTGAACGTAGAGAGGAAAATAAGGAGAAAGTTATGAACGGGTGAGTGGGTTCTATTTCCTTTTCTTTTTTCTTTTTAAAAAGAAAACGTAAGTTATGGCTTTGAAAACGGATTTCAGGATTAAGGAACGGGTTTCGGTCCAAGGCCCAACAAGCAATCAATCCGACTACAATCATAATTAACATTTCAAATTAAATCCAAAATCTAATTATCCGACTAATAATATATAATAATAATAATAAATATAATAATAATATACTAACTATAATAACTAATATTAATCTAAAATTATACTAATAGAATTTAAAATCGACAATTCTTGCAAATATCCAAATTAATTGATTTATTAAAATGTTTTACAAGCTTCCCTCCTTAGAAGATTTCGTCCTCGAAATTCTAAGGGTAGAGATAGGGGGTACAATCATACCTCAAATAGGTGGGTGTATTTGTCCCTCATGTCTGCTTCTCGCTCCCAAGTAGACTCGTCGGGGGAGTGGTGACACCATGCTACCCTAACCAGTAGGATCACACTGTTACTCAGCCACTTCTCCATCCGGTCTAATATCTCTACCAGCTGCTCTTATACTGTAAGGCTGGGACCAATCTCCAACTCTGAATGGTCCAAAATGTGGCTCAAGTCAGGAATATAATGCCTCAGCTATAAAATGTGGAAGACGTTGTGCACATCTTCAAGTTTAGGTGGTAATGCCACCCAATATGCCACTTTTCCAACTCGGCTCAATACCTCTAGTAGGCCGATGTATCTGGGACTAAACTTTCTAGCTTTTCCAAATCGGATGGTTCCCCTGGTGGAAGAGATCGTGACAAATACACTGTTTAATGCTTCAAACTCCAATGGTCGTCGACTGATGTCGGCCAATGTTTCTGATGATCTTGGATAATCCTGAGTCTGTCCCTGATCATCTTTGTCTTATCTATAGCCTCTGTAATCATCTCTGGTCCGAGCACGACTTTTTCTCCTATATCATCCTAAGCAAACGGAGTGCGACAACGATGTCCATACAATTCTTCGAACGGTGTCATGCCGATGCTGGCTTGGTAGCTGTTGTTATAAGAGAACTTTACCAAGTACAATGGTCTTTCCAAGACCTGCCGAAATCTAAGATACAAGACCTTAGCATGTCTTCCAGCGTTTGAATGGTCCTCTCCGATTATCCATCGGTCTGCGGGTGATAAACGGTATTGAACTTCAGTTGAATCCCCATATTATCATGCAAGCTCTTCCAAAAGTGAGAAGTAAAGCGGCTGTCCCGGTCTGATACAATGCTTTCCGGAACTCCATGTATCTGGATGATGTAATGCATGTATAAAGCTGCCAACTTTTCGGTTGATAAACCAAACTTGAAGGGCATAAAGTGAGCAGACTTAATTAGTCTGTCTACAATAACCCAAATGGCATCCTTTCCTCCTTGGGAACGAGGCAATCCTGACACGAAGTCTATCGTGATGTGCTTATATTTCCATATCGAAATGGTAAGCGGCTGTAGAAGTCCTACTGGCCTCTGCCTATCTTCCTTCACCTGCTGGCAGATCAAGCATCTGGAGACGAATCTGAACACGCCTCTCTTTATTCTATACCACCATACTTGTGCTCGTATATCCCTATACATCTTGTTTGCATTTGGATGGATAGAATACTGCGATCGATGCACCTCCTGTATTAGTTCATCTCTCAAATCGCTAGTGGGAACGCAAAGTCTCATACCGTGCCTCAATGCTCCATCGTCTGCTATCAAAAACTCGTCAAGTGTTCCTGCTAACACTAGGTCTCTGAGTCTGTAAAGTACCTTATCTTGGAACTAAGTCTCCTTAACTCTGTCTACAAGACTGGACTGCACTTGCTGATGCATCATTGGTGCATCAATTCATGGTATAATAGCTTCCCCTCCCAGCTTCTTCATTTCTTCCTTTGGCAGAACTATTTCTAATCCAAGCTTCTCTATATATTCAAGCAAATACTGGTCCGTCGTCAAAAACATCGCCATCAGATATCGGCTAAGTGCATTAGCGACCACATTAGGCTTTTCCGGATGGTACTGCAAGTTTATGTCAAAATCCTTCATAAGCGCCTACCATCGCCTCTGGCGCATATTGAGCTCCTTTTATATAAAGACATATTTAAGACTTTTATGGTCTATAAATATCTCTACTCTCTCGTCATACAGATAGTGCTTCCAGAACTTTAGGGCGAAGATGACTGCTGTAAGCTTCAATCATGTATAGGGTAGTTCTTTTCGTGAGTCTGTAATTGCCGAGATGCATAAGCAGTTACTTTCTCGTGCTGCTGAAGAACACGACCCAAGACCTTACCGGAAGTATCAATATAGATCAAAAATCTACTGGTGCCTAAAGGTAGTGATAAGATTGGCACCGTTATAAGCCTCTTCTTTAGTTTCTCGAACGATGTCTAGCAAGCCTCAGTCCAGATGAACTCCTCATTCTTTCTAGTTAGCTTCGTCATAGGTTTAGCTATCCTGGCGAAGTCCTTCACAAAATTCCTGTAGTAACCTACTAAGCCCAGAAAGCTCCTGATTTCCATAACTGAACCTGGTGTCGACTATTTCTCGATGGCCGCTATCTTCTTCGGATCTACTGAGATGATATCTCCTGTGACAACGTGGCCTAGAAAGTCCACCTTGTCTAAGAAGAACTCACACTTGGATAGTTTTCTATATAGCTTCTCCTTCCGTAGAGTCTCCAAAACTATCCTCAAGTGCTCCTCGTATTCTTCTGGGGTCTTTGAATATATCAGGATATCGTCAAAAAAAACAACAACAAACTGATCCAAGTATTTATGGAAGACCTTGTTCATGAGATTCATGGACACTACAAGGGCATTGGTAATACCAAATGACATGACCAAAAATTCGTACTATCCGTACTTGTTGTTGAATGCAGTTTTGGGTATGGCTTCTTCTCTTACCTTGACTTGGCGGTAACCGGATCTGAAGTCTATCTTCGAGAACACATTTGCTCCGTTCAACTGATCGAAGGAATCGTCGATTCTGGCAAAGGGTATCGGTTCTTGACAGTGATATTGTTCAGAGCCCGGTAGTCTATACACATTTGGATAGTTTTGTCCTTCTTGGACATAAATAAGGCTGGTGCTCCCTAGGGTGAAGCGCTGCTCCTGATGAATCCCTGAGCCTTAAGCTCATTAATCTGGTTCTTCATCTCCTTGGACTCCTTGGGATTTACTCGGTAGCAGCATTGTGAGATAGGTGAAGAGCCGGGTACTAGGTCGATAGATTATTCTATATCTAGGTTAGGGGGCAATCCTAGAAGATTGTCCGGGAAGACGTATTGGTATTCCGATATAATAGGGTGAAAGGGTCCGGTCTCCTCAGTGATGGATGAGTAGCTGATGTTTCTTATGTCCTCTGGTGCTCGAACTACCTCGAACTTGGGCTTTCTAGGTGGATTAAAGATGACACTACCTCGGTGACAGTCTATCAGGGTATGTTGCCCACTCAGCCAGTCCATTCCCAAGACTATATCATGATGCTAGAAATTTGTGGCCTGAGATGGTGATAGAGCAGGTACAAGTCTCGGTGATTGGTCTGGACCCTCCGCCAGTCATAACTCTACATATTCTCTTACTAAAGCCAGTGCCTAAATGGTGTATAAAAATAAAATTTGAGGATATAAAGCTATGAGATGCTCCAGAATAAAATAATGTTAGGCAGGATGCTTATGAAGTAAAACGGAACCTATGATAACGTCTCCAGTTGGTTCTGGCTCCTCTACTGCAAAGGCAAAAGCTTGCCCGGCTCTCTGTTGATGTTGGTCCTGGCCTACTGTTGTTGCTGCTGAGGAGGTTGCTGGGGGTAAAGAGGCCTATGATTGTTAGGCTTCTTGGAATTTCCCTAGAAGTTGCTAGGTCTCGAAAAGTCTCTCTTGGGATGAGCAGACGAGATGGCCTCGATTTTCCGTGCCACCTTTAGCATCTTCTCAAAAGTTCTGGCACCATTTACAGTAACTAGGGTGCAAAGCTCCACTCCCATTTCGTGGCAAAATCTCTTTGCACAGTCTACGAGGCCTGCTACCATGTAGGTAGCTAATCGGCTGAGTCGACTGAAGTCTGCTACGTACTCATCGATTCTACGGTTCTCTTGTTTTAAGTCTTAGAATTACCTCTCCATAGCTTCTAGATCTGCCTCTGGAAAGAATAACCTCTTGAATAGCTTCTTAAAGGTGTTCCAACTATCCCTTGGACCTGGAACCGTGGTTCATTTCTGAACCAGATGCTCGCCAAGTCCGGTATCTGAAGTGCTACGGCCTCAACCTTAAGGTCGTCTAGAAGTCGAGCTACGCTAAGAAGACGCGGTATGTCTTCCAGCCACTCGTTGGCATAGATGATGCCCTCGACTCCCTCGAAGGGTCGTGGTCCCAGTTTCTTAAAGTTCTCTATGGTACCAACCTTGACCTGGGCAGCAGGCCTCTGGTCAGTCGGAGTTGTATCTTCTTTTTCTAGGGCAGCTATGGCAATATTGTGGGCATTCTTCATGCTCTCTCATAATCGCGGTCTGCTCGTGATGAGCCTCAGCTTGGGCTCTCTGGGCCTCTAGGACACCCTGAAGCAAGGTTAGGAGCTGGTTAGGGTCAACAGGCATAGCTCTGACTGGTAGAATGACAGGTGGGACAACACCAGTAGGAGGAGGTTGTGGCATGGTCCTGGAAGGAATGGGTGGTGCAGCATTGACTGTGGAAACATAAGCGGTGTGGGAAGGTGGTGGAGGATGGGGATGAGCGATAAGCAGTAGTTGAGATGGATCAGTTGTTGACTCTACAAGTCGGAGCTCTGAGGATGCAGCCTCCTCAGAAACGTGGCCAGAACAGGTGGTTCTTCCTTTTGCCATTTTCTGGAATGGTTAGGAAGCAACATAAGCAATAAAATTCGACTAAGTTACACATAGAAAAATTTGAGTAAAAATCAGTCCTATGAATTGACGAGTCATAATGTTTCAATGTTCTAATTATTTTTAGTCAGTTTTGCTAAAGTTGTTGTTAACCTGCATGGACAACCACTAAAAACATGCCACCACCCAATCCCAAGATGTTCGGATCAAGTCGGATCATGCCCAACCTACACTGTGGTGAGACGGCGGTAGTAAGTTGTCTAATCAATAGTGAAACTCATAGTCACAACATCTAAATTTGTGAAAAATTAAAAACTTTTTATTCAAGAATTCAAAACACACAAGTTAAGCCGTAGCTGAGAGTAAAAGCTGAACAACATAAGTTATACAAAAGTTACAACTTTAATTACAATTTAGAAAGGGAAAAGCTAAGCAAATAAAATAAGCAACTCTAAGCTAACTAAGTAGCCGGCTCAGGTGCCTCTGGGGCAGTGTTCTCCAAAGTGGGTTCCGATGACTCCTTAGGGTACAAGTCGGGATCATAATAGCTATTGAAGATTAGCTCTGCATCCTCAAACTTGTCACGACCCGCTCCCGAATTACCGAGAACGAGTTCATGTCCAAGCCCAGCCTACACACTACAAGAAAATTGATTTTTTCCAACATTTTGTAAATGTCGAAAAAAGGGTCAAAAATGTTGGCATAGATTAACCCAACATTTTTTCAACATTTTAATGTCATCGTTGCCGTAGTTGGGAAATTACGACGTTTGAGATAAACGTCGGTATAGGTAAAGACAATGTTTGCAACAACGTTTATTAAACGTCGAAAATTATACAATAATGGATATAATTTTGCAACTTTTAAACAAAAATGTCGAAAACTAAACTTATTTCCAACTTTTTACAAAAAAAAGGTTGGGATTTGCATCCCCAACCTTTTTCCAAAAAATTACAACGCTTAACAAAAACGTTGGTATAGGTAAAACCATGTTTAAAAAATTAATTTGAATATATTTGTCATGCACTTATATTCAACCACCTTCCCAATGAACACTCCAATTAAACATTATAAATTAAACAAAACATAATTTACAAAATAAAATTTTACTAATCAAAATACAACATTTTACTATAGGCATGAACCATGTTTAACAATATAAAACAAGTTAAAATTCATAAATTCATATCACTGACATCCCATCTAAAAGCTCTTCTTTGAACTACAAGTACTTGATTTTCTCCATTTTCCACTTTCTCCTCTTCATCACTGTTTCATTTTCTCCAAGTTTATTTTATGAAGCCCAAACCTTTTCTAGATAGTAATCAAAAACCTTCTTCTCTCCAGCTTTATATATATTACACTGGGAAATGACCTGAGGTAGAAATACTTAGAAAAGTAACTTAGTCTCTAGAAAGAAATATATTTTAGAAGTATATTAAATATGGAAACAAAAGTAGAACATGAGAACGACTATATAGTTTCTGTGTTAACACAAACCTTACGAATAACATCCAATTTATATAGGAGAACCTGATAGAATTGACCTTCACTAATGTTATCCCTACAAGACCATCCAATTCAAATAGAATGAGATAAAATGGTACAACAGTTGTGCCAAACATTAAGAAAAATGCGTAGGCCACAATCAGGACCGGCCCTGGGGCCGTGCCAATAGTACGGCCGCACAGGGCCTCCAATTTTTGGGGGCCTCAAAAAATAATATTAGGATTAGTTTTGTAATTTTGTATTTCAAGTTATTCTTTTTCTTTCTCAATTCCTACTCTACAAGACCTCCAAGATTCATATTTATAATCCCTATTCCCTACTGACTCTAAGATTCATATTTATAAGCATACAAAAAAATTAGGATTTCTTAAAGATATTGCTCCGACCGGTGTGTTAATTGCTATTTTGTTTGTAAAGATCCCTCAATTGTTAGATGAATTTATTTTCTACAATAATGATCAGATTTTTTTATATATATAATTTAAGAATTTGGATGTGCAGGCATATTTATTTAAGAAATAATGATGTCGAAGATCGGAGCTCTTGGTCTTGTATCAAGTTACTCAGGTCCATAGTCGGTCATATGATTTACGGGACTTATGACAAAATTTAAAATGTGGGCCATTTTTCTCACATAAATATAAATATATATATATATATATATATATATATATATATATATATATATATATATATATATTTTTTTTTTTTATAGCATTTTTACAAGCAAAATCATCTATTAAACTATCAAAATCATCAATCAAACTATCATATATTTTTTTCGATTGGAGCACTGGCTTTTGTATTGCTTCCAGATTGGGTCTTTGTTTTTTTTATTTTTTGATATACCTATATTATAAAATTACGAGACTTCCAAAATTGGGGGCCCATGACGGTGGTCCACCTCGTCTGTGCCCTGGGCTGGCCCTGCTTAGGTCTTCGAGGCTCTAAATTGTGCGATTACATATTACTTCTCATTTGGGCATTGATCGTTATTCATTTTATTAAATGTTTTCATCAACATAAAAAATTTGATGCCAGATTTAGACAATTTAACGGTCAGTATGTCTTCTATCTAAAACATCTTTATTATACTATGTAATGTGTTTGAATATAGATAATTTGAGCTTTAATTATTTTGTTAGTAACTACCTATAGATTCAGTTATAATATACAATCAAGAGCATCTTCTAAATTTTTGATAAAGACATAATAATATATTTAAAAATAAGAATAAATAAATTTAGGGCCATATTTTAAAATTCGCACAGGGCCTTCAGTTGTTAAGGACCGGCCCTGGCCACATTATATGTTCAAGAGAGATTTCAATTCATTAAAGGGAGTAATAGAAAGAAGCCCGACATCATCCAATAGTCAATTTGGCTCCCTGTAAATGTTTATGCTCATTAGTTTTTGCCCAGTATCCTTCCTGAGGAAATTAGTAGTTCCCTAAAATATGCAAGAGACATGTATATGAGAACACTTCAACTCTGTGTTCACAAACCAAACCCTACTTTTACAAGTCTTTTTAGAACAATTTTAGGAGGCCAATCATTTAGTTTATCTTCATACTTGAGTACACGCCATAATTACATGAATTTAGCAGAGCAAGTAAACAATGAGAGATAAAATGATACAACAGTTGTGCCAAACTTTAAGAAAAATGCATAGGTCATAATATATGTTTAAGCTAGAGAGAATTCAATTCGTTAAAGGAATGAATAATAGAAGACTGATATAATCCAATGGTCAATTTGGCTACCTGTAAAAGATTACCCTCATCTGTTTTTGCCCTTTATCCTTACTGAATGAAATTAGTAGTTCCCTGAAATGTGCAAGAGACATATATATAAGAACACTTCATCACTGTGTTCCCAAACCAAACCCTTCTTCCACAAAGCAAGTTTATTGTAGAACAATTTTAGGAGGCCAGACATTTAGTTTATATTCATACTTGAGCAGTTGCTATAATTACATGGATCTAGCAGAGCAAGTAGACCCATAGGTTGCATCTAACTACTAAATCCCTTATCTTTTTTCTAATAGTAAAATAAACTAGCAATTAATAGGAATCCCCTGCAAGGGTGTAATTGTACAGGAAGTATCAATGTTTGAAATCTAGCCTGATTTGATCTTAATTGTAAAGGAAATCTAGAATCACTAATTAGTTTGGCATGGAAATCTTGATTCCCAACCACCTATAGTATTGGCCATCTAACAGAACCTTACCAGAGTAGGTACAAGAATAAGTAAATATTATTGTACTTAGGAAATAGATTCAAAGCTAGGCTACAAATATGACCTGATTATGCGAAAGCTGTCAGGCTAAAGTATCAGGTCTCATGAAGGAAAATTATGGCCATGAATCGAGTATAAGCATGCATAGCGTAGACTCTGAACAACATATAACCTATGAAGCACATCCACACGATAGTCTGTACTTTGTTGTTCTATGTTAGATATTATATCTAACAATAGAGGCAAAGCTAGAAGATAATAATGGGCCATGGGAAAAATAATTATGACTAGTTGTCAAAAAGATAAAAGTCTTTGTATCAGAGGGTGTCATAAATCATATTACTTACTGAATGGATTGCTACATGGATGAAATAATCAAGTATGTTAAATTTCCTTTATAATCACAAAAAGAAAAATGGTGGCTGACCGAATCTTTGACAGGCAAATGCCAAAGGATCTCAAACCAAACACAAGATAGCCAATACATGGTAGCATAGAAACATTTGATCTTCATACAAATCTCACATATATACCTATATTGACCCTGAACTAATCCAAAACTTGGTTTCTAGTCAAGAAAGGGATCAAAGTTCTGGCAAAGAAAAACAAAGGCTTAGAATAAAAATATAAATGTCAAAAAAATTGGTGATAATCCTTACCTATGAATAATGCTGAAGCATTGAACATATATACGATATAGATGAAGTCCCACAAAGATTTAGTTTATCACAACAAAGATTCAGTCCCATTTTTTGTGTTTCCTGCATCTTGGACTTTACAGAGCAGAAGCCTCCACATTGCATTGGTCATGGAATCCTGAATGGAAACTAATGCAATAAAATTGCAAAAGTCGTCAGAATGTCAACATTATCAGATAATAGTAGCTTTGGTGATTCAAGTCGTACCTTAGTATCAGTCAAAGCATTTTTAAGAAGATCTTTAATTGATGGGAGCAGAAGATAGTGACATATCATGGATGGTCTGTGCACAGCCATGGAAGACACTGTAAGCAAGCAACCATGTCTGATGGACTAGGTTGGTGATATACTTAAGCTAGCCATCATACTCAGAATATCCAATAATTCACTCATATAGAAGTTAACAAAATAAGTATGAAACAAGCAAAGCACCTATGCATAATGTATCTAAAAGATAGTTGAAAAGTGACCATGACTTGTATAGTTAGGGCAAATGATACAAGGTTATGAAGAAAATTAATCCAAATACACCAATAATAGGTAAAGATTCAAGTAATACTTGCCTTTGTATCTATTGTAAAGCTATTCAATGTTTAGAATCAATGATTGCTATGATCTGATGTTGGCTATAAAAGAATTGTATAAATTAGGAGTAATATATAAATTATGAATTGAATATAACATGTGTCAAGTGATCGATCAATTTGTGTTGAGTATCTAAAGAAAATTTACTCCTAGAGATATAACTTTTTTAAATAGAAACAAGTTGTATCAACAATCGAACATAAATATGCACTACTTACTTTATCTAAGTTGGATCCTGGTGACAAAAAGACCATGTGTCTACCTCATGTGACCTACAGGTTTTGACATTTTTTAGCCATGATAAAGACCATGCTTTTGTATAAGGATTATACCTTCACTTAATGCAAGAAATATGACATGACATATATACAATACAATACTAGCAACAAGTTTATAAACACCATGGCGTCTATAGATCACAAGATGTTCTTATATTTTAATCATTAAAAGATTAGAAATAAGAAATGGCAAACAAGAAATGAAATAATGTTGTGGCATCTAAATTTCCTCCCCCGATTACAATTACTCATCTTTATTCACACTATTTTATGGGGTGCTCTTACCAGTTTCTTTTTACTTCTTCAAATGATTGCTTATCTAATTTGTAAATATTTGAACATAGAGTTCGAAATTTTTCAAAAGAAGCAACACAAATCTCCAACATCCCATCCAGGAGCTTTCCATAAGTCAAATTTGTCTGTAACAATGGAACATTGATTATAAATATTCTGGTCATGATTCGAAGAGTTCGGACTCAAAAAAGCATCCAAATTTAGCATGGTTGCATAAAAAAGAATAGAAGTGTCAATTATTGTTACTATACAGCTTGATGCAAGTTATTAGAAGCACCTCGTAATCTCCAATTTTAAGTTCGTCTGGGAGTTCAGTTAAAACTTTAATAACCTCAAAATCAGGTTCCATTGATTCATACTGGCCAGCCACACCAAAGCCGCACTAGAAAAATTCATGATATCTTCCCTTTGATGTGTTCTCTCTTTTGTACACCTTAGCTATCTGGTCGTTTGGTAGCAGGGAAATGAAGGGCTGCATAGTATTTAGATCATTTAAGTCAATATTAATATTGAAGCAGTGTCAATACTCAATAAGAAAACCAACCTGTAATTAACTATTTGTCTTCACGAAAGTTAAGTGTCAAATAAAAATTAAAAAAGGTAATTTTCTACATAAATCAAAAGTGGCATTCATACTTTGCAGAATAATACAAGGTAACATGATAAGTAAGAACATTTCTAACATTGAATGAATAATGAATTTCGAGAGGGACTCTGCGAGCAGGAAAAAAGAAGGGTCGCAGAGCATATAACTAATTTAGGTCGATTAATAGTGAAATAGCGTCCGGACTCAGGAATAAATCCAGCCTACAATTAATTATTTTTGTCTTCCAATATTAGCATAATTACCTTCCTTGTATTGATGGCAGGTACCGCCATGGACTGGGCCATATGCCTATAACTGAAAGTACACTATAGTTGATGATAACATACAGGCTAATATGATGGTTGCTAATTATGAATCTTTTAAGCTTTTTCTATCATTATTTTTAAGGCAATATGAGACAAATCTACCATGACCCAGCATTATTGATGCTTTACGGTTTCAGTTGAGTATCATAGTGTGATAAAGTGTCAAATATGTATCCAGCACATTGTGTGAACCATTTTTGAAATCGACTGGAATCTTGTAAATGGTTATCAGTCTACAACCAACTAAGTGTGAGCAATGGTTCAATTCGGTTCAAACCGAACAATTTTATAAAAAGATTTTATAAAAATCGACTAAACCGAAAATCATATTTTTCTAAAAACCGAAAACGTTTTTATTAAAACCAAAAAAATGAAACCGAATTAAAAAACTCGATTTTTGGTCAGTTCGGTTTCTTCAAAGATACAACCAGTAATAAAAAATTAAACTCGGTAGATACTAATTAATGGAAGAAGCAAAAGAAGAGGAAAAAAATGCAATTCGATGATTATCTATATAAAAAATACAATCCCAAAAAAAAAACTTAGCAGAAACTAAACTCTACATACATATACATGGAAGTCATAAGCTGGCTTGGAAATTTGTAGTGCGAGAAATGCCATCCAAACAAAGATAAGAAGTCCGAGCTGCTTCCAACAGACATTCTCAAGAACTGGAATGTATAAATTATCTTTCTTCTTAGTTCATTTGTTTAGAGGAAACATTCTTATCAGTTTTGGAAACAAAACCTTGCAATGAGGAATTACCTTAGGATCTGCATCATTTGGACCGGTAGGAAGACCAGAGCAATGTAGTTTATTTCTTCACTTTCTGAATTAGCGGCCAACAAATTGTTTAGATTTATATTGTTTATTAATTAGACCTTCAAAGTAATTATTTGATCGAACGACCTACCAATCGTCTCCAAGAGCTTGGCAGCTTCCTGGACAGAATTACAAGATAGACTCAAAAACATCCATCTCATGATTTGGTTGTTCGGAATCCTGAGTTGTTTTTACATGCATTCCACACAGTCAAACAACTAGATAGTTAATGAAGAATCTGACTACAAGGAGAAAGCTTACCTCAAGTTTAAAGTTTTAGGCTGCAATTAATTATACATAAACAAAGTTTTATTGGAATATAATTCATAATCATCTATAAAGATATACCCTTGCAAATGTGTCTGAGCTATAAGACTCATGCCCTCCCAAACAGCTTTTGGTATCTCCAAGTACAATCTAAAAGTGTATAAAGCTCTCAATAAAGAAATGAGTAAGCGGATGAACCATCATCAAACCGAAGCTTGTGTGCTTGGATGAAAGAAAGTTTTTTTTTTAATAGAAGTTTTTATTTGACAAGTCACTACAGACTTGGAATTGGCATCCAAACACCAATATTCAAATCATGCCCAAAACAAGCATTAATGTACAACAAAGTCAAGCCTTATTTTGACCATTTGTGAGAGGATATAATATTATAGGAAGTCTGTGAGAGGATATACGTACAAAGTTTGTTTGCTTCTGTATTTTTATCATATTTTAGAAGCCATGGATTGCTAGGTTTATCTAACACCAGCTTTTGCACTTAATGCCTAGCTGCATGTAATGGTTGTTACTTAGTGGGCAATTAACGTCGGGGTTGACATTCACTATGTCAAATTAATGGTAGGTTTATCCAACACCTATAATTATCCAAAACAACACCAACATAGCCACCCACATCACTCATAAAGCTAACATTCACCTCCAAGCAGTCAAAATATTCATTTGGCCCTTTGGCTTATATGCCCCTAAGATGACTCCTTGAACCATCATTTTACCTACTCTTTACCTCTTTAGTCTTAAAAGGATTGTAGGTCTCGCGAGCTTCAGAAGTTTTTTGCTTCAAAATATATACCCCAAATAGTGCCACATAAAAGTAACTAGTAGGTTTGTGAATCATGATGTGTTTTCTTCATGCTCATATGAGCTCAAAATGCATAGTAGCTAAATATATGCCATTCGAGAACATGTAACAAAACTTGGTATACCCGATTATACCTAAAAGAATTAAACATCTAATGACTAAATGTCTGTACACGCAAATGAATGCCAGTAAAGCGAATATGTGGACTCGACATCCATAGCTGAAGCGAATAGCAAGTAAAAATACCTACAGCAGTAGTAAGCAAAAAAACATTCAATTTTATTAATTTTGTAGTCAGGCCATGAATATAAGACAAGTACACATGTTTTCTCCTATCTAGTATATCTCTCTGTAGCACATATTCAAGTTCCAAAGAATACATGATTCAGAAATTTTACTTTGCATATAGTAGAAAGGCCTAATGCATAGCCCTAATTGCATCTAAACACAAAGTGCTCCATTTATCAAATAGCAATTCCATTTTCTGATTTATAACCATGATAAGTTATTTATGTCAGAACTTAAAATTATAGGTAACACATGTTTCACCTACATCTTTATTGAGCATCCCACTCATAAAGATACACAAAACTAAGGCCACCCATGATAAAATAGCTGTATTGCTTGCACTTCATTGTGAAAGCGCTTTCTTCACATTAGAGTACTTGTACCTTTTTGGAGCTAGAGATCCATGTTTCTTTAGAATTCCTATCTATTGAACAAATAACAATGCATCATGTTGTAACTAAAGCCAAGTTCCTCCTACAATAGTTACAACTAACAAATAAAGTGAAGTAAAAATGTTAATACTTACCAATTTTTTTATTGATTAGTCTTACAATTTTCTAAAGGATTATGAGCTATTTATGAACTGTAATTAGTTGAAGAGAAACATGTTTTTTTACCTAGTGCAACTTTCTTCACATTTGTATACTCTACAGAAACAAATGTAATACCAATTCAGCATACACAATTATAACACTTCACTGGAATAGTCATATCACAAGTATTGAGTAGTAGTTCTCTGAATAATTTCCTCTATTTTTCCATTCAAAAAATTCTGAACCAGGTAATGTGACAACAAAATTTAGCCTAACTAATCAACTAGCTCCTCTGTTCATGTAGCTTACAATAATTGTAGTGGACCAGCAATGCATATCCATAGATATTCTGTCAGGCTTCAACGAACAACTGATGTGAACAATTTGCATTTGTTGAGATTGTGGAAATATAAAATAATAATGTACCTTCACTTCACTTGACAAGGAAAATAAACTCGGCTTGAACACATACCTTGAGTGCAAGTGACATGGTTAGTTCAGCCATTAAGACAGAAATAGATTTGTGTATTAGGTGAATTCGAGTCGAACACATAAAAAACTCCTGAAACTTCACACCCGCTGCACCATTCCTTGTCGACGATCCATTGCAGCCCAAATCTGATTTACAGCAGACCCAGGAAATCGACCCCCTCAATAACCCTTTGAGTTAAACCAAGATGCAAATTTATTTTATTCACACTTTCGAGGGTTTAAGAAGCATCTACTCATTTAATGAAAACAAAATTAGTCCCAATCCATCTTCAGAACTTGACACAAATTTAAAAATAGAAATAAAGGATGGTTACTTTGTCTTGTCGTATCTGTCCTTCGATCTTCTCGTCTCTCCATGTTATCATCCGAAACCCTAACTTTGTCCCCTTCGAGGACCATCTCCTTCACCTTCGTGTCCTCCGTCAGCAGCGATGATCTCACCTTGATCCGATAATGGAGGGTGGCGATCCGCTGAGCAGCGACTCCTTCTCCGTTCGCCACCAAGACTCATTGGCAGTTGTCGCTTCTCTTCGTGGAGCCACCTTTGCTCCTCTCTTTTCCAAAAAGAGAAAGAGGATAAGGAGGCAGAGATGGAGGATTTGGGAGGAGTACATCTAGTCAGGGTTAAGGTTTTGGATGATTTGAGGAAGAGGGAGAGGAAGCTCGGGAGAGAGAGAGAGAGGGGGGGACGGAGAGAAGAAGGAGAAAATGAAGTGTCAAAGAAATGGCAACAATTTTGTCAAGGTAGGGGGTTGGGGTATGGGATAGGTTTTTACATCCGAAGTGAGCAGCACAATTTTGGGAGTATAGAAAATGGGGGATTTTAGGAGGGAAAGGCAAATTACAGAGAGAAAAAAATAATACAATAATTTTATTTCACAATAGTCAACATTTTCGACAAAATGTCAGAATATTTTTTCTATGTTTAAGACAAACGTTGAGAAAAAAAAGTCGAGAATTCAATATTTTTCCAATGTTTAATGCATAACGTCGGTACTTGCTTACCTAAGCCAACTTGAACACAAACGTCGAGAAAAAAATGTCGGCAATCATCGACATTTAAAGGAAAATATTGGTATGTTTCAACGTTTATTGCACAATGTCGGTTTATCATGCTTAAGCCGACATTCCCATAAACGTTGGGAGACATAAACGTCGAGAAAACACTATTTTCTTGTAGTGACACCGCGGTATCGACGGTAGAATGCTGTCTAGTACACACCGTAACATCCTCCACAGATACAAAAGAACACAAATACAAATCGTACTCATCAGTGACACAAACCAAAAAAACAAGAGTACGATAGATAATAAAATAATATCCAAATCCAATGACAAAGAGACTGAAATCCAGAATAATAAAATATCGTCCATCCAGGAATATTAAATCCGATCCATCTAAGAAAATAAATGAAGGCATACATAAAGGTAAATCTAGATCCCTCCAGAGATCAATCATGGCTCCTGAGTCTCGGTACCAACAACGTCCGCACTACCCACTGCTGGTCCATAACATGAAGTGCTAGCGATACTCGTCCTCACCTATAACAACGATCCAGTCAGGAAAGGAGCAGAGTACAACCATATTGCAGTTAATATTGTTAGTCCAAAATAAGTTAGAACAATGAGAAACGATGATGGCAAAGAGTATATAAAGAACTAGTACTAGCAAGATATAAAGTAGCAAGATATAAACTAGCAGAATGTAATCTAGCAAGGTATGAACTAATAAGATAAGAACTGGCAAGATGTAAACTAGCAAGATATGATCTGACAAGATATGATCTAACAAAATATGAACTGGCAAGATGTGAACTAGCAAGATGTAAACTATAAGGAAATAATAGCAACGACTATGTGTGTGTGAAATACCTTTTAATACGTGAATGACTGGGCTAATACGGCACATCATACGATGGCTATCCACAATAAAAGGGTACGGCTAACTCATACGTGGGTGTACGACTTAGCTATCAACAATCAAAATGTTTGGGTTTGTTCACGTACTTACTGAGTATTTTCCCTTCCGACTCTGTAACAATCAATAACGGTCAATAATACACTAAGAAGGATACGATAACTACGGTGTCACAATTGTGTCTCAATGGAATATCAAGCAATGACTCAACGGGATATTAAACAAGAAAACTATAGAGTAAACGTTATAATGAACTAAAACATAAATGCAATACTGTATTGCCTTAATCCTTGCACAAACCGTAGCCACAAGTAGAGGATATGGGGAATGCCGATCTAGAAGTTGTCAACCTATAACACATATCGCACCACGAACCGTGCACGAAAACAACAAATCAATTCTAATGTTCCAATTCTAAATTCATGCAATAGTGGCTAGTTGGGTTACTAATCTAATAATAATTAATTCTAAAATAAATTACTTAAAAACATTATTTAACCTAATAATAATCTAAATATAATCTAAACATGCAAGTTTGGCCATCAAAAGTCATGTTTCTAATTTTTGGAAACCATGACACACAAATCGAGGTATGTTATTGACTATCTAGTCAAACGCTGTTAACTCTAGATTTTGAAAGTGCACCTTGGTAGATTTCAGTGCCACGAGTGCGCTTGAATCAAACGTGCCACAAAATCACGCTTTGGTCAAAAGATATCACCGTTATGGCTAATCGTGACCAAAACGGTGATCAACCGATCAATTCTGAGTTCAACAGAATAACTAAAATACTAGATGAATGAAAGAATTTCTGGGAAAAATACATTTGTAGAGCTCTATGTTAGCTTTTCGAAACTTCAAACGGTTCATGATTTAAATTTTTGGTCCTCTCGAAATCTCGAAAACACCGAAACGTGTCAAGTTTCGAACAACCGACACTCTACAAATTTTCCAAAAATTTAGGAAGAAATTACACGAAAATAAATTACATATTCGTAAAGCTTACCTCGATATGAATCCAACAAAAAAACGGTGCACGAAAAGCACGTCGGAGTTGACGGCAATCGCTTCGGGAAGTCGGGATTCTCCAAGATCAAAATTCCTCAAAATCGACTGAGAATAATTAGGGTTTAACTATTCTGCGAAATATATATATATTTTAGGGCGGTGGCTTAGAGACCCGAGTCCGCGTTGACCCGCAGGGCCGGTTCGCTAACGGGCGGGCCCAGCGCCTGAGTGCGTAGTGAATGACCAGTGGGCCAGGCCTGCTGACTGGGTAATTATTTAGGAAAAAGGGTTTTATTAACCAGAAAACAGTTTTTAAGCAGTTTTACTTACAGAAAATTATAATAATTACTAAAATACTTAGAAAATTATGGAAAAATTCTAGAAATATAAAATAACATAATGAACCCTTTAAAAATATTTAGGGTCAATATTTGCTCATAGACTTGCACAGTAAATTCTAGAAGTCTTAGAAAATAGGTTTTTCCTATATTTAATTATCTAAAAATTCCAAAAAAATTGTAGAAAAATACAGAAAATATATTTAATCTAATAAAGCCTAAAAAAATATTGGGTCTCAAAATAGTCACAAATGGCCTCAAAATAAATTATGAAAGTCATTCATAAATATAAATCTTCATAGAATAAATATTTAAAAATATATAAAAATGTCTAAAAATCATAATAAAATATAATATAGCTATAGAATGCTTATAAACGCTATCTAGAGGTCATGTGACCACAAGATGGTCCATAATCACCTATGGGCTTAGTCACAACTCCTATGATCATAAAAAATTAAATATAAACTAATCAAATAAAAAAATATCACTAAATTATAATCGGGGTGGCAGATGCCACATACTATCCCTCTTAAAAATATTTTTGTCCTCAAAAATCAATATGTCATACTAAGTAACTTCTACAGGTAAACTCTATAAAAAATTTCTAGTCTATATCATGGAAAGGTTTAAAAATCTAAGATTACTAATCTAGCATTAACCAAACATGCATGCTAACTATAACTATGGAAAGCCTTTAAGGAAAACTATTTGACTACATATACCTTCAGGTCGAGTCACAACTACAAATGCTTGATCTGAACTACACCAAATATGTAATTTGTAACACATTTTTTCCTCATTAGTAACGGTTATTATCGTTGCAGAAAAGTAACAGTTATAACTGTGACTATAAATAAGCATCCGTTATGAAAAAGCTAATTCTCTATTTTAATTATTTTTCTATTAATTGTCATACTAAAAACTGTGGCAAAGATACAGATGAAAATTTCCCTAAAAAAATTTCCCGCAACATATTTCGTTGTTCCCTATCCCTCTCCAATTTACTAAGAAAACTCCCCCCTTCTCTGTTGTCTCTCTCTCTCTCTCTATGGCGTTCCTCCCCCTCTAGATAAAACACCTCACTTTCAAGAGAAACCAAAATTGAACCTGATGTCCTCTCCATCACCGATGAAAGAGTACGTCATGCTCTCTCCATCACTAGCCCTCTGCATCACCAGTGAAGAGTACGTCCTTTTCTTCTCTCTCAAAAACTTGATTTGATTAGGGTTTGATTTCAATTTGATTAGGGTTCGATTAGGGTTTAATTTTGATATGATTAGGGTTTGAGAATTTTCTTTTTCTCTCATTCTCTCTCACAAGTCATGGAAACAGCCTCCCAATACTTTAGGGGTACATCCTCTTCTTCTCTCCATACCTGCATTAGCGGGATCCTTCTTAATGCACATATTTTTGAATATATATGTTTTTCCTCTTTTCAAAAATACAGTTCTTTTAGATCATAGAATCTACAGAGAGTTGGATGAGGGGTTCATATTGAACTACTATCAACTATGGAAGGCTCTGATCCTTCTTGATTCGCAGAAAATACAGAATATAGGTGAACGATTTGGTGTTGGCAAGTACTCAAAATACTTTCCTGTCATTTTCACTGGAAGGACTATGGAAAGGTGAACTCTTTATTTTATTCCATTATAATTGTTTATAGGTATTTATTTAGATGGTTTTGAGATTTCAAGATGCAACTACTTCTTATGTGGCAGGTAAGTGTTCTAGCAACCTGACCTCTATAAAGATTTGATGCTGGATTAGGTTTTTACGAGCTACATACGGGCTATAATTCCCTGACATTATATGAGTGAGTTAAGTTTAAATACTTAATTCCTTTATAGTATGCAGGATTTGGTCAGTAAGAGGTATCCTTTTCTAGTGAACACAATTTGCAATCAACATGGTGCATCAACATCCTTTGAAAGAAGTTTTAATAGAAATAAATCAATAGTTAGTCTGAGAATGTAGAACTACAGTAACTTTGTACGGTCTTTCATAGAATAGAGAAATAAAAATATCATGGATGACTACAAGAGCTATAGAAACCTTGAAATTTCATATTCGCAATCGACCACACCTATATAAAATTAATAAAATTTGTGTCGTGATCGTCCATCATCATCAACTCATCCCAAAAGGAATAAGAGGATTAAATCCCTTCGTATTTTATTGTGTCTATATGTTTTGTTGTTTCAAGACTGTAGTTTTTATAATAGGATATTTAGTTTTAGGCAACAAATCGGTATCGGACTATTCCTATGACTATTGGTATCGGCGATATCGGTAGTATCGACGGTTTCGGATCGGAGTATCGAATTTTTTGGTATCGAAAAACAAATAATTATTAATAGATTTTTTACATTTAGAAACATATATTTTATACATTTAGGCATAATTTTAAGTATTTTCAGTGTTATTTCTTAGTAGTTTTGAAATTAAATGAAATAGTAGTCACCCTTACCGATTCATTTACATGCAATAGATTGATTTTCTTCTTTTACATGCTTTTACAACCTTATTATGCTTTAAACCATTGTTGATTTTTTTTTGTCTACTTTTCTTTGCCAAATTGACCAGAAAAGAGACCCCCAATGTCGGTATCGGTCAGTACCGGGTATCGGTCGGTATCGGTCGGTATCGGATCGGGACATGCCAAACCATATCGGTATCGGCCGTATCGGATCGGTATCGGACGATACTTTAACCCATGGTTTTAGGGGCTCACTTGAATATTAGAGTTTGGCTCTTGAAATTGAGCGATATTAGAGTTTGAGTCTCGGAATTTTTGTTCACGTAGACTAATAAACAGTAATTTTGAACCCATATTCTAACATCGGTCAATATAGAGACCTAAACCCTAACATTCATATATATATATATATATATATATATATATATATATATATATATATATATGTGTGTGTGTGTGTGTGTGTGTGTGTGTGTGTGTGTGTGTGTGTGTGTGTGTGGGACATTAAAACTAAATAATCTATTTTTGTAGGATGCTTGTGGTTCGAGGAGGATACTTTGCCATCAGATGTTCCTTTCTAAAACCGATATTTAATTTGTTTGACTGAAATGAACAAATAAATAAAACAAATTAGTTACAAAAGCTAAAATATTTATTTGAAAGAATTCAAAGTTTTACTATGTTTTGAGAAATAATATATATCTATATCTATATATATATATATATATATATATATATATATATATATATATATATATATATATATATATATCGTTTAGATTGTATTCTAGGTCGGACATCAACTAATTCGATCTCTAAAAAAAATTAAAGGAACAAAGAAGTAAGAGGTATCATTTTCTATATTATAAAAGTTTAGATCATGTCAAGCAACTGGGATAAAGGCACTGTTGTTCTATCATGTCAAGCAACGAAAGGTTTCTACATCCTACAAAGCTAAAGCCTGTACTAGTAAATCTTCAAAAATAAATCCATGGTCATGATATCTGGTTTTTGGATGTCATGTGACATCCAGAAAATGGCATTTTACTATTCAACATTTGCATACAGGGGCAGATAAAGGATTAGTCAGTGGAGGCTCATAATACAGTACATAGTGGGCTTGAGAGAGATATCTTTTTTAATGATTGAGAGGTCTTAGTTTTGAATCTGACACCTCCAACATAAAACTAACTTCTTTTAACAACCAATAATAACTTAAGTTCTGCAGCAATTAGCCCAAAGCCTCAAACTGAGCTTGTTTGCACCTTTGAACGTGAGATTATTGTGCGGACTAACATTAACATGAAAGCTTGAGCTGCTACTACCATGCTGATGACCTTTCGTGGTGGCAAACTCACATATGGAGAGAAAGGGGGGAAGGAAAGGGTTAAACTTATGTTTTTCTGAAAGTTAGATAAGATTACAGTCTCAAGTATAAATATGAATCAGTACATAAATTTTTTCCTTATAAATTTCTCTATATAAATTTACAAGTTCTCTTCATCTACCAACTTCCAACAGCTTTATTTCTTAATAGAGTATAAAAGTTAAAGAGGAATTCATTTGCGATAAATGGATACATCATCCAAGTCTTACAAAAAAAAATTTGATTAGGCATTACCATATCCATGTTTATTGTATTTACGGATTTGAGCTGTAGAGATGTACATAAAAATCTCTGATAAAACTGCTGCTTTATTTGGGCTTAACATTTTCCCTATTTTTTAATGTGATGTATGCAATTTGACAGGATTTAACTGATATTTTACCAAAGGACACATTTATGTGGAAACTCAACCTTCTTAAATCGGGTACTGCTTATACCAACTCTCGACTACATGTTGTAGTAGCTAAAGTTTTAGTGCTTGCCAGGTACTTTGACTATGGAAGTTTCGAAATGCCATTTCATATATTTTGTCAGCTATTCTGGTTTCCAATAGACATGGATGTGATGTGTTTTGAAGCGTACATAAAAATTGCTTCTTTGACTTGTTCAAGCTTTGTCCTGTTATACTTGAGCTAACAGTTCATCTAGACAGGCATGTCAAGTTTGGACTAATATAAAAAATCTTTTCTTGATGATGGTCACAATGACAATGTTGTTGATGATCGTTGTTCTTTTTATTGCTTCAGTTCTTCTTAGTGAATAAGGATTTTATAGTGATGTCTAGTCTCAATCTTGAATACCATACAACAACACAAATAGAGATTTCCAGTTCGTCTCTTATGCAACTCTGTGCTATAGAAATTATGTACTGCATAGACAAAAATACCATACAACAACACAAACAATTTCGATATGCCATAATGACAATATATCTTAAAATGTCCATGTCTGTGTGTATGTCGGACACAAGCATATTACTTAATTTCAGATACATGTACTTCCTAGCTAGGAAGCACGGATATGCAAGGGAGCCACGAATCCGTATCATGGCGTATCATATACACAATACGTGATCGATATGGTGGGATATGATCGTGAAGAAACTCCAAAAGTAATAATTTACACAATTTTCAATAATTTAGAATATACGTTTGGAGTGTCTCCAACTTAAAGGAAAAAAGAAAAAGAAAAAAGAAAACCATGATTCTTTCATAACAATCCTCTACGCAGGATTTTGAGGCTCCATCATTTTCCAGTTGCACAGTTTTGGATTTCATATAACTTTCCTATTTTTTATTCAAATAGAGATTTCTAGTTTATGCAAACAAGACTTGAAAACCCTTTCGAAGTTTTATTAGACGGACTTTGCGTCTGTTGTATGTTAATATGATTTGTGGCAGTGACTACATATTATCTATAAAGAAAAAAAATCTCATCCTTGTTTGCATCTTATTTGAGTGCCTCAACCTGTATTTATTTCCAACTTACAAACTATATGACATGTGCAAGTCCCATGAATGCGCTGAAATGGGTGCTCTGGTGCACCATGGTGCAGAAAACTGTTGGAAGATGGTGTAATAACAATAACTACATTTTACCGAGTAGTATACCAGAAACTTTTCTAGATTTTAGAATTCAGCCATTTTTGCAAGCCTTTTCAAGAGGTATAAATTCCCAATTTTGTCTCTGAATCGCAGTATCATTGGTACTGAATATAGTAATAACAGCTAGTGCCATATTATATCCTTTTTATGCTTTTCTCGTCTTGTATTATGGGCCTGTGATGAACATGACACAGCCAACTCGACTTGTTGGTAAATTCGGTTACAAGCAGATCTCTTGCAACTATTTTTCTTTATCTTGCGGCTGACAAAGCTACTTGTATTTCAGGGTATGAGAAGGAATTGTTCAAGGGGCAGAATGAGAAGACAACTATAGGGGCAAAAGCTTATTTGTGGTCTGTGATATAAAAAAGAAGAAAGACTATTCTAGCAGTAGATCAGACTAGTTCTTTTTCTATCCATCTGATGTGCAAGAAATGATGTCAGAAACTATTAAGTGCATGTTGTTTCCTCTAATATAGGTTACAGGGTTATGCTTGGTTCCCCTATTCTTCCCCATCATTACTTGATGATGGAACTGGGAATTTCCAGGACCCTTCTTTTGGTGTGCATATTGATCGATAGAAAGTTAAACAGATCTAATACGTGTTATAACCCTTCATAGGCGGAAACTAGGGTTCACGAATTATACCTGCGGTGGAAAGGAGACAAGTAATTCCTAACAATCTCGAGCGGACGACCCCAAGATCTTCTGCACGTATTCTTTTCTCGAGTTGGACGTCGTGTGGGCGACGATCTTCCAAACTTTTCTTCTCCTTGGCAGCCCTCTCTTTCTCTCCTTACATGAATCACGAATTTAGAGAAAGTTTCAGATTTCTGATCAGTAATTTGGCGGCCAGAGAATAGAGGATATATATAGGCTACGGCAGGGACCATGAGGAGAAATTTGGGTTAGGCCTCCTAACGGATCTGGATATCCCGTTTTCAGCCCGAACACACAATCCAGGCCTATTAACAATAGCTCGGTCCACTAATGAGCTATTGTTGCACTACCTCCCTAATCCCAAATTATGTTTGTGGGCACATTTTATTATATGCTTGTTTGGCTTCCCATGTTAAGATATCGTATGTATGTCGATCAAATTAAGTTACTGACAACTATATTGATTCGACATCTTTTATCCTTAAGTAGTACCGCTCAACTTTATTTGTCATGTCGGATATAATCCACCTGCAGGGTTTACATGACAATCCTTATGAGCTCCTTAAGGGGACATCATCAACCCGATGTATAGGGACATAGATTCCATTTATAATCAACAGTCCATCATACATACAATATTATTACACAATTCATAGAGGTTGTTGATCCATAATGAATCTTACTCTTTTATGAGTCAAAGTAATGAACACTGCATATACATGTCCGTTATTATATCCGGATTAAGAGCACAAGCATCCATAATAATAGAGGTATTTGTTCTCTTATGTAGTCAGTACAAAGAGAACAACCTCAAGTTGTCCTGTTCAATACACATAAAGTGTACCAGTGTAAACCTATAGTCAAGATAGACTAATACCAGATTGCACTACAACCTTTCAAATAGATTGTCTAAGTCCATCTAGGTTGTGAACTATTTATATACTCTATAGGGAACTGATAATATGATCTTCTATGTGACACCACACACCATATTATCTACAATATAGAGTATCAGACATTTACATTAACACTTGCAACAAATACAATATACAACCATTTGCCCATATGATTCTCGTTCAAAATTTAAGGAAATAAGGTTACTACAAAAGTGATGCTTTTAGTATATAACCCTAAAAATCTCCCACTTATACTCAAAGCATTGCTTTTTAGCATACTGTTACAGATCTCCCACTTATACTTAAAGCCATGCTGCTACATCTGACTCTCATTCCCTCAACATGACTATCAAAAGCCTTAACTGGTAAGCTCTTTGTAAAGGGATCAGCTAGGTTGTCGGCTGATGCAATCTTGATCACATCAACTTTTCCTTTCTTTACGAAATCTCGTATCAGGTGGTACTTGCGCTCAATGTGTTTGTCTGTCTTATGGGCTCATGGTTCCTTCGAGTTTACAACTGCACCACTATTATCACAATAAAGTGTAATAGACTTAGGCAAACTAGGTACCACATCCAAGTCCAATAGAAAGTTTCTGAGCCAAACCGCTTCTTTGGCTGCCTCAGAGGCTACCACATACTCGACTTCCATGGTGGAATCAGCAATACATTTTTTCTTGATACTCCTCCACATAATGGCTCCACCTCCCAAAGTAAACACATAACCTGAGGTAGATTTTCTGGAATCCCTATCTGACTAAAAATTTGAGTTTGTATACCCCAAGGGAACTAAACTATCTGTCTGGTAAACTAGTATATACCCTTTAGTCCTTTTCAGGTTCTTTAAAATATGCTTTACGGCAGTCCAGTGCTCTTGTCCTGGGTTAGACTGATATCTGCTGACCATGCCTACGACAAAGTAGATGTCTGGTCTCGTACATAGCATTGCGTACATTAAGCTTCCTACTGCTGAAGCATAAGGAACTGCCTTCATGTTCTCTATCTCTTTAGGTGTCCTCGGACACTACTCCTTTGATAGAGCAATTCCATGTCTAAAAGGTAAGAAACCTTTCTTAGAATTTTGCATACTAAAACGAGTTAGTACAGTATCGATATAGAAAGCTTGGGATAAGTCCAACATCCTTTTCTTGCGATCTCGTAGAACTTTGATCCCAAGGATGTGACCTACTTCTCCCAAGTCCTTCATATCAAACTATTTGGATAACCATACCCTTACATCAGATAACACCTTCACATTATTTCCAATGAGCAAGATGTCATCCACATAAAGTACTAGGAACACCATCATGTTTCCGTCATACTTTCTCTATACACATGATTCATCCTGACATTGATCAAATCCATAGGATTTTATCACCTGATCAAAACATATGTTCCAAGATCTGGAAGCTTGCTTAAGTCCATAAATGGACTTCTTGAGCTTACAAACAAGATGCTCCTGGCCCTTTTCAATGAACCCGTCTGGTTGCTTCATATAGATGTCTTTCTCAAGACTTCTATTAAGGAAAGTTGTCTTAACATCCATTTGCCAAATCTTATAATTGAGATGAGCTGCAATAGATAAAAGAATTTGGATAGACTTAAGCATAGCTACAGGAGAAAAGGTTTCCTCATAATCGATACCCTCTCTTTGAGTAAAACCTTTTGCTACAACCCGAGCTTTAAAGGTTTCAACCTTACCATCTGATCCTCTTTTTTTCTTATAGAGCCACTTGCATCCAATGGCTTTTACACCAACGGGTGGTTCTATAAGCTCCCAGACCTGATTAGAATCCATATATTCTATTTCAGATATCATTGCTTTTTGCCAAGACTCTGCATCTTTATCTTGGAGTGCTTCATTGTAGGTACAGAAATCATAATCTTGTTCCTCAGGGACGAAGTCTGACGACTCTCCCAAGAACATATATTTATCAGGTTGTATCACAACCCTCCCACTACGACGAGGCACTATCGGTTGTGGTGTAACATTTGTGACACGTTGTGCAGTTATTTGTGGTTCATCCTCTTGTATTGTTGGTACTGAAGTACTTGGTGTCTCATGTCTCAGTTCTTCTAGAACAACTCTACTTGTGGGTTTATGGTTCATCACATAATCTTCCTCTATAAATCGGGCATTGGTGCTAACAATGACCTTCTGATCCTTAGGACTATAAAATAAACCTCCTTTCGTTCCTCTAGGATAGCCTACAAACAAGCATACTTCTGTACGAGATTCCAACTTATCTGCTTTTCCATTCAGCACATGTGCTGGACTACCCCAAATGCGAACATGTTTTAGGCTAGGCTTACGCCCAATCCACAGCTCTGTGGGAGTAAGTGGAACTGACTTAGAAGGAACCAAGTTCAAAATATAAGCTGCAGTCTCTAAGGCATATCCCCAAAACGAATCTGGCAAATCCGAATAACTCATCATTGATCTAACCATCTCCATAAGAGTTCTATTTCTTCTTTCGACTACACCATTCTGCTGGGGCATTCCAGGTGCAGTCAATTGGGATGCAATTCCAGCCTCTGATAAATAATCCCTAAACTCTCCAAAGAGGTACTCGCCACCACGATCTGATCGTAATGACTTGATACATTTTCCATGACATTTTTCCGTTTGAGCCTTGTACTCTTTGAATTTCTCAAAGCACTCAGACTTACGGTACAACAAATAAATGTATCCATACCTTGAATAATCGTCAATAAATGTGACAAAATATTCAAAGCCACCTCTAGCTTGGATAGTCATGGGTCCACACAAATCAGAATGAACCAATTCTAACACATCTTTGGCCCTATACCCCTTTGCCGTAAAAGGCCTTTTGATTATTTTACCTTCCAAGCAGGATTCGCAGACTGGTAGTGCCTCCACTTCCAATGAACTCAAAGGTCCATCTTCAACCAGTCTTTGAATCTTTCTTAGGTTAATATGCCCCAATCGCAAGTGCTAAAGATATGTTTGGTTCATACAATAAGGTTCTTTTCTCTTATTTAAGTTAGATGACATATTATTCATTTCCATAAGTTGCATTGTTGGCAAAATAGGATTAATGATATACAAATTATCAACCACTGCACCAGAACAGATAAAATGTTTATTCTTTTTAATAAGAATATTTTCATTAAAAAAACTAAATATCCATCCTTAACTAACATAGAAACAAAAACTAAATTCCTTCTAAGTGAAGGTGCATAAAGACAATCTCTCAATGTCAAAGACTTATTTCTACCAAAAGATAAAGTAACATTTCATAATACAACGACCGATACTTTTGTAGCGTCACCCATGAACAAGCATATCTCTCCATCACTGAGCTGTCTGGTTTTCTGGAACCCTTGCAATGTATTACAGACATGATTACTGGCTCCTGTATCTGCACACCAAGTGCCGGTAGATAATACCGCTAAACATGTTTCAACTACTAGTAAATGAGATATACCTTTTTTGTTCCCTTGTTTGAGAAGTGGACAATCAGTCTTCCAATGTCCTGACCCTTTGTACTTGAAACATTTGCCTTTCGGCTTTTTTACCGTGCCTTGAGGTCCCATGCCCTTCTTTGCTGAGTTTTTCTGTTTCTGAATGTTATTCTTCTTCTTACCACCTTTTGGCTTAAAAGTAGAAACTTTTTCAGAAACAAAAACATGACCACTCTGCCTAAAGAAAGATTCAGCATCCTGTAGCCCTTTTACAAGTTCTGCCAAACTATACAACCTTTTATTCATATTATAATTAAGGCAGAAATTGTCAAAACTTTTAGGCAGAGTCCCGAGAATGATATCGACCTGGGATTCTCTATCGATTTTAGCTCCAAGGATTTGTATCTCATTCAGATGACCCATCATCATTAAAACATGATCCCTTACTGGTGTACCCTTAGCCATTTTTGTATTCATCAAATATTTCATAGCAAACTGCCTAGTTGCTCTACTCTGATGTCCAAAGAGTTCCTTGAGGTTATACATCATGTCATAAGCAGTGACCATGGCCTGATGTTGATGTTTCAGTACATTTGACATAGATGCCAGAATGTAACATCGCGTCATCTCATATGCCTTTTTCTACTTCTTATAAGCTCTTTGACCTCTTCATCAAAGTTAGCATCAGGCTTAGGTGGGCATTCCTTAACAAGTACATATTTGTACACCTCAACAGTCAGAACAATGTCCAAATTACGTTTCCAGTCAATATAATTAGGTCCAGTAAGTTTGTTTTCTTTAAAAATCACCTTAAGTAGACTGAAAGAACCCATTTTTTGAAATCCTGAGAATCACATAAATAAAATTATATAGGGCAAAAAAACTTTTTGAATTAACTAAATATTGATTCCCTCAAATTACGTCATCTCAAGTAGGTTTTTCTTATTAATTTTACTATCATGTCAACATAACTTTATGACAAATAAAATTAATATACTGGTCTTGCTCTGGTCATACAAATAATAGCAGTGACTCCGATGGGGAGGATACCATTATTTGTATCTAAGTGTATACCATTACTTAATAATAAGTCCATTACCTTGTAATGAGTTCCTTCAGATGGAGAAGTGAACACATACTAGGTAACTTTCTACAATTATCCCTAAGGAAGTTTGTACTGGTGATCCATAATTATACTCATCCGATATGGAGGAAAGCACTAAAGCCAACAAGCAAGTACAATTACATCACCTACAAACCAGTAATAAAAACCATAGGATTTACACTAAATAAATATCCTCTCCCACTTAGTTATTTAACAATGAGGGTTTTTCTACTAGTTGATATTATGTCCATGTTGTCAATTATTAATGTAGGCTTGGTTTTTCAAAAAAACAACCACACAACAATAAACATGCATAATCAAAAAAAACAAAATGAAAAAAATAAGAGAAAATATCCAACTATTATGGTCATCTTTGCTGCTCCGTCCTCAACTATTCGAATCCAAAATCTGGCATTGCGCACATCAATCCTATGCCTCCCGAAGGAGTTCACACATAATCTAGATTGAAAAATTAAAATAATAAGCACGATCAACCTTCGTGATTTTAATTACATCCACAGCAACAACAACATCCACGACATGTCCGTGGTTTAAACAACACAATCAAAAACAAGCATTGGACCATAATAGTTGGATTTAAGATGCCTACAAAATCGAGTTAGAACAGATCTACATCTACCGACTATTACACAGCACAGATTTTATTGGACAACATGGACGTATCAATCAATACATAGATCCAAAGTGGCTCTGATACCAATTGATGGAACTGGGGATTCCCAGGACCCTTTCTTTGGTGTGCGTATTGATCGATAGAAAGTTAAAAGATCTAATACGTGTTCTAACCCTTCATATGCGGAAACTAGGGTTCACGAATTATATCTGCGACGAAAAGGAGACAAGTAATTCCTGGCAATCTCGAGCGGACGACCCCAAGATCTTCTGCACGTATTCCTTCCTCGAGTTGGACGTCGTGTGGGCGACGATCTCCCAACCTTTTTTTGTCCTTGGCAGCCCTCTCTTTCTCTCCTTAGGTGAATCACGAATTTAGAGAAAGTTTCAGATTTCTAATCAGTAATCTGGCGACCAGAGAATAGAGGATATATATAGGCTACGGCAGGGACCATGAGGAGAAATTAGAGTTATGCCTCCTAACGGATCTGGATATCCCATGTTCAGCCCGAACACACAATCCAGGCCTATTAACAATAGCTCGGTCCACTAATGAGCTATTATTGCACTACCTCCCTAATCCCAAATTATGTTTGTGGGCTCCTTTTATTATATGCTCATTTGGCTCCCCATGTTAAGATATCGTATGTCCGTCGATCAAATTAAGTTACTGACAACTATACTGACAACTATATTTGATCGACGGACATACGATATCTTAACATGGGGAGCCAAACGAGCATATAATAAAAGGAGCCAACAAACATAATTTAGAATTAGGGAGGTAGTGCAACAATAGCTCATTAGTGGACCGAGCTATTGTTAATGGGCCTGGATTGTGTGTTCGGGCTGAACACGAGATATCCAGATCCGTTAGGAGGCCTAACCCTAATTTTTTCTCATGGTCCCTGCCGTAGCCTATATATATCCTCTATTCTTTGGCCGCCAGATTACTGATCAGAAATCTGAAACTTTCTCTAAATTCACGATTCACCTAAGGAGAGAAAGAGAGGGCTGCCAAGGAGAAGAAAAGGTTGGGAGATCGTGGCCCACACGACGTCCAACTCGAGGAAGGAATACGTGCAGAAGATCTTGGTGTCGTCCGCTCGAGATTGCCAGGAATTACTTGTCTCCTTTCCGCCGCAGGTATAATTCGTGAACCCTAGTTTCCGCCTATGAAGGGTTAGAACACGTATTAGATCTTTTAACTTTCTATCGATCAATACGCACACCAAAGAAAGGGTCTTGGGAATCTTCAGTTCCACCAAGTACATCAATTAGCTGACATTTTTACTAAACCTCTAGCAGAAGATCGTTTTAACTTTATACAAAGAGAATTAAGAATCTTGGATGTTATGGGTATATAATTTCTTATTACTTGACCTAAATTCATAAATTACATTACGTACTTTGGTTATAAGTCGAAAGGGCCCTTCAGACAACAAGGCGTAAAAGCCTAAGCGACACGGTGTCAAGTATCTTCGAACTACCGCTAGCTAAGATTCGGCCCCTACAGCTAACCCAAAATATTTTGATAGAATACGGGCATAACAGTTTATTCAAGACACCTAAGAACCAAGCTCGGACAGAGCTCTGTGCGAACTCGGGCCAAACTCGGGTAGGCTATTTTCAGAATAGGTGAATGGACAGATTGGGTTGTATTTAAACTACTACATCTTCTTCCTCCTCACAGCAGCAACCCCTACACCATCGAAAACCCTAACCCTACTTCTTCAAACTACCTCCTCCAAGCTTCTCCACCTCTAAAAATTTGGATCAAGGGTGATTTCATGGTTCTCTTTCATCTCTTTTAATCAATTTCTAGTATAACTCTCTCTCTTTTTTTATTATTTTTGTTCAATGGCTCCGAAATTGTTCAGAAAGAAACAAAAAGTTGGGGATGCTTCTTCTATGATTGTTCAAGAAGAAGTTTATTTCTCTCTATTTAGTCCATCTAAACCAGAGAATGACACTTTTGATGAATTTATTTGTGTATCTTTGGAAGCATCCAATGAATGGTTTCAGGATTTTATCGAAAGGATAATTTGTCCAGGAAATCCGATAAATTTCACTTTGTTTCCATCATATTTATTTGTGTTTCAACACTTTGGACTTGATGATTTAGTACAATTGTGCTATCCTATTTACATGAATACGATACGTATGTTTTACTGTAATCTATCGGTAATAAACGGCAACGTCCGATCTAGAGTTGGTGGAATAGAAATTGAATTTAATGCTGATGACTTGGGTCTCATGCTTCTATTTTGCTTACCAAAGACTATTATATCCATTATGGAACGGTGTTGTAGGAAATCACGAAACCTTTTATATGCGATGTATCTACCATATATCTTTGAGTACTTTGATATCATTCTAACGCTCTCAGGATGCGCATCATGCCTATTATCAAATGCATCGTCGGGTAGCCCCTACTCTAGCTATAACTGCTCCTCCTCGTCCTATTGTTGTCTTATCTACTAGTCACCATCCTATCCATCCTTCCACGGGCGTCACCCTTGAGTCTTTCCAGGCTTTAGTTTCAGATCCGTTTCGGTCTATGGAATTTTTGGACCACCTTACAGTTCCAGGCCATGACCAACATTGTAATGACCCGCTCCACCCTAGCGGAATGTCGATTCAAATGGCAAGTGTAACGGCTCAAATGAGCCGTCGACTCGAAGAGTTGCGTCGACCCGATGAAGAATCGATACAAGGCTTACATTGGTGCGTCAAGAGGAATCCAGACTTAGACTTTCAAGGTGCGCTCGGAGTATCGCTAGGCCGATGCGAACATCGCTAAGGTGGGTGGCTCCGATGAACCTGTCTTTGCTTAGCCTAGACACTTAATAATACAGACACTATTGCTAGAATCGGTAGACGATAACACCGTGCATGTTAATGAATGACTCAACGCACCTGGCTAAGGGAATAATCCTATCTTGTATGCTTGTTTAGAACATGGAAAAGAACTCAAAAAATATAAGAACTCTCGCACCATACTCCACGCTCGTGCTAAGGCACAAGCTTACATTTTAAGTTCCTTATGCGTTCAACAATGAAGCAATAAATGGTTTACAATAATAAAATGGGAAGACTATCGATATAGTCATTTCGAGTAGGATATAGCAACAATGGAAGGCTTCGGGACCGATGGGTCGCCAAGGCGACTCCCGTACAGGGAGTTGCATAATGTATGAATGAACAAAGAAGTGAATGAATGAATCAACGAATGAATGAATGAATACGTGAATGAATCAATGAACAAACGAATAAGTGAAAGAAAGAAAAGAAAGGAATGGTTAGCGACAGGTATGACGGGGACGTGCAACGGGGTTCGCTACCCGCGTTGCACGGACGCCGCCGCCAACCTGGTCGATAATGCATTATGGCTCACAGACAGCCTATGGCTCAAAACAGCCGTTAAGTTAAAAATTACAAGATAATACGTAATGGTCGCAGAAAACCCACTCAAATACGGGAAGAAGAATCAAATAGGGATTCCAAGGCAACGATCACGACATCGTGGCCGGCCTAAGCGGAATCATGGCTTACGAGCTGCTTGGGTGCGGGCTCGGCCACCCAAAAAATGTAAGGCCGGGATTTTCAAAAGACTATCAAGGTGTACCAGCCATCATGCTTGATAGGTAAGAATACCTAGGGGAACATGTCCAAAATGGCTTGTGATGCTAGCGACCGGTGCATATAGATTATGTGGGCTTGCTGGTGGCAATCCACGTGCAAGTCCTTGCATTGAAACAAGTAGTCTAAGTTAACTAAACAATTGAATAGTTGAGTGAACATGGACGTTGAACAAAACCCTTCGAGCATAACACAACTGACTGGTTGAGTAGATGGGATATTCGAGTGAGAATGATCATCGAAACGAGGCGTGGTCATAACGTATCTTCGCAAGCGGGAACACGTTGTAGATTCTAAGGCAGGGACACGCCCTTGACACTAAATGTTTACGTAAATTACGTTAAGTTGTTATATATATGAATTTTTGACTAAATTAGTTTACTTTTGACAGGAATGACCGGACGGTAAGTATGGGTAAGTCGTGCATGTATTTCCATGCAAACACTTGAAATCGATAACACGAGATAGGTTATGAAATATGCCATAAAACTGATCCTAAGACAAGATTAGAAAGACAATGAATGATAGATGATGCAGAGAAGTAAAATGAACGTATTTGGAAATGATAGCGAGTTGGCGAGCTAGCCACCCCACCAGTGCATAACAATTTACTGATAACCCCATAGTTTGCTTGCAGGGTACAGAAGACGTCGTCGGGTGCAGAGCTTCCCTCGAACGTGCTAAGGTGCGGAGCTAACTCTAGAGCCTTGGAGCGTTGCAAAGGAACTGAAACACCATATACAGGACATAATGTATTGGAACATCACCATGAATCATTCCATCTTGTAAGCTACTTGGTACGTCTTTTATGTTTCAGAGAGAGAGAGAGAGCTTGAGCGACTAGTAATCTCGTCCTAGCGCCGCTCGTAAACTTCTTGAATATCAATAAAGTCAATTGAATTTGTTCCAACTTGTGTTTTTTTACTTTTCGTTGTAAATGGGGACACTCTGTGCGACTCAGTGGCCTAGCTCAAATCGGTCGTTTTTGGACTTGGCCTTGCACGAGAGCAACTTAGTCTCGTGTGGCATCACGCCTTAGCAAGGACGATCGCTCCTACGGGAGCGGGGCATGAAAGATTGGTATCAGAGCACGACTTTACTTCCTTGGACTTCTTATCGATTCTATCTGTTTTGAAAGCTCGTTTGGAAACAAAAAAAAGTATATGCTCTCTCTCGTTGTGCCTTAAGATGTTCCATACAATAAGTCTAGTATTTTCAAAAGCTCGTACGGGTACTTAGTTGAACGGGATCGATAGGCGAAGGCCTTTGTGCTAAACCATGACGGACTTGAGTTGAAAGAAAACCAATGCTAAAAGTTAGTAAGTTGTATGCGTGCTTGAATAACCTTATGCTGACAATAGCAAATGAGTGTACAAAACCGAAGTATAGTTCGAACGAAATAGTTATACACACAGCCTTTGGGCTAAGATGTGTCGAGTATCGCGTACCTAGACCTTCTGGTGCGAACGAGTTTGCGAGCGAGAATGACTATCGCTCGGATGAGAATAAGTGAGGCTTAGAACATATGTTGATAGAGACGCTACTTGACCAACGCCAAAGCGAACACAAGAATAATTTTTAGAGTTTGGGGAATGGACGAACGCATATTCGAACATGTCGATTATGAATCGAATGACCTATTGAGGAATTGTAGAATGACTTGACCCTGAGTGGTGTATGTGATAGCTTCGAAGAAGAATATGAGTGAGTGTCGACGACTAGTCGAGTGGCTCGAACCCTGAGTAGTGTATGGACGTTATAAAAATTATTCGAGTGAGACTAAAGGATTTACGGATAGTACGAGTTGTTAGGGTTATATACTAAAAGCATCACTTTTTTAGTAATCTTATTTCCTTAAATTTTGAATGAGAATCATATGGGAAAATGTTTGCATATTGTATTTGTTGTAAGTGTTAATGCAAATGTCTGATATTCTATATTGTAGATAATATGGTGTGTGGTGTCACACAGAAGATTATATTATCAGTTCCCTATGGAGTATATAAATAGTTCACAACCTTGATGGACTTGGACAATCTATTGGAAAGGTTATAGTGTAATCTGGTATTAGTTTATCTTGACTATAGGTTTACACTAGTACACTTTGTGTGTATTGAACAGGACCACTTGAGGTTGTTCTCTTTGTACTGACTACATAAGAGAACAAATACCTCTGTTATTATGGATGCTTGTGCTCTTAACCCGGATATAATAATGGACATGTATATAAAGTGTGTATAATTTTGACTCATAAAAGAGTGAGATTCATTATGGATCAACAACCTCTATGAATTGGGTAATAACATTATATGTATGATGGGATGTTGATTATAAATGGAATCCATGTCCCGATACATCGGGTTGATGATGTCCCCTTAAGGATCTCATAAGGATTGTCATGTAAACCCCGCAGGTGGATTATATCTGACATAACAAATAAAGTTGAGCGGTACTACTTAAGGATAAAAGATGTCGAATCAATATAGTTGTCAATAACTTAATTTGATCGACGGACATACGATATCTTAACATGGGGAGCCAAACGAGCATATAATAAAAGGAGCCCACAAACATAATTTGGGATTAGGGAGGTAGTGCAACAATAGCTCATTAGTGGACCGAGCTATTGTTAATGGGCCTAGATTGTGTGTTCGGGCTGAACACGGGATATCCAGATCCGTTAGGAGGCCTAACCCTAATTTCTTCTCATGGTCCCTGCCGTAGCCTATATATATATCCTCTATTCTCTGGCCGCCAAATTATCGATCAGAAATCTGAAACTTTCTCTAAATTTGTGATTCACGTAAGGAGAGAAAGGGAGGGCTTCCAAGGAGAAAAAAAAAGGTTGGGAGATCGTCGCCCACACGACGTCCAACTCGAGGAAGGAATACGTACAGAAGATCTTGGGGTCGTCCGCTCGAGATTGCTAGGAATTACTTGTCTCCTTTCCGCCGTAGGTATAATTCGTGAACCCTAGTTTCCGCCTATGAAGGGTTAGAACACGTATTAGATCTGTTTAACTTTCTATCGATCAATACGAACACCAAAGGAAGGGTCCGGGGAATCCCCATTTCCATCACGACTATGTTGGCAAGCGATGATATCATACAAAGCCATAAAACGAGTAACGCTTAGTGGATTATGACTTCGAGAGTCTCAAACAAAATATTGTTCGGACGAATTATGAATGTGTAGTACAAAATTACAAAAGCGTTGAATAGAGATTCAGGATGACGAAACAAATAGATATCTTGGTCGAGGAAACTTAGTGGATCGTGCATGCGATTTTGAATTTAGTCGAATGGATTGAAACTTGAGTTGAGACGAAATACTCAGATGAAACCGAAGTTAGCACGATTGGAAGATAGCGTGCATAGAAAACGTTGGTTTGAAGATACGAGAATGACTAAGGATTTGGTATAGATGTTGCTCAATTAATTACGAGTTAGCACGAGACAATGTTAATTGAGGAATTAAGTTGCATGACTCGGAATTCGTTATAAAAGGAAGATCGTCAGGTTATATACATCATCGATGGTATTGAGGCGTATCAAAGATCAATGTACGATAACTCGGGGGTACTCTGATTCGATAAATGATGATCGTGTTAGAGGTTATTATTTCGTAGGATGCTATATTGGAGATTTAGATGGAAATGAATATTTTGATGAAGAAGGAAAGTGACTTGATTGTTCGGGGATAACCACAAAGACAACGATCTTGTCTTGCTCGAGCGCGATTCCAGCCTCGCACATACGTCACATCGGATTTGGGATGATCATTTCACGTGAGCGTTGGCATGGTGATTCATGTCCAGCGGGAATGATCGAACTCGAAATATTATGACATGACAATTTTGATTGCTTCGACTTGTGGTTTGAAGCGAAGACAAATTTGAGGATTGATTGGACTTATGATTGACGACTAAGTAAAGTTGAGGATTGAGTAGACCCAATCTGCGTAGCGAAAATGAGTAAGTCTAGACTCAAACGCAAAAGTTACGTCCCGATAAGGACGATTATTCTGCAAGAATGTTGACATGGTGATTCATGTCCGCCATGGATAATCAGACTTACGTGAGATCGGAGAACGATGTATTGCAAGGCTAGACGACCTTGTGATCGACTACGTGAATTGGATATGATGGATAGGTGAATTATATCAAACATACTTGAAGGAATAAACTATGACAATCACTAGTATGGACATACGATATTAACATGTCGAGGACGTGGCTAAGGACAACCTATCGTAGGATGACTTTCCTAAACAAGCTCGGACCTTGAGCGAAGAATGTGTTGATACGAATAGGGTGAACACTGCTCGATGTTTAGAAATTTGAGTAAAACGAACTTGGGTAGAAAATCCAGTATGAACGAACAAAATGGTTTAACCATAGGATTGGGGCGAGAGTCGTGCAATGACTTTGCACGATGAACCATGAACTTGACTTGTATCTATGACCTTGTGAGCTGACCTAGCGGATAGGCGGACGACCCTATGCCGAGTAATTGAACCCGTGTGACTGACGTTTACAATATCGTCTGGACGGACGATAGACTTGGGGCAACAAGACTTAGAGTTAGGATGTGGAACTTGGAGTGTGCGTGAACGACGACGAGATTAGCCTCAAACGAGGAGAATGACAGATATCGATGATGCACAAGTAAAGTAGGAATAACGAATTGAATCATTGATAGGAAGACATACTCGATGATAGTGCAATACTTGGTCTTGAATCGGACGGAAATTACTTAGACTTGGTCGACTCCGCTAAGAAGAAATCGTATTGACATTGTAGACGAGGAACACTTAAGAAACGAATCGGATCATCTCGAGGACCGAGATAAATGATAGTGAGACGCACATGAGTTCGGTTTTAATTAAAGTTAGTAGAACGATCGACAAATCAAAACTATCATGAGTAGCTTGTCCGACTTCGCTAATCGCTAAGCTTGGTTGAAATGTACGTATTCGGGGGATGCCTTGAATATGTGCACGATCCAAACTCAGAGATATGATGAACTCGAATGCAGCTGTAAGTGGGCATTGAGATGCGTAAAAACGAATGAGTAAGTTAGCCTCAGCTTATGACCCTTACGTTTGATGAATTATAATGCATCTAATGCGACCGTTACAGTCCCATGATAGGACGTAATAGCAACCAAGTCGAAGAAACATGACGATTGAATAAGTAACAACAACTCTCAAATGAGTGAAAAGTCATTCAATAAAAATTGACCAAACGCATGCGACATGGAACTTAGAAAGGTACCCGAGTGTAGTTTGATGCCATCAAACGATAAAGCCGTTTGATAGGAATTGTCTAAGATATGCACACGATATGGGTTAAAGGACGATATGACGACCTGCACTCAGGAAGTCTCGAGGACGAGACTTGTTTTGAGTGGTGTATTATGTAACAACCCGCTCTGCCCTAGAGGAACGCCGATTCAAACGGCAAGTGCAACGGCTCAAATGAGCCGTCGACTCGAAGAGTTGCGTCGACCCGATGAAGAATCGATTCAAAGCTTACATTGGCCCGTCAAGAGGAATCCAAACTTAGACTTTCAAGGCTCGCTCGGAGTATCGCTTGGCCGATGCGAACATTGCTAAGGTGGGTGGCTCCGATGAACCTATCTTTTCTTAGCCTATATACTTAATAATACGGACACTATTGCTAAAATCGGTAGGCGATAATAATTCCATCTTGTATTCTTATTTAGAACATGGAAAAGAACTCAAAAAATATAAGAACTCTCGTACCGCACTCCACGCTCGTGCCAAGGTAAAAGCTTACATTTCAAGTTTCTTATGCGTTCAACAATGAAGCAATGAATAGTTTACAACAATGAAACGGAAAGACTATCGACATAGTCGTTCCGAGTAGGATATAGCAACATTGGAAGGCTTCGGGATCGATGGGTCGCCAAGGCGACTCCCTACGGGAGTCGCATAATGTATGAATGAACGAATGAACAAATAAGTGAATGAATGAATCAACGAATGAATGAATGAATACGTGAATGAATCAATGAAGGAACGAACAAGTGAAAGAAAGAAAAGAAAGGAATTGTTAGCGACAGGTATGATGGGGACGTACAATGGGGCTCGCTACCCATGCTGCACGGACGCCGCCGCCAACCTGGTCGATAGTGTATTATGGCTCATAGACAGCCTATGGCTCAAAGATAGTCGTTAAGTTAAAAATGACATGACAATACAAAATGGTCGCGGACAATCCACTCGTATACGGAGAGAAGAATCAAATAGGGATTCTAAGGCAACGATCACGACATCGTGGCCGGCCTAGGCGGAATCATGGCTTACGGGCTACTTTGGTGCGGGATCGGCCACCCAAGAGACGTAAGGCCGGGTATTTCAAAAGACTATCAAGGTGTACCAGCCACCACACTTGATAGGTAAGAATACCAAGGGGAACATGTCCAAAATGGCTTGTGATGTCAGCGACCGGTGCATATAGATTAAGTAGGCTTGCTTGTGGCAATCCACGTACAATTCCTTGCATTAAAACAAGTAGTCTAAGTTAACTGAACGATTGAATAGTTGAGTGAACATAGACGTTGGAACAAAACCCTTCGAGCATAACACAACTGACTGTTTGAGTAGATAAGATATCCGAGTGAGAATGATCATCGAAACGAGGCATGGTCATAACGTATCTTTGCAAGCGGGAACACGTCGTAGAATCTGAGACAGGGACACGCCCTTGATACTGAATGTTTACGTGAATTACGTTAAATTTTTATATATATGAATTGTTGAATAACTTGGTTTACTTTGGACAAGGAAGACCGGACGGTAAGTATGGATAAGTCGTACATGTATTTCCATGCAAACGCTTGAAATCGGTAACACGAGATAGGTTATGAATATGCCATGAAACAGATCCTAAGGCAAGATTAGAAAGACAATGAATGATAGATGATGCACAGAAGTAAAATGAACGTATTTGGCAATAATAGCGAGCTCGCCTCCCCACTAGTGCATAACAATGTACTGATAATCCCACAGTTTGCTTGCAGGGTACAGGAGACATCGTCGGGTGCAGAGCTTGCCTCGAACGTGCTAAGGCGCGGAGCTAACTCTAGAGCCTTGGAGCGTTGCAAAGGAACTGAAGCACCATATACAGGACGTAATGTATTGGAACATCGCCATGAATCATTCCATCTTGTAAGCCACTTGGCACGCCTTTTATGTTTCAGAGGGAGAGAGCTTGAGCAAATTGTAATCTCGGCCTAGCGCCGCTTGTAAACTTCTTGAATATCAATAAAGACGATTGAATTTGTTCCAACTTGTGTTCTTTTACTTTCTGCTGCAAATGGGGACACTATGTGCGACTCAGTGGCCTAGCTCAAATCGACCGTTTCTGGACTTGGCCTTGCACGATAGCAACTTAGTCTTGTGCAGCATCATGCCTTAGCGAGGACGATCGCTACTACGGAAGCGGGGCGTGACAAACACTATGCAGGATTTCAGCTATAGTTTTATCAACAACCCTGGTAGTCCCATTCCCAAGGTTTGTGACGCTTTCGTGGTTGGTTCTCCGATGAACCAGAGGCTCAGCATTACTTTGACCCTGCAGCTGCTCGTTATGATCCCAACCAATTTGCTAAGACCGGGAATGCTTCTCGGGCAGCTGGTGCTGATGATGATGAGGATGATGATTAATGAAACAGTGATCACTACTAGATTTTATTTTTTGTGTCTTATTTATATGCTTCTTTCAAGCATTCTATGTGTGACATTTTAGTTATATGCTTCTTTTAAGCATTTTATGATATTTTACTTATATGCTTATTTCAATCATTTTGTGACATTTTACTTATATGCTTCTTTCTAAGTTTTTTTATGTCATTAGATCTATGTTATTTGTCACGACCCGTACCCTAGTATAAGGGCACGAGAAGTGGGTACGTCCTGCCTATGCCGCAGTGTCGGCGGTAGAACGCTGTCCTAGGTCACATGCATCTAATAGTTTAAGATACATTGCACAGTTATACTCTCCGAATGGAGGAACAATATAAAGTACAAATCTTAATCACAGCTAAGGAAAATGCATGATAAGATAGATAAGAATATAAACAGAATCCACAGATGAAATACGATAAAAGAGAGAATCCAAAGTGTCTAAGATAAGCATCTAACAACTCCACAAATCCACAGTAGATGCATAAAATAAACTTCATAGACCAAGTCAAAGAAGTTGAGAACTTTACGCAAAGTCATACTCTACGCAAGGCCCATTTAGAGACTCTACTGAGTCAGATTCAAGCTCTACGCAGAGATCAAATAGAGTCTAACTCTACGCGAACTCCTTTACGCACTCTTCAAACTCTACGCGAGAGCAACAAGCTGTCCAGATCGCATTTAATGTGCGTGATACTGTTCTGAGAGAATGACTTTCTGACAAAACATTGTACAGAAGCCAAGAAGATTTTTGTACCAAATCCAACGCTTGTCGTTTAATGTGCAGATGAGCTACTTTACGCTCAAAAGACCACTTCTTTTACGCATGAAAGTTATTTGAGTTTTACGCTCAAGGCTATCTCAGCTACTTTTGTGTGCGTAGAGTTTATTTGAGCTAGCTATACGCACAAGGCTACTTCTTAGCCGCTCTACACAGGAAGCTTGTTTTGGGTTATTTTATGCTCAATCTTTTCTGGCTATGTGAGAATGTGGTCTGCATACGTGGCTTTCATGCCACACTTATCGACGAACGTGTGTACGTGCTCTCCCCATATTGTTGAAGTTGTGGGACACGTATCACCATGTGTATAGACCATAACTCTATATGGGACACGAGTCATCACATGTAGAGGTCAATTTTCAATCGTGGGGGGCAGTTACTTGCGTAAAGAGTCAAAATTGACGCTTTTTACGCACAGAGGTTATAGTCTATAAATAGACTTATTTTTTTAAAAAGAAGGTATAAGATTTTGGAGCCCAGAAGCTTTCAGAGCAAAGTGATTTTCTAGAGTGTTTCTCTTCAACTTTTTATTAGGAATAGAGTGAAGCAAAGCAGGAAAGCATTCGACCTCGCCATCAGTGCCCAGTGCGTCGATACCTTTCTGGTGACTTAGTTCTTCCAGCAGTTCATCTTCCAGCAGTTTTTTTTCATCATCATCGTGTGGTCCAAGGAACAAAATGATCGTTCTCAGATCAGACATCCATAGCAATACTTTCCAGAAACAACTTGTACTTTTGTACTTTTTCTCGTTTTCTTTCAAAAGCCTTTTAAGAGCATTTTGTTAAGTGAAACAAAATGGCGACTCTGCTGGGAACGACTTTCTCCTCTGACGAGAAGGTAATTGCTCAATATGATGATGTATCGATTGGATCGACAAAGAAGACTCTGGTTGTTCAATTCGACCAGACTGCTTACGAAGAAATGCGTCGGACTGGGGGTAGTACTCGCTGCTCAAGTGTTCAAAAATCAAGAAAGGTGCAAAAAGTTTGGATCCCTAAGACCAAAGCACCCTCTGATATCTCCATTGTCTCCGAAGGCAAAGGGAATTCTTCCCACTCCTGTTGTTGGGGCTTCCGTCTGTGACGAGGCAGTTCCTACTTCAGTTTTACGCCCAGGGCGTAAAATTCAGTCTTCCGTCTGTGACGTGATAGACACTCAATCTTGCGCTCTACGCGTATAGGAAAATCTCCCGTCTGTGACGTGGCGGATGCTTCTGTTTAGCGCTATACGCGTAAAGGCAAGTCTCCTGTCGGTGACATGGTAGATAAAGTTCACAATGGTGCTTTTGCATCTAAAGTTAACTTGCCTACACGCGTGCAGCGTAAAAACAAGCCTTCTGTTTCTATGACAGACAATTCCTTTGGTTTATCCAAGGAGAATAAAAATTGTGGCAAAGCTTCTATTTTACGCCAATAATTTTCTAGTGCTACTTTACACAAAGTGCCTAATCTTAGGATTACGTGCAATGCTGATGGAGTTCGTTGTGCACAAAAATTAACTCAAGATTTATGCACACAACTTCAAGCGCGTAAAAATGCACAACTTTTGTCTGCCAATGAAGCTAGTAATCTTCTTTTTACACAAGGGACTGGATATTTCTCTGTCCCAAATATAAAAAAGAAAATGCTACCTTCTGATTCTTGTAATTTATGCGATTTACTTTTACAAAAGCATAAAAACAGAAAATCTCCTGTGACACTCCCCCAAGAAAACTATCATTGTGAGTGTCATCAAATTGTAATCAATTGTTGCTGTGCTGCTACTAAACGGTCAGTTTTCGACCGATTAAGCTACAACGTACCTCAGCAACAAAATGATGACCAAGAATATGAGTTGTCTTATGCATCAGTTAATATGGCATCTCATATCAATAGAGGACGACGTTCAAGACGCAATTCATCCCAGACTCCAGGTCAACAATAGTTCAACCGAATTCTCGACTCTTTTGAAGGAGTATATCAACATACTCGATCAAGAAGTCGACAATCTTTAAATATGCATTCTTCAGATTCAGAAGCTGGGGGTACCCAGTACTTGGAGTCAGAAATTGATAGCGTTGATTCATATCTCTGCACCAATCCCTCTGTATGTTCAAGCGAGGTTGAATCTTATGTTATCGAAGAAGGACCAGAGATGTCTACTTCTAATACAGAACAACGTCTTTCTGCAGTAGAAAAATCGCTGAAGGATATGCTTGCCATGAAGCAAAATATGCATCATATAATAATGACTCAGCAAACAGTCCTACCAGCAGTGGTAACACTGGTGTAGGTAGCAGCGCAGACTGAAGATAGTCAAGGGGTTGACATACCTTTGAATAATTTAAGTCAAGAGCCTGCTATTAATCAAACCTCCGCATCTCCAGATCCTCTCGTTCTAGAGGATATATCACCTCCGGTGGGGGTTACAGTACATCCAGCCTCTATTCAATCAAATGTGCTTCCTCAAACTAGTGAAGCTATTCAAGCAGTGCGTGAGTTAAAAGCACAGTTTGAGGTTCTTAAGCACAAAGATCAGCTCCAGAGGTTGGGGATCAAGCAACCTTATCCTCCCCATTGGAATGATGTACCTTTTCCTCCTAAATTTAAGCCACAATCTATGGTATTATTTGATGGAAAGGCTTCTCCAAGTCAATATATCAATTATTTTGATATTATGACTGTACATCTACAGAAGAATGATGCTCTTCTCACCGGAGTTTTTATTGGGTGTTTGACGGGTACTGTATACGACTCGTATTGTAGTCTACCCGACAATTGTATATCGTCTTTTGACAAATTTAAAGCAATATTTCTCTCTCGTTTCTATGAAGGAGGAATGGATATGCATATGTCCTCTTTAATATAAATTAAACAAAAAGAGAAAGAAGATACTCGGATGTTAATTGAACATTTTCGACAGGCTACTTTGAAAATGCCTCCTGGCATACCAGATTCAGCATTAATAGATACATGCAAAATGAATCTGCGACCATCCATCGTTGTTTTTACAGGCTCTCAATTCACAGATTGGGACTCGTTTATTATAGCAGCAGTTTCAGCTGAGACCAATGGTAGATTGGCTCGTGAACATGGGATGATCTTTGCCTCAGAAGATAAAGGAAAGAAAGCCTCTTCAGGTAACAATGCTAGTAATCGCAATGGAAAAGGAAAGTAAACCCTAGTGGTAAACCTTTCAAAATCCAAAGCTACCCCAAGTAATACGGAGTCTTCTAAGCCAAAAGAAGAATACTCTTTCGATGACAGTAATATTCCTGGGATATTTTAATCTCTCGTGAAGAGTGGTAAACTTCAGACTCCAGAGCCAAAATGACCTAATGAAGGGAATTTGGTCGATAATCCCAAGTACTATATCTATCATAGATACATAAATCATCCCACTAAAGCTTGCTATGTCTTGAAGAAGAAGATTCAAGAGTTGATAAATACTAAAGCTATTGCTTTAACTAATGATGATCATAAAGTCACAACCAATATGATTTCTCTTCAATTAGGAGGTTTTCCTCCACAGCAAGTTCCTGATGGAGTTGTCCCAATTCCGAAGGCGACGATGAAGATTGTGAATCTTCCACCATCCAGAAATCAATGTGAAGAATTGGTGCCTCTCACTTTAAAAAATGGTGAAATCATGTGGGTACACCCTGACTTAGTACCTGAAATAGAGCATGAAAATAAAATTTCAAAATCCAAAAAAGGTCGAAAAGTCAAAACCTGTAATATGATTTCTCATGTTGTTACCCCAGATCATGATGATTCTGATCATCTGTGGGATGACATCCCTTTGGAAGATAGGCTAAAGGGTTTGAACATATTCCCTCCGAGTTTGGCTCCTTCTACCAAACTAAAGCTCACTCATCAGCAGTGGTTAGCAATAAACAGTGTCCCTTTGTACAGGGCATAACAAGTTTTTGCTGCTTACGACAAAACTCCAGTTGGGATTGTATCTCCTGCACCGAGAGCTTCCACCTTGGTAAAAACAGAGGTCTCTATTCCTTCTTCATCTGCTAAAACATCTTGTGAAAGTCCACTACCCACTCATATGTACAGTCAATAATCAGTCCATCTCATAAAAAAGATGGGTTATGACTTTCAAAAAGCAGAAGGCTTGAACTATGGTAAAGGTATGCGAGTTTCTTTAAAAATTCAAGGTCAAAAATTATCTGTCGGATTGGGATTTGAAGTTCCTCATAAAAAATCCCATAAGAAAAAGACTAAGGGAAAGAAGACTAAATCCTGTAATATGGTATCTCTTGAGTCTGAGGAAGAGGCCTTTACTGGTACAAGATCTGGGAAGGACTACCACAAAGATTATAAAGGAACTTCCATAGAAGCGGAGGATGTTACTGAAACACTACCAACTCAGTCATCTTATGTTCCTACCGAGGTAAGACCTTCTAAACCCCCAGTGGTTGAAAAAGGGAAACAGAAGGTAGTACATTTTGACGTCCCATTGAAGTCTAGTTCAAATCAAGGGTCAATGAAACCCTATAAATTTGACATCCTAGCCCACTTAGCCAATACTCCGGCTAGGCTCTCTATTTTTGTGTTACTTCGTCTTTCTAAAGAAAGTCGAGAAACTTTGAGTGAAGCTTTGCTACAGGCGAATTCATGCGTAGCTTAACTCAAAAGTCCTGACAATATACCAGTGTCGTGTCCTCAATGTCACAGAGTGATGGAATCAATTCCTAACATTACTTTCATACAAGAGGATATGTTGTTAAAGCATAATTGACATAACAGGCCTTTGTGTTATACAGGGTATATTGATTCTACTAAAATCAACAGGATTTACAATGATCCTGGATCTTCTATTAGCATTATTCTTCAAAGTATGCTACGACCCTTGAGGATTTCTACTAATGAGTTGACTTATACTAGTACGACAATTGTTGGTTTCAATTCTGGAAAGAGTTGGGGAAGATTCGTCTGAAGATTCAAATAGGTGATCTTCAAACCATGCCAACCTTCTATGTTATCAATTCAGATGTATCTTACAACATCCTACTCGGAAGACCATGGATACATGAGCATAATATTGTACCTTCAACTCTCCACCAATACTTTAAGTATGTGGATTCTCAAGGGATTGTGAAGACTGAATTTGCAGTCATCAATCCTTTTAAAGGTGTTAAAGCCTATTTCTCTGATTGAATAAACTATAAACAGGAGCATATGAAGGAAATATCTGATATAGCTAAAGATCGAACACCTACAGAAGATCAATCAATTTTAGAATATCAATCGCCTTCAGAAGATCTACCCTTGATGATTAAGGTTAAAGGTCGAATTCAACCCCAACCTGTCAATAATGAACCTTTGATGATTAAAGTCAAAGGAAAAAACTCAAGCTGCGTCTGATGAAGTTATGAGGGTTCCAGTCAGAAGTAGAGTTCAAGCCAATACTAGTGATCAGCCCCTCATGATCAAAGTCAAAGGACGTACTTCTCGTACAACTGATCCAGAACCACTGGTTATCAACCTTGGCAAGTATAAGCTGAAGACGGATGACGGTCCGTTAATGATTAATCTAAAGCGTAGTAGTCAGTCACTAAATGATGTAAATATTGATCACTCTGTATTCCCTCATTTTAATGAAGATTTCCTTTTGGAGTATATGGCTGTCAAATTTATTGAAAGAATGACTTTATCTGTTGATAATCAAAGTCATCAACATAAAACTGACATAAATACAGAGAAAACCTTATATATTAATCATAAAAAGAATTCTTTTCCTCCTCATGTCGATGTTGGACCCTATGTTCAGAGGTTCCTAACATCTTCTCCTTATCTTCTACCTATAGCCTCATCATCACAAGCTTGTGTAACTTATAGACGTCACGAAGAATCTTATTTTGTGATCCTGTCTAATAAGAAAAACAAGCATCAAATTATGTTTGGCTTGGCCAGAAATATCCCTATTATTCAGACAGATAATCTCGTAGAGAAAGATAAGGGAAAAATCAGAATTGACAAAAATAGTTAACAATCACTTAAGATTATCCAGAATATGGGATATGATTTGAAAACTATGCTAGGTCTCAACCAAGGCAAAGGTAGATGATTACCATTATGTGGTGATTCGTTTTATCAACGAACTCGACATGGTTTGGGATACGATCCATTCCACATGTTTAATGAAGATATGGAAGAAGAATTTTCTTCCAATTCTTCACAATCCTCAAATTCTGAAGGAGTCCAGTATGTTGAATCTGAACGTGTCTTTTCAGTCAACATGGTTCAAATCGATAGTGAATCTGAGCTATTTAAAAATAACCCTTGGGCACAACAAATGGATACTCAGTGGGAGCTTCGATTTGAACAGCGACAGCCACCTACAGAAGACAAAATCATCCAGATTGATGTTGGAGACGAAACTACATCATAGCCAATATTTATCAGCAAAAATCTTTCTAGGGATGAAAAAGAAGAGTGGATAAAGCTAATTAAAGGATATATCGATATCTTTGCATAGAGTTATGAGGGTATGTCGGGTCTGGATCCCAAAGTAGCTACTCATAAACTCAATATTCTTCCTAATGCCAAACTTGTAAAACAACAGCAGCGGCATTTTTGACTAGATATGATGGATGCAATTGAAGCAGAAGTTAAAAAGATGATCATATGTGGTTTTGTCCGTAAAGAATAACACCCAGATTGGGTTGCCAATATTGTTCTTATCATGAAGAAGAATGGAAAGGTTCGAGTTTGTATCGATTTTCGAGATCTCAATGCAGCTTGTCCAAAAAATGAATTTCCACTTTCTATCACTGATGTCATGATAGAAAATACATGTAGTTTTGAACGCATGTCTTTCATGGACGAATTTTTAGGATATAACCAAATTAAGATGCATCCAGGAGAAGAAAAGCATACTGCTTTCCGTACACCCCTTGGAGTTTATTGCTATACAGTTATGCCTTTTGGTCTAAAAATTGTTGGGGCTACCTATCAAAGGGCCATGAGCAATATATTTCAAGAACATCTGCGAAAAATAGTTGAATGTTACGTAGATAATATCGCTGTCAAAAGTCGATTAAAGGAAGATCACATTCAAGATTTGAAGACAGTATTCGGGTTGATGTGTCGACATCAATTAAAGATGAACCCCATTAAGTCTTTCTTAGGGGTTTCTAGTGACAAATTTTTGGGATTTGTCATTACTTCTCAAGGTATTCATGTTGATCCTGATAAGGTCAAAGCAATTCTTGAAATGCGTCCTCCACATAATCTGAAAGAACTCCGTGGCTTTCACGGTCGCATTGCTTATATCAGGATATTTATATCAAATCTCTCTGGAAGATGTCAACCTTTCTCTCGTCTATTAAAGAAAGGTGTATCATTTGTTTGGGATGAAGTATGTCAAAAAGCCTTCAATGACATCAAGCAATACCTTATAAATCCACCTGTTCTAGTAACTCCAGTAGTGGAAAGACCATTTTTGTTGTATGTTCGAGCATTAGATCATTCTCTTGGAGCTCTTCTTGCACAAAAAAGTGATAAGGCTCATGAACAGGCAATTTATTATCTCAGTCGAATGATGGTTGGGGCTGAACATAGGTATACTCATGTGGAAAAATAATGTCTAGCCTTGGTTTTTTCCATTCAAAAGACCCGACATTATGTGTCAGGACAAACTATTCATGTCATATCCAGAATAAATCCTATTCGGGTATTGATGAGAAAGTCGAGTATCCTTAACTCCCGGTTAGCCACCTGGGCAACGTTGCTTACTCCCTATGATATGGTCTATATACCTCAAAAATCAGTGAAGGATCAAGCGTTAGTTGACTTCTTAGCAGCTCACCCTATACCTGAAACTTCCAAGCTATATAAGGATATTCCAGATGAAGTCGTAGATTGCAACATGACTTTGAGGGATGATATTTGGCAATTATACTTTGTTGGAGCATCACGAGTTGGGCCTAAAGGCAATATTGTCTCTGGAGTAGGCATCTTCTTGGTCTCTCCTGATAAAATGGTTATATACCGTGCTTATTCCCTCAATGAACCATGTTCCAATAATATGGCAGAATATACTGCTCTGCTAATTGGTCTTCAAGTAGCAAAACAATTGGACATTGAGTTCCTGGAAGCTTATGGAGACTCTCAACTGATTGTCAATCAGGTCAGAGGGACATATGAAGTTAGAAATCCTGACCTCATTCACTATCATCAAGTGGTAATCGAATTGGCTCTTTCATTTAAAGGGTTCTTCATTGAATTCGTACCACGTTCTCAAAATTTGGGATCTGACGCTCTTACTAGTTTAGCAGTAGATTTAGCAGTTCCAATTAGAAGGCAAAATACCATTACTTTGTTGGATAGAGATTTATTCTGTGTCAAGAATAATTTGCGCATCTAACACAGTTATGCTACCGAATCAAATTTTTAGCAAAAGGATTGGAGAAGTCCATTTATTGATTATGTGGTTTATGGGATTTTACCTAAAGATCCAAAAGAAGCTGCATCAATCAAAAGACGATCCTTTCGATTCTATTATGATACTTCTATGCACATGTTGTATCGTCGTTCTTATGACGGGCTTTTACTGTGTTGTCTTTCGAAAAGCGAAGCCAAGCAAACACTTCGTGAGGCTCATGATAGAGTTTGTGGTACACATCAACCAGGTCCAAAATTATAGGACCGTATTCGAAGAATGGGTTATTATTGGCCTTCTATGATAGCAGATGCTGTGGATTATGCCAGACGGTGTAAAGCATGCCAAATTTATGCTGATTTTATTCATCAACCCTCTGAATTTCTACATCCTACAGCAGCTTATTGGCCTTTTGAAGCTTGGGGTATGGATATTATTGGTCCAATTAATCCTCCTTCTGTCAAAGGACATCGGTTTATCCTGGCTATAACTGATTACTTTTCTAAATAGGCAGAAGCAATTCCTCTTGTTGAAGTAAAAACGTCTAACTTCGTTAGCTTCATCAAACATCATGTCACTTATCGTTTTGGGATTCCCGAAGGATAATTCATGATAATGGGCCTCAATTTGCAAGTCAGGCATTTTATCGATTTTGTGACAAGAATCGGATGTAGAACATAGCTTCTACAGCTTACAATCCAGTTGCTAATGGTTTTACAGAATCTTTCAACAAAACGATTATTAAACTTCCCAAAAAGTTTGTCTCCTCTAATAAACGTGATTGGAACGAGAAACTTGGAGAATGTTTATGGGCTTATCGAACAACAGTCCGAACTCCAACTGGTTTTACACTATTTTCACTGGTTTACGGATGTAAAGCTATTCTTCCACTGGAGATCCAGATACCATCTCTTAGAATAGCTATTGATAATGAGCTAACTACAAAGAATAATGATCGCTTAAGACTCCAAGAACTTGAAGGTTTGGATGAGAAGCGTCTTCAAGCACAACAGCACATTGAGGTGTATCAAGCCCGCATATCTCGAGCTTTCAACCACAAAGTTAAAGAGAGGGTATTCAAAGTAGGAGAGCTAGTTCTAGCTGTCCGAAGACCTATGGTTATGACTCATAAGAGTAAAGGCAAGTTCTAAGCTAAATAGGAAGGTCCTTATGTAGTCGAAACCGTATCCTCCAATGGTGCTTATAGGTTATCTAAACCTAATGGAGATTTGCTCATGATGCCAATTAACGGTAGATTCATGAAAAAATACTATGTTTGAATCTCTTCTTTATTCCACAGCTACCAAGGTTTGGTTAAGCTGATTGTTTATTCTCCTAAAATAGAATTTTGATTTTCTGTCTTACCATCTGATTTCAGAAAGAAAAAGATTTATTATTTATCATGTCCTTGTTACCTCTGAATAAATATTAAATCTACTTCTTTTCTTTATTCATCTATTATGTCCATATTACCTCTAAATAGATATTAATCTATTTTTTTGAGTCATTACGATCTGTTATGTTCATATTACCTCTGATAGCATTGTATGCTCTAAAAAGAAAACAAGATTTGTTATCTATCATGTCCACATTACCTCTAGATAGATATAATCTACTTTGTTGAGTTTTGAAAACTTATCATGTTCATATTATTACCTCTGATAATTATTTTCTATCTCATAACCAAAAAAAATGTTTTATTCATTGCATAATTTGAAATATTACAGCAAAAGAAAGAAAAAACAGAATACAAAATTCTTTATTGATGATATGAAAGGAAGAATACAAATTTTTTTATTTTCTAAGGTAGAGCAGATACAACTTCAAGCATTTTCTGTAACTCTGCCAAACGTCTCTCACGAGAACTCAGTACAGTTGTAGTAGCTATGGTTCGACGAGCCTCTGCAGTACAAAGATGGGAGAGTTCGGCAAAAGCAGCTATTACCTTATCCTTGGCGTCATCAAGGGTTTTTATGGTAGCTTCAGCAGCAAAGACCTTCTCTTCCAGTATTGAGCTCTGTGCCAGATGTTTGTCTCGAGTTGCAATCATCTGCTCTCTCTCTCTGCCTTCAATTGAGCCAAATCTGCCTCAACTTTACGAATTCTATCATTTTTTTGATAGATTCTCATGTTTGAAGTTTCATAGGCTTCTCTATGTGTCTCCAGCAGGGGTTTAGTTTCATTCAATAAAGCTCGCTCCTTGGCAACTTTGCTACTGTAGTCTTGGAGAGATTCCTTAAAAATAGTCTTCCGAGTGATGAATTCAGCTGATAAAGGATCATACTCGGTCTGGATGAGACTTTCAAGGGTTTCACTTGATAGCCTTAGATATTCCTTAATAGGCTGTTCAAGTCCTTCCACTACTTTCTCCAGAGTTGCTGCTCTCTCAGCATCATTGAACATAGCAACATTCCCAATGGTGGGAGCAATCGCAGCCTTTAAGCTTTCATAATTTAGGCCCTTCTTCAGGACCATCTTGATCAAGGCCGCTAAGGTTTTATAGAAAGCTTCAGTATGAATCTCAACTAAAAGATTCATTTCTGCATTGGAGCTCGGTGTAGCAGCAAGATCCGCTAAATCCTTCTTCTGAAGACTAGGAGTGGATGTCGTCGTTGCCTTGGTAGCAAGTTGAGCTAAAGCTGTAGTTGCTACTGTTACTATAGTTAATTGATCATCAAGAGTTCCAGAGACAATATCTTCAGCACTTTTATGGATCATTTCTCCAGCCGTTTCTGGAGCTGAAACTACTTGAGTTTAGGTGACAGGGATTGTTGCGGTGGGAATGGTGATTGTTGTAACCGATTCAGGTTCAGACACTGTTTTCTTAAGAACTTGTACCAGATTAGTAGTGTCACGACCCGCACCCACTGTAACGGTACGAGTACGTAACAGCGCCCAGCCTACGCCGCAGTGTCGGCGGTAGAACGCTGTTCTAAGTCTCTAACTAACCATCAACTCATGCAGTATATAATGTACCCATCATGATCAACTCCGAACGGAGGACAAGTATAAGATATGGTGTAACTCAATCACAGTCTAAGCACGATAAGATAACACAGAAATATCACTAAGAAATTGAAGACAACAAAACTACTATAAAAATAACAACAACTCAAACAATCTCAAATACATCTCAAGTCTCAAATCTCTATATATAACTCCAGATCTAAACAGGAAAACTAAAACAAGACAGACTAACTAAACTCCAGATCACTCCTGAGTGTCAGGGCCATAGGTAGCTAAGCCATCTCCTCAGTAAAATGTAGGGCATGTGTCCTCAGGACAATCATCTGTAAAATTATCAACAGGTCCAGTCAGGACAGGAAAGAGCACATCTCATCTAGAAAACCCAAGTAAATGACAGAGAACTATAAAGCAGTTATAGGCAGTTGTATTGATAAAAATGGCAGTTTATATTCAGGTGATGGTAAGAAAGACAGATAAAGTACAAGGAGAGTAAATACTAAACAAGAAAAGAATCATAGCAATGAAGACTGTAAAAATAGAACTAGCTGAACCAGGGTAATATGGTATAAAGTCCAGACAACAATGTAGACCAGTGTAACTCCAATGTAAGTCCAGTACAGGATGAATCTCATACAAGATGAATCCAGTAAGGGATGATTCCAGTTATAGTGATCAATAATTCCAGGGTGAGTCCAGCCTATACTCTAGCAGTGTGTTTTAAAATACCGAGATCGACATGTAAACGGCTGTGGTTAATCCGGCACACCCCTCACTGATCAGGCGAGAGATGGCTATCATTCCAGGAGATTTCAGTAGGGGTGATTCCAGTAATGGGGTATGTCTACATGTCTTACTCTAGTATTTTCCCTCCCAGCAAGTGAATCCAGAATTCCGACACAATGATTCAAGATGAGTCCAGCCAAAATATAATAATACCAGTAAATGATTCCAGTAAATGATTCCAGTTAAATGATTCCAGTAGGTGATTCCAGTAATAGAGATGATACCAGTAATAGAGGCCAGAAAATAAATGTGTGTCGTATACATGAATCTAGTAATATCCACACGTGTTGTAACAGAGAATCGCATATAACTAACTAGAACTGAAATACAGTAATTGACAAATAAATGAGAGAACTATCAGAGAATGTACTCGTATGATACTATGAAAAGAGTAGTGTAATGTCAGATGTCTGCACCAGAGTCACAATGTCCTAAATAGAGCAGTACAGGTTATAATATGCTTAAAATAAGACAAATGATGTTTATGATGCAATCTACATGATTTCTAGGCCAATCTAGGTCAAAGTCAACTCTAAGTCAACCCTGGTCAACTGTCTAGGTCAAACTAGGTCCAAGTCAACTCTCTATGGTCAATTACCTAGTTAACTAAGTCAACAAGTCAATATTGGTCAAACTTAGGCTAGTAAGGGTCAATTGGTTAAACTTGGTCAATTTCTAGGTCCTCTATAGGCTACACATAAGCCCAGAGGCTAATGATTACTAAGCTACCAAATCACTTGACATAAATACATATGGCGTATATATATATATATATATATATATATATATATATATATATATATATAAAATATATATATATATATATAAGGCAACTAACCTATATATCAAACAATGTATTTATCCTCATATATATGCACATAGAAGCATACATTCATTAATTCATTATCTACCTTGCATACACATGCATATATATAAATTACATATAGGTATAGAGATGATATATGGCATATGGGGGTGTGTGTGTCTAGTGACAGGTTAACAAATGTGTGTGTGTGTGTATAAACTGAAAACTAAGATGTGTGTGTGACATGAATAATAAAGGGTTCAATGTGTGGTGTGCTATAGATATGAGTGTGTGTAGGGGTTTGTAGCAGCTAAGGGTCAAGGGATTATGATAGTGTTGAGGCAAATGTGAGAGTGTAATGATTTTAGAATGTGTGCATTGTACATGTGTAGACATGTGTGTGTGTGGGTATAGGTTAAAGGGTTATGATATAGTGTGTGTGATATAGTGTGTGTGTGTGTGTGTCACATGAGGCATGAGGAAAGATCCTAAAATCAGTGAGCACCTAAAGAAAACAGAAAAACAGGGGACTACATAGGAAAAATCAGTGGAATACATATGTGCTCATGTGTGTGTGTGTTAGGCAGCACTGGACAGTGTATGTGTAGCATGAGTGAGCCAATGTGTGGGTGTTAGCATTAACATAGGTCTGATATTTAAAAACAAAGAAATAAACAAAGGATCCTAAGGTTGATACTAAAACAATTTTGAATGATGTATAAGTGATACTCAACCAAGTATTGGCTGAATGCAACCATGGTTGTTCAAATGGGTGGACATATCTAAGTAGCAGTGACCTGCAACATGTAGGCAGCATACCATACATGTGCAGGGCAAGGTGAGGGTGATGAACCACCATGCCATTCCATCAGTCCAAACAACTCTCAAAACAAACTGTTCCAGTGAAGAAAAGGTCTGAATTACCATCCTAGACTGCAGTGGTATGTTCAGAACAAGGTAAACTGCAGGTAGGGAGTGTCCCAGATTTCGGTTTCATGGATTAAACATGGAAATTAACACAGGAATTGAATCTAACATACATTTGAATCATCAAAATCAGTTTTCAGATCAAAACAGTTCAAATCAACAAGCCAAGGCCAAACCCATATCAATACACAATCTCTATAAATCAACATTCCATTTAATTATCCCAACTGTGAATCAACATCAATTCACAGTCCAAAACAACATGAGAAGGTATTGCAAAAACCAAGGGAATACAAACACCAAACTGAGAATGACATGGGCAATTCAATCCGAGATTTAAATTAAAACTGGAAGTGTCCTCGAGCATGAAACTGGAATTAATTCCACAGTTCATAACTGGGATCATAACCATCAAATTCCAAATTTAAATTCAAAATAGAAAGAAACCCAAAACCTGGAAAGGAGTGTTTATGTTAACCATATCAATTCGAAATCAAATCCCAAACTCAGGTTGAGGTGTGTGTAGCACAGGAGTGAAGTTGGTATGTACACAGGAATTCATGGCAGCAGTGTATCAAAGTGAAACTGAGATCGGTTGTGTATCTCAGGAAATGTGTAAACAATCAACATATGTAACATATATACTCAAATTATTTGTAAAATGAACTATCATATAGATACCTAGAAAACTGAAACTAGTGAACCACAAAACTCTGGACTGACACAAGTATCAGACAGTTGAACAAATCTAAACCAAAACCATGTCGAAATCCTATTGAAACCATACCACAGTGCAACAGATATGTAATTCCATATCACAGTCACATCAACATACATATATACATATAAATTTACATTTTAAAGGAATTAGAATGAATTAAGATTTAAAAAAATATGCACTCAGTAAACCGAGTATCAGAGAATATGAATCCTCAATACCAATTTCGAAAATACAATGAAATATATACAAAATAGTTTAGTACAGAGTCGTACACGTGTTTAAGGTCCACACGAGTCCCCATGTGTCTCCACGACTGGACACGGCGTGTCCAAGTCATGAAACACACACAGACACATGCGTGCACAGACCGCATCGTGCTGCGATGCAGTCGACTCGTGGACACAACTCGTGTCACTTCGTGCCACGTGGACGTGTCCCTAGGTTCACCATGGATAGGGGAACATGTCTAGGTGTCTGCAACGTGTCCACGACACGCGTGTCCTGAGCACGAGACACGTATCAGAACGTGTCTCGCCCATGTGCAGTGTAGTATCGAAATCAGTGCGGGTTGAAATTCTCTCGAACCATCGAATGAAATCCTCAGAAATTTTGTGTGTGTTGTGTCAGACAGTAGGCCATTGTGTCCACCAAAATTCAGCTCACAAGAGCCCGTGTCGTGTCTGCAGTGGCACCCGAGCAGCATGGCACTGCACGGTGTCCTCGTGCACGCGTGTGTGTTCAAATATGGACACGAACGTGTCCAAAAATATGTTCAGAAGGACATGAATGTAAAGTACACATATAGATCTAGGAATTCATTCAAAAAGATTTGGAAAAATAGAAGAAAAATCCCTCTCAGGCATTTCATCAAACACCTAGGCAACACTACGACACGTGTCCGATATGGACACCAAACGGACAAGAAATCTACCCAAATTTTAGGGACACCTAGGGGACTCCTAGATCTAGCCCTACATACAAAGAAAACTGAAATATAAATCAATTTAGAGGGTTTTACCTATGTGTGCAAAAAGCTTGGAAAAGCTTCAAATGGGGGATTCTTCCTCTTGGTGCCAAAAGCTCTAAATTGTCCCAAAGCTGGGATTAAATTCCACATTCAGAAAATAGAAGAAATTAGGTTCTAATGCAAGAAACTAGGATTAAAAAGGACTTAAAATGGATTTATGGGGATTTTTGGAAAAGGGACAATACCTTTCTTTTTCCAATATTGAAATGAATGAAAGAAGGAGGCAAGCCCTAGAGAATAAGTGTTTATATAGGGTGGGGATCCCTATGGCTGGTCATTTAGGGTTTGGTTAGGGTTAGGGCTTAGTCTAGTGGCTATGGGCCAAGTTACACTAGTCATGGAACCAATTTCTAGGTCTAAAGCCTATGGACCAATTCACCAATCCTCCTACTCCAAACTTGATCCTAAGTGTCCTAACTTGAGTTGACTTAAGTTAAACTAGGGTCCATACCATGTTAACTAGGTCACCAAGTCAAAGTCAAATCTAGGACAGTCTCTTAAGTCGCAGCTAGTCAACAGTCAAAATCAATAATCACCAGTGCAATAAATCATAAAATAATTCAAAGAGGCCAAATGACCAAGATACCCCTAGGCTAAAAATGATAATTAATCATCCTAATGACATGGTTAGGCTCTAGGTCATGCGGACTCTACGGTTTCACTAGCTGCACACCAAAATCACAAGTCATGACTTAAAACAGTTTTTAAATAGTTTAAAAATTATTAAAAATCACTAAAAATCATAATGTGAATCAAATATCAATAATTAATAATTAAAATTACAAAATTTCAAAATTACCCTCATCTGGAAAACTGGGTGTTACAATCCTACCCACCTTAGAAAAATTTCGACCTCGAAATTAAAATGATCGCATCCCCACTAGGTCAAACCCCCAGCAATCAAAGTCGAAGCATCACAATCCTACTGGTCGTGATTTCACGGTCTCGAACAGGGTAGCTACGCTATCTAGGCAATCACAAGCAATATCCTGGCAGGTACTAATGGAATCACACAATAAGATGGAAAGAAGAACAGGAAGATAGACCTGCTAACCCGTCACCCGTAGCGTCGGTCTACTCGACTGTCAGCACAGAAGCCCTGCCCCTCTGGGGTGTATCCCTCTGTTGGTGTGGGGCACGGTGCTGCACTACAGGTGGCCAAGCTCCCTCTATCTAATCCTTGACACTCAAGTAATACCTACCCTGATATTCTACTCAATTATACTAGGGCACCATCTATATGGTATCTATCCTGCAATCTGATAATCATACCCGTCTATCCAGAACCATGTTACCAGAATCCTTGTCACACCAGTAAGTATGGCTACGATAATCCATAGAGTCCACAACTAATGTACATACCTCTAGAATCATGGTATTTAAAATTTTTGTATTGCCGCTAGCTTGGCTGCGAAAACCTTAAATTTCCACACCCGAGAAATATATCCAAAATCAGATTCTATCTCATCGCCCAACCAGCTGATATGGATGTAGAAGACCCTAGCTTCCATGACTGAGGCAACCTAGCCCATAATGTTATCTTGGTAGAAAATCAAGTCAATAATGAATACCAAGAATCAAATTCAACGATGAACAAGGAAGATAGACAGATACTGTCAGAATCAAATTTCGAGATAGTTTATAATGAGATTCTCAAGGGTCATCCCAGGAATCTTCTCAAGTAGTCCTAACTGTGATTGAGTGCCTCTCCGGTAAAGCCTATCTCTCAATCCTATCGCAGGCTCGTAGCAGTACAACTAAGTAGTCGTACTACCACGATATCGTACTACTGCGACTCTCGACCTACATGGGCCACCACTAAAAACGTGTCACGACCCGCACCCACTGTGAGGGTACGAGTACGTAACAGCGCCCAGCCTACGCCACAGTGTCGACGGTAGAACGCTGTTCTAAGTCTCTAACTAACCATCAACTCATGCAGTATATAATGTACTCATCATGATCAACTCCGAACGGAGGACAAGTATAAGATATGGTGTAACTCAATCACAGTCTAAGCACGATAAGATAACACAGAAATATTACTAAGAAATTGAAGACAACAAAACTACTATAAAAATAACAACAACTCAAACAATCTCAAATACATCTCAAGTCTCAAATCTCTATATATAACTCCAGATCTAAACAGGAAAACTAAAACAAGACAAACAAACTAAACTCCCGATCACTCCTGAGTGTCGGGGCCATAGGTAGCTAAGACATCTCCTCAGTAAAATGTAGGGCATGTATCCTCAGGGCAATCATCTGTAAAATTTTCAACAGGTCCAGTTAGGACAGGAACGAGCACATCTCATCTAGAAAACCCAAGTAAATGACAGAGAACTATAAAGCAGTTATAGGCAGTTGTATTGATGAAAATGGCAGTTTATATTCAGGTAATGGTAAGAAAGACAGATAAAGTGCAAGAAAAGTAAATACTAAACAAGAGAAGAATCATAGCAATGAAGACTGTAAAAATAGAACTAGCTAAACCAGGATAATATGGTATAAAGTCCAGACAACAATGTAGACCAGTGTAACTCCAATGTAAGTCCAGTACAGGATGAATCTCATACAAGATGAATCAAGTAAGGGACGATTCCAGTTATAGTGATTAATGATTCCAGGGTGAGTCCAGCCTATACTCTAGCAGTGTGTTTTAAAATATCGAGATCGACATGTAAACGGCTGTAGGTAATTCAGCACACCTCTCACTGATCAGGCGAGAGATGGCTATCATTCTAGTAGATTCCAGTATGAGTGATTCCAGTAATGGGGTATGTCTACATGTCTTACTCTAGTATTTCCCCTCCCAACAAGTGAATCTAGAATTCCGACACAATGATTCAAGATGAGTCCAGCCAAAATATAATGATACCAGTAAATGATTCCAGTAAATGATTCCAGTTAAATGATTCTGGTAGGTGATTCCAGTAATAGAGATGATACCAGTAATAGAGGCCAGAAAATAAATGTGTGTCGTATACATGAATCCAGTAATATCCACACGTATTGTAACAGAGAATCGCATACAACTAACTAGAACTGAAATACAGTAATTGACAAATAAATGAGAGAACTATCAGAGAATGTACTCGTCTGATACTCTGAAAAGAGTAGTGTAATGTCAGATGTCTGCACCAGAGTCACAATGTTCTAAATAGAGCAGTACAGGTTATAATATGCTAAAAATAAGACAAATGATGTTTATGATGCAATCTACATGATTTCTATGCCAATCTAGGTCAAAGTCAACTCTAAGTCAACCCTGGTCAACTGTCTAGGTCAAACTAGGTCCAAGTCAACTCTCTATGGTCAATTACCTAGTTAACTAAGTCAACAAGTCAATATTGGTCAAACTTAGGCTAGTAAGGGTCAATTGGTTAAACTTGGTCAATTTCTAGGTCCTCTATAGGCTACACATAAGCCCATAGGCTAATGATTACTAAGCTACCAAATCACTTGACATAAATACATATGGTGTATATAGATATATATAAGGCAACTAACCTATATATCAAACAATGTATTTATCCTCATATATATACACATAGATACATATATTCATTCATTCATTATCTACCTTGCATACACATGCATATATATAAATTACATATAGGTATAGAGATGATATATGGCATGTGGGGGTGTGTGTGTCTAGTGACAGGTTAACAAATGTGCGTGTGTGTGTATAAACTGAAAACTAAGATGTGTGTGTGACATGAACAATAGAGGGTTCAATGTGTGGTGTGCTATGTGATAGATATGAGTGTGTGTAGGGGTTTGTAGCAGCTAAGGGTCAAGGGATTATGATAGTGTTGAGGCAAATGTGAGAGTGTAATGATTTTAGAATGTGTGCATTGTACATATGTAGACATGTGTGTGTGTGGGTATAGCTTAAAGGGTTATGATATAGTGTGTGTGATATAGTGTGTGTGTGTGTGTGTGTGTGTGTCACATGAGGCATAAGGAAAGATCCTGAAATCAGTGAGCACTTAAGAAAACAGGAAAACAGGGGATTACATAGGAAAAATCAGTAGAATACATATGTGCTCATGTGTGTGTATGTTAGGCAGCACTGGACAGTGTATGTGTAGCATGAGTGAGCCAATGTGTGGGTGTTAGCATTAACATAGGTCTGATATTTAAAAACAAGGAAATGAACAAAGGATCCTAAGGTTGATACTAAAACAATTTTGAATGATGTATGAGTGATACTCAACCATGTATTGGCTGAATGCAACCATGGTTGTTCAAATGGGTGGACATGTCTAAGTAGCAGTGACCTGCAACATGTAGGCAGCATATCATACATGTGCAGGGCAAGGTGAGGGTGATGAACCACCATGCCATTCCATCAGTCCAAACAACTCTCAAAACAAATTGTTCCAGTGAAGAAAAGGTCTGAATTACCATCCTGGACTGCAGTGGTATGTTCAGAACAAGGTAAACTGCAGGTAGAGAGTGTCCCAGATTTCGGTTTCATGGATTAAACATGGAAATTAACACAGGAATTGAATCTAACATACATTTGAATCATCAAAATCAGTTTTCAGATCAAAACAGTTCAAATCAACAAGCCAAGGCCAAACCCATATCAATACACAATCTCTATAAATCAACATTCTATTTAATTATCCCAAATGTGAATCAACATCAATTCACAGTCCAAAACAACATGAGAAGGTATTGCAAAAACCAAGGGAATACAAACACCAAACTGAAAATGACATGGGCAATTCAATCCGAGATTTAAATTAAAACTGGAAGTGTCCTCGAGCATGAAACTAGAATTAATTCCACAGTTCATAACTGGGATCATAACCATCAAATTCCAAATTCAAATTCAAAATAGAAAGAAACCCAAAACCTGGAAAGGTGTGTTTATGTTAACCATATCAATTTGAAATCAAATCCCAAACTCAGGTTGAGGTGTGTGTAGCACAGGAGTGAAGTTGGTGTGTACACAGGAATTTATGGCAGCAGTGTATCAAAGTGAAACTGAGATCAGTTGTGTATCTCAGGAAATGTGTAAACAATCAACATATGTAACATATATATACTCAAATTATATGTAAAATGAACTATCATATAGATACCTAGAAAACTGAAACTAGTGAACCACAAAACTCTGGACTGACACAAGTATCAGATAGTTGAACAATTCTAAACCAAAACTATGTCGAAATCGCATTAAAACCATACCACAGTGCAACAGATATGTAATTCCATATCACAGTCACATCAACATACATATATACATATAAATTTACATTTTAAAGGAATTAGAATGAATTAGGATTTAAAAAAATATGTACTCAGTAAATCGAGTATCAGAGAATATGAATCCTCAATACCAATTTCGAAAATATAATAAAATACATACAAAATAGTTTAGTACAGAGTCATACACGTGTTCAAGGTCCACACGAGTCCCCATGTGTCTCCACGACTGGACACGGTGTGTCCAAGTCATGAAACACATACAGACACATGCGTGTACAGACTGCATCGTGCTGCGATGCAGTCGACTCGTAGACACGACTCGTGTCACTTCGTGCCACGTGGACGTGTCCCTAGGTTCACCATGGATAGGGGAACATGTCTAGGTGTCTGCAACATGTCCACGACATGCGTGTCCTGAGCACGAGACACGTATCAGAACGTGTCTCGCCCGTGTGCAGTGCAGTGTCGAAATTAGTGCGAGTTGAAATTCTCTCGAACCACCCAATAAAATCCTCTAAAATTTTGTGTGTGCTGTGTCAGACAGTAGGCCATCGTGTCCACCAAAATTTAGCTCACAAGAGCCCGTGTCGTGTCCGCAGTGGCACCTGAGCAGCATAGAACTACACGGTGTCCTCGTGCACGCATGTGTGTTCAAATATGGACACGAACGTGTCCAGAAATATGTTCAGAAGGACACGAATGTAAAGTACACATATAGATCTAGGAATTCATTCAAAAAGATTTGGAAAAACAAAAGAAAAATCCCTCTCAGGCATTTCATCAAACACCTAGGCAACACTACGACACGTGTCCGATACGGACACCAAACGGTCACGAAATCCACCCAAATTTTAGGGACACCTAGGGGACTCCTAGATCTAGCCCTACATGCAAAGAAAACTGAAATATAAATCAATTTAGAGGGTTTTACCTATGTGTGCAAAAAGCTTGAAAAAGCTTCAAATGGGGGATTCTTCCTCTTGGTGCCAAAAGCTCCAAATTGTCCCAAAGCTGGGATTAAATTCCACATTCAAAAAATAGAAGGAAATTAGGTTCTAATGCAAGAAACTAGGATTAAAAAGGACATAAAATGGATTTATGGGGATTTTTGGAAGAGGGACAATACCTTTCTTTTTCCAATGTTGAATTGAATGAAAAAAGGAGGCAAGCCCTAGAGAATAAGTGTTTATATAGGATGGGGATCCCTATGGCTGGTCATTTAGGGTTTAGTTAGGGTTAGGGCTTAGTCTAATGGCTATGGGCCAAGTTACACTAGTCATGGAACCAATTTCTAGGTCTCAAGCCTATGGACCAATTCACCAATCCTCCTACTCCAAACTTGATCCTAAGTGTCCTAACTTGAGTTAACTTAAGTTAAACTAGGGTCCATACCATGTTAACTAGGTCACCAAGTCAAAGTCAAATCTAGGACAGTCTCTTAAGTCGCAGCTAGTCAACAGTCAAAATCAGTAATCACCAGTGCAATAAATTATAAAATAATTCAAAGAGGCCAAATGACCAAGATACCCCTAGGCTAAAAATGATAATTAATCATCCTAATGACATGGTTAGGCTCTAGGTCATGCGGACTCTACGGTTTCACTAGCTGCACACAAAAATCACAAGTCATGACTTAAAACAGTTTTTAAATAGTTTAAAAATTATTAAAAATCACTAAAAAATCATAATGTGAATCAAATATCAATAATTAATAATTAAAATTACAAAATTTCAAAATTACCCTCATCTGAAAAACTGGGTGTTACAAGTAGTAATAGCTAAAGGTTCTATTACTATGTCTCTGACTTCGGTTGATGGGTTGACAATGTCTTCATTACCTTTGCTGACTGTAGGCCTTTCAAGCTCTGACAGTACTTCAGTTGCGGGTGGTTTTCTTCGTATGCAACTGGTTCTTCGTCTGCAGCTGGTTCTTCTGTAGCCGGTTCTTCTTCTCTTTCTTCAGCAAGAGAAGGCAATTCTTGGTGGGCCTCCACTACAGGATCTTGTTGTACCTCCATAGATAAATAACCCTCCTTAGAAGCAGAATCTTCTTTTGAATAAGAACTCTCTTCTTCAGATTCTATTTCTTCTTCATGGGTAGTCTCTTGAGGAGGAGCCACAGACATTGCTATAGTGATGATACCTATAAAAATTAAGCAAAATAGTTAATATGCAAAATCATAATACATATTTTTGTATAAATTTTATGTAATTTATATTTACCTGGAGTGGGTGCAGGACGCGCTAAGAGTGCGTCATAATCCTGATCCCAATTATCATCCTCTAACTCAAGGGCCGGATCATCCGAAGGGATGGGTTCCGGATCATTAGTATGAGTCGTAGCGGTATTTTTGATCGCTTGCGCCTTTTGTGGCGAAGTGAGATGTAACGAAGTACTGAGACGTTCGGAAGATAGGAGCCCTATAGTTTCTGTTGCTGCTGCTGATTGAGATGCTGAAGAGCCTTCTCCAGGATGAGCTGAAGAAGATGCAATGTTTTGAGCCTCCTCGACTAGAGTTTCGCTTTCTGGAGTAGCGGCCCTCTGTCTGGAAGGCCCTTTAACAGTGACTTTTTTCTTCTTCTCTCGGGCAACAACTGCCGTGTTAGATTTACGCTTCCTAGAGGTAGAAATTTTGATTGATCCCGCTGGTGCCTCCCTTACTCCCGTTGGGATCACTTCCAGATATTCATCTGGAACAGCAGTATCATCAGGTACGTCCGAAGGTACCATAACTGGTTCCTCGGCGTTTCCTTCCTTGTCCCATCGAAGACTTTTCTTTATATTGTAGTCATTTGTGAAGGAACGGATGGAGGCATAAAAACGAGCATACGAATGAAGCATTCATAGCTCAGTTGTACTGGTGGCAGTTGACACACAGAATTTAGCACCGGTACATCCAGCGCTGAAATATCTCCGTGCCCTTGCACCATCAACTAACTTTCCATAATAGTAGAAGGCAGTGGAGGGATTACCAATGTGAAGTTGGTCATACCCGAATTGACGAGCAAACCGACTTGGCAGGTACGGTTCGAAGATGCAGTTGTCCTCAATCCTATACATTAAATGTGATGGTTTGATGCTTATCAGCCAATTAAAGACAGGCGCAGGGAGCCCCATCCTCTCTTGACCTACATCTTCAAATTGTACACCAAGGCAGTCAGCTAGAACTGGTGGTCGCGTGCAGAAAAAGTTCCACCCATAAGAGTAGTTTAGTACTGCTCGAGTATCTGCCACTGAAGTCGCAATCCATGTGGCTTTATTAAACTTCTGGAGGAAGACCTCTGCATTATCTTCAGGGTCTGATGGCAATAAACTGCAGTTGTGATGCAGTAACCAGCCCATTAAATAAGTGTAGGGCATCTCTACCCTAGGAAAATCTTTATGGTAGGCAGCATTATTGATCAGCTCCTCACCAAATGCTTGCAGACCAGCATTTATCCGACATACCATTGGCGGTAATAGGCTGAGTCTGGTCTTGAACACCAAACGTACTGCTGGCCATATTATGTTCTGGTAGATTCTGTCAACCATACCAGTTCCTGGTACGACCCATCTTCGCAGCCACAGAGAAAGAAAGCCCGCCAGCAAGGCTTTCTTTGAGATCTTTCGACTGCCATGCTTCAGATAGCTCAATACTTCAGTCCCCGCAGAGAATTCTCTAGTCTTAGTGGTCAGATACTTGACCTGAGACTTAGATGTGATTATCAAACCATGGATCAAATTTGAAGGAATTAATGAACAAAGGTTGATGGATTGAGCCTTATTATCTTGGAATCTCCCTTTGTCATCCCTGGATATCCTATTCTGATGGTAGAATAGATATGTTGTCCATTTATTGATGTATGCCAAATGTGATCCACTTGCATACATAGTGGTGCAAATCAGATAATAGCACATCAATTCTTGATATACTTCGACGAGATCGATGTTTGTCTGGCTGATCTCTGCTAATTCCCGGTTGGAGGGAACATATTCTTCGTATGGAGCTTCCCCCATTGGCAGCTTAGAAATGAATTGCATCTCATGCCGTACAAAACCCATTTCACCTATCAGGGTTGCAAAAGTCCCTGTTGAGCTAATGTATAACTCCATCAAAGCTAAGAACAGGTTATTGTTCATTGGTATGCCTTGACTTGTGGAGGCTACTGCTTCAAATAACCCAATGGCTTGCAGTTCCGCACAGTTCCGCTTTGAAGTTCTGCGTGACCAAAGCACTGAGTTGAATCCTGTTCTTATTATGAGGGGTCATCCACCCTGCAAGCCTAGGGTTGACCAGGGGATATAGTACTGAGACGTTCATAAACTTGTTTATGAACATTGGTATCTGTACTGGTTGGATCAAAGCTGAATCCTCGCTTGGTGTGAATCCAGGCAGTAAACCAGAAAAAAAATGACACTACCGCTAGGAGTACTGGTATGGTAGCCCATTTGGTTAGACCCATCTCTCTTAAATATGATTTTTCCTGGTCTACCATGACTGTTGGGAGTCAGGTTCCAAATCATATGTCTTGGGTGGGTGGCATGAACAAACGAAGACATGGGATAATCACTTAACATTGACGGGAGGTACATCGCTCTTTCCCCAAATCTAAATACCCAGGACTTATTCTTGGGATTTGTCTGAGATTTGAAGACAATGGCGTCTCCAAACATGAAGGCAGGCTTAAAAAATTGTTAGCCATCCAGCGATGTCAGCAGTTCTCCGTTTATCAAAATCAGCAGCATCATGTCTTCCTGAGCAGCTATCAGTTACTGATTGTCACTTTGTAGGAACTCAACATGAGACAGATTCTCCAAATAGTTGGAACCCATGATACCAGTTGGGGAACCAAAGACTCCAGAGAGAGGATGAATCTGCAAGTCCACTACAAAAAAAATATCAACAAAAAATCAAGTTAGTAAAATTCAGAATTGATCTCTATACATCTCTACGCAAATGCTTCTACGCAAATAAGTGTTTGTGTGTAAAGATTTTGAAATTTTTCATTCTTGGTTTTTCGTTCATCTCTACGCAAGAGCTCTTTTTACGCAAGTGAAGATTTGTGCGTAAAGGATTATGAATATTTTTTTTTTGTTTCAAAGAATTGGAAAATATTCTAAGTTGAGGCAGTGTATGACTAAAATTTTTTTATGCGTACTTTTCTTTGTTCAAAAGAGTAAAAGTTGTACGCATGAAAACATAGTCTTTTGACTTGCTTTACGCAGACATGTATGAACGTTGGTGACTTGCGTATTTTTTACGCTGGCACATATAGACGTGCGGGTATTTAATGCTTAAACATTTTACGCTGGCACGTATAGACGTAGGCGTATTTTGTTGTTTCTATTTTTTCGCTGACACGTATAGATGTGGGCGTATTCTGTTGTTTCTATTTTTACGCTGACACATATAGACGTGGGCGTATTCTGTTTTTTTATTTTACGCTGACACGTATAGACGTATGCGTATTTGGTAGTTTTTATTCTACGCTGACACGTATAAACGTGGGCATAAATTTAGGGTTCGGCTCTTCTTCTTCTCCGACGAACCCACGGCTGAACTAGATAGGATTTTACCTATCGTGGCCCGAGCTACAGCGGGATTAGGCCTAGGGGTCACCACCGATAATGGAACGGTGGTCTCCGCACGTTCAGCCATCGACGAAGCAGTGACAGCAGGCTTCTTGCCCTTAGCGCCGACGATGGTCTTGCTCTTTGGTGCCATTGGTTTAGACGTGGATTTTGAAGATTAGAGTAAAGAAGATTGAGATTACAAGAGATGAGTAAAGTACTCTCTCTATTCGTGAAGCTCTATTTATAGAAATGTTTGAAATCATTTCAAATTCTTAGATGACTGTTGGTATCCTGAATTTTATGCTTCTGAGATGACTATTGAGTATCCCGAACTATACGCGGATGACTGTTGGATATTCCAGATTTTACGCTTCTGTTCAAAGTATTTCAAATTTTAGAAAAATTTGAAAACTTTGAAGGGGGTCTTGTAGAAGCATAAAATAAACTTCAAAGACCAAGTCAAAGAAGTTGAGAGAACTTTACGCAAAGTCAGACTCTACGCAAGGCCCATTTAAAGACTCTACTGAGTCAGATTCAAGCTCTACGCAGAGATCAAACAGAGTCTAACTCTACGCGAGCTCCTTTATGCAAGAGTCATCCTCAAACTCTACGCGAGAAAGACAGGCTGTCCAGACCGCATTTAATACGCGTGATACTGTTCTGACTGAATGATTTTCTGACAGAACATTGCATAGAAGCGAAGAAGATTTTTGTACCAAATCCAACGCTTGTCGTTTAATGTGCAGATGAGCTACTTTATCCTCAAAAGACCGCTTCCTTTACGCATGAAAGTTATTTGAGTTTTACGCTCAAGGCTATCTCAGCTACTTTTGTGTGCGTAGAGTTTATTTGAGCTAGCTATATGCTCAAAGCTACTTCTTAGCCGTTCTACACAGGAAGCTTGTTTTGGGTTATTTTACGCTCAATCTTTTCTCGCTATGTGAGAACGTGGTCTGCATACGTAGCTTTCATGCCACACTTATCGAGGAACGTGTGTATGTGCTCTCCCCATATTGTTGAAGTTGTGGGACACGTGTCACCATACGTAGAGACCACAACTCTATATGGGACACGTGTCATCACATATAGAGGTCAATTTTCAATCGTCGGTGGCAGTTACTTGCGTAAAGACTCAACATTGACACTTTTTACGTACAGAGGGTATAGTCTATAAATAGACTTATTTTTTTAAACAGAAGGTACAAGATTTTGGAGCCCAGAGACTTTCAGAGCAAAGTGATTTTCTAGAGTGTTTCTCTTCACCTTTTTCTTAAGAACAGAGTGAAGCAAAGCAGGAAAGCATTCGACCTCACCATCAGTGCCCAGTGTGTCGATACCTTTCTGGTGACTTAGTTCTTCCAGCTGTTCATCTTCCAGAAGTTTTTTTCATCATCATCGTGTGGTCCAAGGAACAAAGTGATCGTTCTCAGATCAGACTTCCATCGCAATACTTCCTAGAAACAACTTGTACTTTTGTACTTTTCTCGTTTTCTTTCAAAAGCCTTTTAAGGGCATTTTGTTAAGTGAAACATCCACATCATCATAAAATCTTTAATACAAATATCCATATGAGATACAACTAAAATAAGATAACTAAACTATGGGAGTGTCGTCAGCAGGTAATGGATCCTGCTGGAGGTCCAAGTCACAGGTGTCCTCTAATGCTGCCCCGTAGTAGGTGGTACAATACACCTCATCCTCGTCCTCTGTAATATTTTTAACAGGTCCAGTCAGGACATGAGCGAGCACAGTACATCTCACGCAGTTCATATCATGACAGGAATATAAAGCATGCAATAGAGTAAGATACATGAATCTCTGAAAGAAAGGACATGAAATAAAGAGATGACTGTAATGGAAATATCTACTATAAGTAAAGAACTAGCAGTGAACTAGTGATTTAGAGTACAAGATAGACATATGAACGGCTTGATAATAAACATGAGAGTTTGTACATGGCTACACTACTTTGGAAATATTCACACGACCATTTCTACTCCCCTATCACCAATCAATACACAAGGATCTGTTCAAGTTATGTTACCGTACATGATATCATATGAGGGCCCATAAATGGGTGCACATGAATGTAAACATGGGGGCTCCGTGAACATGAGAGTACATGAATTATGAGAGTACACATGAATGGTAAAAGCACAGCAATACATGATGAAAGTGAAACGCACATGACATGATGTATCCGATGCTCCCGAGGGGGATAACATCGCATGAAAAGATCCATATAGTACTAATCCGTGTTGCCATCATGATAGCATCAAGTAAATTAATCTAGAGCAAGAATATAGTCCTAGCAAGTATGAAACGGTCAGAGAATGTACTCGCCTGATATCCTGAGTATCCGAAGTTAATATACTGTCTGAGGAGAGGTGTTTGACTCCTATTTAGAATAGCACAAGTCACAACATATCCAGAATGGTAATATAGAAAATTACAATGCATTCTACATGATGTTTGGGTCAATCTTGGCTAAAGTCAACCTTTGGTCAACTCTAGTCAACTATACTAGTCAAACTAGGTCAACTAGGTCAAGTCCTAACCCAGACAAGTCTCACTAAGCCTAACCAAGTCTAGCCTAGCGTTCACACAAATCACAAAACTACACAAGCTATCAAATATGCACAATTTCATATATACATACATATATACTCAATGTACATATGGCATACACATAGGAAAATTATATAGGGCTCTATGCCTATATATATATATATCCATATTGGCATACACATATATATATATTCAATCCACATTTACATATATTAAATATATATAGGCAATCATATACATATTTACATATTATCATGCATGAATATATATACATAAACTATATATATAGAGAGAGATAGAGTGACAGTGGCATGAGTGTTCTCAATTTTGTGTCAAAAGTTTAGATGTGTGTGTCTGTAATAGGTTTCCAAGTTTTAGGGATTATGTGTGTGTGCGTGTGTGTAAACATAGATGGGAGAGTATGTAAACGTGTGTGTAGCAGTGCATAGGGTGTCTGTGTTCCCAGATTTCTGTGTAGCAGGTTAGAGTGAATATGTGTGTGTGTAGACAGCAGTTGGGTGTGTGTTAAATGTGTGTGTATACAATATTGTAGAAGCATAGAAAAGAACAGAAGAAGCCTATGCGACACAAAATAGAAGAAGCCCATGCGGCTTAAAGCAGAAGGAGCCTCATGTGGCTCAGGAATTTATCAGAGCCTCATGCGGCTCAGAAACCCTTCAATAGTCTCATGCGGCTCAGGCGAGAATTATGTGACCCTATGCAGCTTTACAGCTGGCCATGAAGTGACTGCTCCCATTAAATGCTATGACATAAAGTAATAACTCTGACACTAAAGCTAAAATGATGAATTTCGATATGACGGTATATTTCTTGGGAAACGGAGAAAATCTCCTCTGCAGCTGGCACGGTCCACCAATTACAAAGCCCCCTATGCGGCTGCCACCATCCCATGCGGCTGATGCTCGCATGCGGCTCGGAGCATGAAGACCCTTGTCATGCGGCTTAAATTATGAATAGTCACCCTATGCGGCTGTTGTTCTCATGCGGCTCGGGTCTTGAGGATCATCTCTATGCGGCTCACGTCCATGCAGCCTTGACACGTTGCAAGTCCTATGCGGCTTAACTGGAAACCACCCCTATGTGGCTCAAATTATGAGAAGTCACCTATGCGGCTGCCACCTTCATGCAGTCCAAAACGTAAGAAGCTACCCTCAGGCGGCTGTGGCTCGCGGTTATGACACGTGGCAGAAGATCTGTTTCTCACGTGGAACTAAATCAATCAAGAGTTATCAACAAATCCCAACAACCTGATTTAGCACAATCATCATAATTGCCCAAATAAAAACAGATTTAAGGCAATCATATGGATTAGGCACGTGGCAGGAGATCCGAGCTTCCCAAGATTCATGACGATCAACATTGATTGCCCATACAGATTTACACAATCAGCATTAATTGCCCATACGGATTTGGCGCAATCAAGAATTAACTGCCCAGATGTAATACAATCAAGATTAATGGTCCAGATAATTGGCCGCCGACTTTTCAAAGGGGGAATCATTGCAAACCCTAATGATCACACCCCCACTTCTATAAATAGCAAGGTGTCATTCCCTTGCAAACCCTGGAGAATTCAGGAGAAAAAAAGAGAGCAAGAGAGATCCTCTCCACCCGGCTGGACACACAGAGAGACAAAGACGCGCACAGAAGAGTCTTCCCATCTTGAGAGCAATTATTCACCGGAGCCAAGGCTACGTCTGATCGTCCAAGGAGTAAGGAAGAGCGGTCGTCGCTTTCCCGAGCCTCTATCGTCACTCCCAGAATTAAAAATAAACAATCGTACTTAGACTGATGTACCTAGGTTTTCGTCCCTAGGCTTTCTTTGTACGAGCGAGTTTGTATTGTGAGTCTAAGTCCAGTCCTCCTATATAATTGTTCTGTACTTTTACAATCAATGGCAAACACGATGGCAACTCTGCTAGGGACAAACTTCTCCACGGCTGAGGAGTTGGTGACGCAATCAGACGTAGCCAAACTTGGCTCCACTCAACAAATGCTGGTCGCCCGGTTCCACCAACAGGCGTTTGAAGAAATACTCTCCGACGAGAGCGTTGGCCCGGTCCAGCGGCGAACCCACACAAAGAAGGACCGCAGGGAGTGGAGACCCAAAAATTTTGCTCCTTTCCAAGCTATCGAAGAAGTACTCTCTGTTGCCCGAGACAGCGGAGAAGTCTCGCTTGCGGCCCTACTCCAGACCACAGAGGACTCTGTTGTCCCCAAGTCTGACAGAAGAAAATACTATGATACTGGACTTGCAGGGGCAAAGAGGAACTCTGTGCAATCCAAGCCTTATAAGGGCGCCAACCGCATGGAAAAAGCTCATGCGGCCACAAATGTCAACCGCATGGAGAGAACTCATGCGGCCACACAAGTCAGCCGTATGCAGACAGCCTGCATGGCCATGACATCCAGCCGCATGCAGACAGCATGTACGACCATGACATCTAGTCGCATACCGACAGCCTGTACGGCCACGACTCCTAGCCGCATACAGAAAAGTCATGCGACCACACATACCAGCCGTATGCAGACAGCCTGCACGGCCACCGATCCCAGCCGCATACTATCTACTCCATGCGGTATACGGTCAGTCTTTGATCGTCTGTCGTACGGTCCTGACCACAAAGGCTCTCTTGAGCATATGCCAGACTCTGTTGTGATCAGCTTGGGCTCTTCCTACTACGCACTCTCAGGTGCTAGAAGGAAGAAGTCTCGGGCAGTGCGGGCTCGACGAGCTTAGTCGGCTGACCCAACTTCTGACTACTAGGGCATCCCGATGACTATTACTCGGGCCCCTGATAGGAAGTTGTACATAACTACTCGTGTCCAGTCCCCGGCAGCCAACGAACGGGATAGTTATCAAGAATCTCCTAACAAGGGTCAGGGGCGAGTACTCATGCCACCCCTACATTAGGGAGCAGGCAGGAGGCCAATACACTCATCAGCCCACAAAATAGGTGACCCACGCAACGTGATTCTTCACAAGCGCATGGAAAGAGACGAAGATTTGACGTACAAAGAGTCCTGTCAAGGACATCAATGCACCCAAGTCATAGTCAACTGTTGCTGCAACAAGACAGCAGCACAGAAAGACCGGTGGTCCGTCTTCCAAAGACTGCAACACCCAAACCCAGAAGATGAGGAACTTCTCGTCGCCTCTTGTAATTCTGCTCTGAAGATTCCTGGCAGCGGAAGAGGGAAGAAAACAAATGTCTCCAGCCCAAAAATTTCAACCGGGCGATAGTCCTCCTGAAATATCGGCTCCTACCGCTGCAGACGAGGCCAGAAAGGAAAGAAGAGAGGTCCAGGAGCTCCGGGCCATGTTCCATGCCCGAGAAGACTGCCAAGACCTCAGGATACGACAACCGTATCCCGCTGCGTGGAGAGATGTTCCCTTCCCACCAAAATATAAACCATTCCACATCAACCCATATGATGGCAAGACATCTGCAAGCAGGTACATCACCTACTTCGAAGTCACAATCGACCATCTGTCTCATGACGACGCCATCCTTACGCGGTTGTTGATCGGAGCCTTGGAAGGGGTCGCCTTCGACTGGTACCGCAACTTGTCGGACAATTGCATCTACTCCTTCACCGGCTTCAAATACATATTCCTAGAGAGGTTCTATGAAGTAGGACAAGACGTGACAATGTCCACTCTCATGGACGTTGTTCAGGGAGAAAAAGAGCTAACAAGAAATTATATCGAGCGGTTTCGCCAAACTGCGATGAAGCTACCCTCTGGCAACCCTGATTCCTCCTTGATTGAAATTTTCCAAAAGAGACTGCTTCCCACAATCAGCCTCTGGATGGGCGAAAGTCAATTCAAGGATTGGAAGACGATCATCATCAGTGCCACTAGCGCAGAAGATAAGGTGAAGAAAGCCCGCCAACTGGGATTACACATCTTGGAAGGTGAAGACAGGGGCAAACGCCCTAACGTCAACAACAACAACGGTGGTAATTCCACCAGCAATCGAGACAACAAGGCAAGCAGGCTATGGTGACCGACACAGCCCCAAAGCCCGAATCAACGCCGGCGGAAAAGCAGTGGCCTCAGATGACCTACTCCTTCGAGGATGGCCATGTTAAACCCATCTTAGACATGCTCATCCAAGGAGGACGAATTTAACTCCCTCCTTCCAGGCGTGAGCATCGTCCTGCAGACATCGAGAGCCCCAAGTACTACCATTACCATCGCTATGTTCACCATGCTACATAAGACTGCTATCAGCTGAAGCGATACATCCAGCGTCTCATCGATTCTAAGGCCCTGGCCATTGGTTTCGAAAAGGTGACCGTAGCAGCCAACATGGTGTCAGTACAATTCGGCAGCTTCTCTTCGACAAAGACTCAAGATGGAGTAGTACCCATCCCCAGAGCAAAGATGGAGGTCGCTAACCTTCCACCTCCTCGAGACCAGGCTGCTGGTCTAGTGCCCCTTACCACATAACGAGGGGAGGTCATGTGGATCCATCCGGACTTGGTACCTAAAGTGACTCAGCCCGCACCACCCTTCACCATCAAAAAGAAGAGTGGAAAAGTCAAATCATGTCGTACAATCTTGGCAGAGGTCGAAGAAGCTACGGCTGTTGTTACCCGATCCGGTGCACAAACTCAACCTCCACCGGGTAACTCGGCTGAAGATCATCAGCCGGCGGCTGCTGATGCTCCAGGACCTTCTCAGCCTTCGACGACCGACAAGCCTAGGCCGAAGTAGGCTTGCTTAGACAAACCACTCCGAAGAGAGGCGCCTCATGGACTAGAGAAGCCCTACAACTTTGACATCTTGGCACAATTGGCCAACACACCGACCAAGTTGTTATTATACGAGCTCCTGAGACTCTTCAAAGATGTTCGTATCGTACTGAGCGAGGCACTCCATAATGCCGACGTATATCTGGCCCAGTCCAATCTCACTAGGGAGAGCTCACCTGCAGATCTTTAAGACAGCGCTTGTACAGGTGCAATGTCCAACATTGTCTTCACTCCGCAGGATATGCTTATCAAAACTAACCTGCATGATCGTCCTCTGTATTATACTGGGTACATTGGCGATATCAAGGTCGATCGGATGCATATTGACCCCGGGTCCTCCATAAGCATCATCCCGAAGAGCCTACTACACCATCTGTGCATCCCGATGCATTGTCTGACACCGACAATCACTACCATCAGCGGTTTCAATTCGGACAGGAGATACCCGATCGGGAAGATTAGCCTAAAGTGCCAAATCGGCGACCTTCAGTCAGAAGTAACCTGTTATGTCATAGATGCGGACACTTCCTACAATATTATCCTGGGCATCCTTGGATATACGATTACATGATCGTGCCCTCCATACTGCACTAGTGCTTCAAGTACGTCGACAAGCACGACTTCGTGAGAACAGAATTTACCGACATCGATCCCTTCAAAGGGGTCGAGTCCTACTACTCAGACTCATGCTTGTATGAGAAGTCGAAGAAGCATCTCGCCAAAGGAGATACTCAAGCTCAAACAGAAGCAGCATCTGGGTCAGAAGAACCTCTGACGATCCACCTCCAAGCCTGCAAGCCTAGCATAACTGTGCCCCTTACAGCCACTCTGCGTAAGGACGCAGTTAGCCTCTCTACACAGGAGGAACAGATGATAATCCGACTGCCAAAGTCTGGCCAAGTGCCAAGACCCACGACAGAGCCGCTGACAATCAGGCTGTCTAAAGCTAGCCGGCCACAAGCAGAAGAGCTCAATCCCTCTGTCAAACCGATGACAATTCGTCTTCCCAGAATGAATCGGCAACCGAGCACTAAGCCAGGGACTACTAGCCATCCAACAACTCCCTGCCCAGCACCAAGCACCAAACTAGAGGTAGCTAGTATGCCAACAACTCCACGTCCTACTCCATCCATGGAGCCCCTGATAATCAAGTTGCCCAAGTCATCCTCTCAGTCTGCATTTACACGGGGGGTGGCTGAAGAAGAGTCAGAGCTGGCCAAGTATGTGGCTGCTTACACTGGTGTTCCATCCGCAGACGATGTAATCCTACTGGAAAAGATACCTTATTTCATCAATAAAGGGCTATCTTTGAATTACCTCGAGCTTAATAAGCTTTGTACAATGTATGCTATGGAACACAGTATAGGCGCTCACCTGCACACACAAGTGACAAATGCCAACACCGCAAACCAACTTACTCCAGTGGAAGACGCTTATCGCATAATTGAGGGAGGGGATCAACCAATCATCTTCGGCCGAAAGAATGATCTATGGCCCTTCAAGATAGAAGAAGTTGAGCTCGAACCCGACACCGGAAGATTGCCCATTTATCTGTATAGTCCCCAATCCAAGTAACATATGCAAAAACAAGGATATGATCTGGAAACTACACCAGGCTTGAACTACGGTACTGGACGGCCATTACCCTTACAATCGCCGGTCCCGGCTGGGAAACCACGAGACTACTACAATAGAACCAGATATGGGCTAGGTTATGTCACACCCGCGACGACACCTGAGAGCTTAGACGAAGAATACGACTGGCACTCACACTCAACCGGATCACCTACTTCCAATTCAGATATCAGCAACGGGGATATGCTCAGACAAGTATGGTCCGTCAATATGGCACTTGCCGATGCCTACGAAGAAGATGAAGACATTTTTGAACTTCTTGAGTTAGAGCCATGGGCACAACAACTAGATGCGCAGTGGGAGAAGCGGTTCGAACAAAGAGAGCCTTCCACCGAGGATGAGGTTGTACAAGTTGATCAAGGTGAATAATCCTCTCCAAAGCCCATCTTCGTCAGTAAGAATCTGACCGACGAAGAGCGAGAATCACTACTACAACTCTTCAGAGAATATATCGACGAGTTCGCCTGGAGCTACGAAGATATGTCAGGACTAAACCCCGAGATTGCACTTCACAAACTCAACATCCGTTCAGACGCAAAACCAGTCAAGCAACATCAACGTCGGTTCCGTCCTAACGTCATGAATGCTATTGAAGCTGAGGTAAACAAACTGATAGCCAGCGGCTTCATCCGTGAGAAACAGCATCCTGACTGGGTCGCCAATATAGTTCCAGTCCTCAAGAAGAGTGGAAAGATTCGAATCTGCATCAACTTTCGCAATCTGAATGAGGCTTATCCTAAGGATGAGTTCCCTCTCCCTATCACAGACATCATGATCGATAACACCTGCGGCTTTGAAAGTATGTTATTCATGGATGGATTCTCGGGGTACAATCAGATCAAGATGTTCCCTGACGACGAAAAGCATATATCATTTCGAACACCAATTGGCATATTCTGCTACACGGTCATGCCTTTCGGTCTAAAGAATGTTGGCACCACATATCAAAGAGCTATGAGCATCATCTTTAGAGACCACTTGCGCAAAATAGTAGAATGCTACGTTGACGACATCGCCGTCAAAAGCCGCTCTAAGGAAGATCATCTGCATGATCTAAGGACAGTGTTCGACCTGATGCGAACGCACAATTTGAAAATGAACCCCATGAAATCCTTCTTGGGCGTATCCAGCGGGAAGTTCTTAGGTTTCATCATTACCTCCTAGGGTATCCATGTAGACCCTGAGAAGACGAAGGCGATCATTGAGATGGGTCCACCGAGAAATCTCTGTGAACTCCGAGGCCTTCAAGGGAGACTAGCCTACATCATGAGGTTTATCTCCAACCTCTCCGGGCGATGTCAGCCATTCACTCACCTCATGAAGAAGGGTGTCTCATTCGTATGGGATGAAGAATGCCAACGTACCTTCGACAGCATCAAAGAATATCAAACGAACCCTCCAGTTCTGGTAGCCCCGATTGCTGGAAGACCATTCTTGCTCTATGTACGAGCGATAGAACATTCTCTCGGTGCTCTGCTAGCGCAAAATAATGATGCAGGCCACGAACAGGCTATATATTACCTCAGTCGAATGATGATGGGGCCGGAACAACGATACACTGCCATAGAAAAAGAGTACCTAGCTCTGGTTTTTGCCATTCAGAAGATGCGAGACTACGTCATAGGACAAACCATCCATGTCATATCAAGAGTTAAACCCCTCAGGGTCCTCATGACTAAACCAGGCGCACTCAGCTTTCGTCTCACTACTTGGGCGATATTATTGTCCCCTACCACATGATCTTCGTTTCGCAAAAGGCTGTTAAAGGTCAAGCTCTAGCAGACTTTTTAGCAGCTCATCCAGGTTCGAGTCAACCAAAATAGACGAAGAGATTCCAGACGAGGTCGCTAATTCAAATATGGCCTCCTATGATACCATATGGCGAATGTTCTTCGACGGTACTTCAAGAACCGGGTCCAAGGGCAACATCGTCGCTGGAGTCGGAATAGTGCTAATTTCCCCCACCGGATTGGTGATCAATCGGGCTTATTCTCTCACGGTGCCCTGTTCAAACAACTTGGCCGAGTATAATGCTTTGGTCATTGGCCTCCGACTTGCAAAAGAGCTGGGGGTAGAGTACCTTGAAGCATACGGCGATTCGCAGCTAATCGTCAATCAGATCCGAGGATCATACGAAGTTCGTCATAAAGATATGATCCTCTATCACCAAATAGCAGTTGACATCATCTCGTCCCTGGAGGGGTTCTTTATAAAGCACGTCCCCAGGCTCCAGAACATTGAAGCCGATGCCCTAGCCGGCCTTGTTGCTTCCTTAGCAGTTCTGAATCATGCTCATCATCTGGTTGACATCATAGGCCGTGAGTTGGTCTGTCCCAGGAATAATGTTCAGTATGTCGAGAGCTACTCCGCCCTGACAGTCGACGAAGCCCCAGACTGGAGACAACCGTTCATCGACTTCATAGTCTACGATATCCTGCCGGAGGATCCGAAGGAAGCCACTTCTATTAGAAGACGTTTCCTCAGATTCTTCTATAATACAGAGACAAAAATGCTATATCGGCGATCATACAATGGATTACTGCTTCGATGCCTGTCAAATACAGAAGCCAAAGAAGCCGTGCGTGAAGCTCACGATGGCATCTGTGGGGCCCATCAGCCTGGCCCGAAACTATAAGATCGCTTTCGTCGAATGGGTTACTAAAGGCCCACAATGGTTGCAGACGCAAAAGACTATGAACGAAAATGAAAAGCCTGTCAAGTCTACGCAGATTTCATCCACCAGCCATCCGAGTTTCTACACCCGACGGTGGCATCCTGGCCCTTCGAAGCGTGGAGAATGGACATCATCGGTCCGATAACTCAGCCTTCGTCCCGAGGACATCGCTTCATACTCGCAATCACAGATTACTTCTCCAAATGGACGTAGGTTGTTCTGCTTGCAGAAGTAAAGACTTCAAACCTGATCAGCTTCCTCAAGCATCACGTCATCTACCGCTTTGGACTACCCCGAAGGATCATCTATGATAATGGTCCGTATATTACAAGCCATGCCTTCTATCGGTTCTGCGACAAACATCGCATCCAGAATATTGCTTCAACACCATACAACCCAGCAGCTAATGGTCTGGCTGAACCATTCAACAAAACAATCATCAAGCTTCTCAAGAAGTTCGTGTCATCAAACAAGCGCGATTGGAATGAGAAGCTTGGTGAATGCTTATGGGCGTACCGTACCACCGTACAGACTGCCACCGGGAACACACCATTCTCTCTAGTATACGGGAGTGAGGCAGTTCTCCCACTGGAGACTCAAATCCCCTCACTCCGCGTAGCTCTCACATATAGATTGACGACGGATGATAATCACCATCGCAGACTACAAGAATTGGAGGCTCTAGATGAGAAGGGCCTACTAGCTCAACAACGAATCGAGCTATACTAGGCACGTATCTCTGGAGCCTTCAACAAGAAGGTTAAAACCAGAACATTCCAAATGGGCGACCTCGTTCTGGCAGTTCGAAGGCCGATGGTCATGACTCATAAAACCGCCGGCAAGTTCCAGCCAAAGTGGGAAGGCCCGTTCATCATTGATGTTGTATTCTCTAATGGAGCTTACCGCCTCGCAAAACAAAATGGAGACTTGCTTATGTTGTCCATCAAGGGCAAGTTTCTAAAGAAGTATTACGTCTGAAATGACATCCTCCAGGGTGATGAGTTATGTACTCTCTCGTATCGCTGAACTCACATCCCTACTGTACATTCTCCAAGATAATGAGTCATGTACTCTCTCGTACCGCTGAACTCATATCCCTACTACACATCCTCCAAGATGACGAGTCATGTACTCTCTCGTACCGCTGAACTCCCATCCCGCCTACAAATCTCCAGTGTGATGAGTTACGTACCCGCTTGTACCGCTGAACTCATATCCCGACTATATATCTTCCAAGATGACGAGTCATGTACTCTCTCGTACCGCTGAACTCACATCCCTACTACAAATCTTTCAGAATAATGAGTCATGTACTCTCTCATACCGCTGAACTCACATCCCTACTATAAATCTTCCAGAATGATGAGTCATGTACTCTTTCATACCACTGAACTCACAAGCCGACTCCAACTCTCCCAGATTATCGAGTTATGTACCCGCAGGTACCACTGAACTTATACTCTGGTCACTACAGATAAATCTATATCGTCTCTCCTAGGTAGTAAGTCATGTATGATCATACCTCTGAACTTTCCTCCTAAAAGAGCTTCCTCCTTATGATCTAATACCCGCACTTCCAGTGCACAAAAAGGGTAACAGATCCACAAATTTTCGAAACAACCATGTCGATGTTACCTCTGAGTTATTTTCCTTCCATCAAAAACAAACCGCCCCTCACATAGAACCTCCATGTCCTCATTACCTCTGAGTTGTTCTATATTCCCTTCATAGAGCCCACTCCTGCCATGTCCTCATTACCTCTGAGTGGGAAGGCTCCATCGAAGAAATCCTCATATTTGCCATGTCCTTATTACCTCTGAGTAAGTATGTTGGTTCTCTCTCGACTTATTATCTGTACCAAAAAAAAACCCCAGGGTACGCCAAAGATAATAGGTCCACAAATGTCTTCCGACGACCACAAATGTCCTCTGTTGACCGCTAATGTCCACTGTTGACCACAAATGTCCGCAGTCGACCACAAATGTTGTACTAAAATTCCTAGTACATGCCACTCTTTTCTTATCATGTCTTGGGAGCCCAGCTGCTCCCTGGCATTCTTTCAATACCAAGAACTTCCATAAATCGTAAAGTTGTTCTAGGTATCCCTCTCAAACTTGTTGCCCGTACCTAAAACCAAGGTATGCCCAGGGTAACAGGTCCACAAATAGTCCCCCAGTGGGACAAAACGCCACAAACACGACAAATACCAGAAATAAAGGATGAGTCGAGACATACTCATTTATTTAGAATCCAAGGTGCTACATTATCTGGGACTATGTCCCTATTACAAGATGAAAAGAGAAAGAAAAAGAGCATAAACAAAAAGAAGGAAAAAAGCCGACTATTATTCGGCGATACATAGTGCCCAGAGACGGTCTCTCAACAGGGTAGTAGACCGCTCAAACCTCTATTTAGCCCGGCGCTCGGTCTCCTGATTCAGCAGTGCCATATCTTCCAGGTGCGCATGAGCCCGCCAGCCATCCTCGATCTTCTTCAGAGGACGCTCAAGGTTGACAGAAGCTCGGAAAACCCTTTCAGCATCCTAAATGATCAACTCTTTATCCACACGGAAAGCTTTAAGCTCAGACTCCAAGAAGGCCAGCTTCTTCCGAAGTTCAAAGATCTGCTCCCTTGTATCAGTTATTCCACGGGAGGCGTCCGCTTCCCGAGATCTGCAAACCTCACTCTGGCGGCTCAGCTGGTCGTACAAGAGAGATAGGTCGCCAAGGTCCTTAATTATGACCGGCTTGAAAGTATCTCGTAAAAGCCATATCTTCTCTAAGGCAGTGGTGAGAAAGCCCCGCTCCTGATCTATTGCTGCAGACAAATCAGCTTGCCGCAGCATTCGAAATTGGGCCACAAGATGATCGACCTCTAACAACTTGGGCTCCAGAAGCGCAGCTATCCCCTCCCCGCCAGGAAGGGTTTTAAGAATCTCAATTTGCCTATGAGCGTATTGTCGGGCCAGGGCAAAAGGCGCCCCCCGCTCTACAGCAGCATCGACTCCTCTTTTCAAATAACGATAGAAGCTGTCAACCACATCCTATGACACCTCATCCAAAACTTCCGTAGAGGATGGCGTCAAAGGAAGTGTGGCTGGCAATGTCAAGATGCAACAGAACTTGCTGCCCCTCCCACAAGAGAGACAAATTCTGAGAGAAAGGACGCTTGAACAGCGGCCAATTCTTCCTCCGTGGCCCGAAGAACTTGCACACTTGGTAAGGCTGAGAGGTCAACACCCGAAGTCATGCGAACATGAGAGGATGAAGGGACCATTGCTCCCTGTCTAGGCTGGGCCGCCACCTGATCTCCCAAACTCGAGCCAGTAGGAGGCCCCTCGATATAAGGAGGGGACACACTCCCTCCCACCAGATTTCCGCTGGTAGAGCCTTCCTCGACAATATCCGTCAGGAGAGTGAAGAGGCAGGACCTGTATGCCCAGAGCAACCATCAATCAGCATAACTCGAAGGATGTGATGATAGAGCGAATGGGCCTCCTCACTAGTCAAAATTTGGCTTATCTTACCAAGGGAGGATTGTGGAGGCTGAGGTTCACTCACAACCGCCACAGTCCCCTCATCGGTAACCCCCAAGCTGAATCCGGCTGGGTCTTCTGCCCGGTCGCCTCGGAAGGAGGTACCACTGGATCAGCATCACCCTGATGGAATTTAGCAGTTTCGGGGACAGGTTTATCGGAACTCCCGTCATCTCGAGTTGCGACCTCAGCACCGTGAGATCCCTCAGCCGCAATCAAGAGAGCCCCGACAGAAATAATCCTGGCAAACATGTCATTGATCAAAGTATTCAGGGCCGGATCGACTTCAGAAACAGTGGCCGATTCCCGAGATTCCTCTTCTTCTGTCGCCTACAAGAGGAAGGGAAAACAATTAAGGTCAAAGTTCAGGAGAAAGGAAGAACTGAATAAAGAGGGTAGTAACTCTATTTACCTCCGAAGCGGGGTCGACATCCTCGCTTCTCTCCTTTATAGTTAGCTTGCGACGTCTGGTTGTATCCTATTTTCGGGAGTAAGGAATACCACCAACATGAGAGATTTGCCTGCTACGTTTTCGTACAGGACCCGGTGTAACAGGCGGCTGATCCGCCACCATCTCACCTGACATAACAGGCGGTTGATCCGCCCCAACATCTTCCATCGGAAGGGAAGAGTCATCTACCTCATGCTCATCATTCTCTTCGTCCGCGGTGGTGGACTCCGAGTCAGGCACGGGAACTATGTTCGCCCTCCTCTTCCTTTTCTTAGACCCCTTGGGCTTCTCCTCCAAGCCAGTACCCATGATAAAACTGGTACTCGGGTCGAAACCAACGGGAGGCTTGTTCGCTGTGACATGATATAAGGCCGCCATATATAAAATCTCCCCTGGCACCTCGCCATCAGGGACTAAAAAGGTGGTTCGAGTATGAACCGTGTCGTAATAATGTCATGCCCTAATACCGTCCAGGACGCTACCTTCAAACCAGACAAGAGCTGGGACTGTCCAAGAATAGTTGGCTGTACCCGAACTGACGAAAAAACCTGCTGGGCAGGTAGGGCTCCAAGTAGATGTTGTTGCGATTATGATATATCAGATACGCTGGGCGGATATTACGCAGCTAAAGGGGCATTTTTTCAGGTAAGAGGAGAGGGGGTTCGGTACCATCAACATGTGCGCTCCTCACCTCTTCAGCAGTAAAACAAGGTACGGACACAAAAAAGTCGTATCCATCCACTCTCGCCAGTGCTCTTCGACAGGCTGGCATGGTGCTGTACTTCCAGGGCTGATGGTGGAATCAAAAAATAAAAGCATCATCAGCCGTAACGTCATCATCTCCTCCAGGCCTCATCAGAGACCGACAGTGCATTTGCAGCCACCTTATTAGATAATGGTATGGCAGTTCTACGTGCTCAAAATTCATCGCCGTGTTATGGACGATGACCTTGGACGAAAAGGTGCAAAGTCCATGGTGTACGCTGCACACCATGGCCGGAAGAAGGGCCAATTTGACCCTAAAAACCAGCTTTACGGCAGGAAGGATAAAGTGGTGACTGATCCTCTCAATAAAACCCGCCCCTTCAGAGACTACGTAGTTCCACAGCCACACCATCAAAAATCCTGCAAGAAGTGCATTCTCCGACAGTCGTTGAGTACCGTGATAAAAATAACTAAATGAGTCAGTCTTACTCCCAAAGGTGTCGCCCGTAGACCTCGATCTCTTTGCAGTCGACACCAAATATTGTACCTCCTCATGAGTCTGAGGATCTCAGGAAGAAACCCGGTCTGAGGCACCGAGTGTGAAAAGATATGCGACCCAGGTGGTGGTGTGAGGAGTGCTCCCTTTCGAGCTACCGTCTTTCTTGATAGCCGTCTGATGACAAGTACTGTGGTGACATAACAATTCTCGATACACGGCAACAAAGCCCGAGAACTGCCGATCCAAATCCTCGAGCTCTTCGCTCGTAGGGGTGCACACTTCAAAGACTTCCTCCCCCCAGGGCAGCTTGGAGACAACATACATCTCGTGGAGAGGAAGTCCCAACTCCCCTCCGGGCGTGAAGAAGGTACCCGTCCTCCGGTTGAACATCTCCAGGAGAGCCATGAACAACGGTTTATTTATGGGCAGACCATGACAGGTACCCCGAATGGCATAGTAAAGGCCGATCTCACGCAGGAAAGCCTCATACTTTCGCAGAATTCACGTGGTCAAGTTGGCCCACGAAGGGATAGGGTTTATCCAGTTCACCAATGCCAACCGACCGACATGATAAGACCCTTTCTGACCAAGCTGGTTCAAGAAGGTATCGGCTTGGGTGAATGTGAAATTGGGACCCGTTACGTTTATGAAGGTACCCGGAGCAAGTCCCATCACGTACCGACCGACCGATTTCCTTCCTGGAAATGCTGACCCTAAATTTCTGTTGTAATGGATGTTTCCCACAAACATTCCCGACTTGCTGGGAGTCAAGGAGTCTACCATCTTTCTGTCTAGCGGTAGCATGTTGAACCAGGACAAAGAAAAATGACGCTCTATCGGAGGGATGTGGATCTCCACCCCATCAAGAGTAAAGTCCCAGCTCTCGGATATATCCAGTGCCCGGGTGTTCTCCACAGACAAAGCATCCCCGAAGAGGAACACAGGCTTCAGGTATTCCTTCTCCAATTGTCCCAAGTTTATCATGGCACAGAGGAAGTGAAAGGACTGCTTCTTGATAGCATTCAGCCTCCCCAAAGGCTCTTTTGGGAGCTGGTTTGTCACATACTCAACTATATGATCGTACCTATAGCCTATAGCAGATTGGGCGCGCCCCACCAGAAGTTCTCCAGCAGCATTTACTTGCAGATTCACTGAAGAAGGAAAGAAAGAAACAAATCAAAAGATGGCTAAAACGAAACTACTAAGTGCTTTGGCTCACATGAGTCTATGCGGCTTTATTTAGAGACAAGCTCTTGTGGCTCTATTTCGAAACGAGCTTATGCAGCACCGAGTAGCGTAAGCCTATGCGGCTCTGCTTAGCGTGGGCTTATGCGATTCTACTTAGCAGAGTATTATGCGGCTCATGTCAGGGGAGCTCATGCGGCTCGATGCAGCATAGCCTCATGCGGCCCAATTCAGACGAACTTATGCGGGCTCGATTCAGAGGGACTCATACGGCTTTGTTCGAAGGGTCACCAGGCGGTCCAGTTCGTGAAGCGTCTAGGCGGCCACTGGACGACTCCCATGCGGCTCGGACATGGAATATATCCCATGCGGCTCGAACTGGGATGCACATGTGGCCCAAATAAATTGAACAGAGCCGACGAGAACGGGGAACGCATTAAAGGCTTGTGCATAAAGCATGCAACAGAGCCGTCTTGGTTTTAAGAGATACGATCTGCCCCAAACCCTTACCAGCAATGGGAGGATGAATGTCGGGGTGGACTTCAGGCACCAGGGCTGACGAAGAAGACACACCCTTTCCCTTCGCAGCGGCTGTGGAAGCTTTGGGGGCCATTGTCGATGATGATCGGAGGAGAAAGGAGAATAACAGCTTAGGGCAAGAGAAGAGGAAGACAAAAGGAGGCAAAGAAGTCTCTCTATCCTAACAGCACCCTATTTATAGGCCGACATAGGGGGGTACGTGGATCGATAAATCGCTTCGGGTCGTGTGCTGCAGGCAAAACTAACTCCTCGAATTTTGTCCCCTCTCTCATAAAGAAGATTCATCAAAGCACGAAATTCCAATATTTAATGAACTGACTCTTGGGATTCTTCCCTAAAGACGGCTCTAAATCATAACGAATCAAGAGCAATTAATGCCGCCTACGTGGCAGAGAGAACCGCATGCGGCCATAACAGTTCATGCGGCTAGGGAGTTTATGCGGCCAGACAAGCCATGCGGCCAAGAACATCCTATGCGGCCAGCGGAGCTCATATAGCCATGCTTCTTATTCAAAGTATTCCAATTTTTCAAATAGAAAACTTTGAAGGGGGTCTTGTAGAAGCATGGAAAAGAACAGAAGAAGCCTATGCGGCTCAAATAGAAGAAGCCCATGCGGCTTAAAGCAGAAGGAGCCTCATACGGCTCAGGAATTTATCAGAGCCTCATGCAGCTCAGAAACCCTTCAATAGCCTCATGCGGCTCAGGCGAGAATCACGTGACCCTATGCAGCTTTACAGCTGGCCATGAAGTGACTGCTCCCATTAAATGCTCTGACATAAAGTAATAACTCTGACACTAAAGCTGAAATGATGAATTTCAATATGACGGCATATTTCTCGAGAAACAGAGAAAATCTTCTCTGCAGCTGGCACGGTCCACCAACTACAAATCCCCCTATGCGGCCGCCACCATCCCATACGGCTGATGCTCGCATGCTGCTCGGAGCGTGAAGACCTTTGTCATGCGGCTGAAATTATAAATAGTCATCCTATGCGGCTGCTGTTCTCATGCGGCTTGGGTCATGAGGAGCATCTCCATGCGGCTCACGTCCATGCAGCCTTGACACGTGGCAAGTCCTATGCGGCTCAACTGGAAACCACCCACATGCGGCTCAAATTATGAGAAGTCACCTATGCGGCTGCCACCTTCATGCAGTCCAAAACCTAAGAAGCTACCCTCATGCAACTGTGGCTCACAGTTATGACACGTGGCAGAAGATCAGTTTCCCATATGGCACTAAATCAATCAAGAGTTATCAACAAATCCCAACAACCTGATTTAGCGCAATCATCATAATTGCCCAAATCAAAACAGATTTATGGCAATCACATGGATTAGACACGTGGCAGAAGATCCGAGCTTCCTAAGATTCATGACTATCAATATTGATTGCCCATACATATTTTACACAATCAGCATTAATTGCCCATACGGATTTGGCGCAATCAAGAATTAACTGCCCAGATGTAATACAATCAAGATTAATTGCCCAGATGATTGGCCGCCGACTTTTCAAAGGAGAAATCATTTCAAACCCTAATGATCACACCCCCACTTCTATAAATAGCAAGGTTCCATTCCTTTACAAACCCTGGAGAATTCAGGAGAAAAAAAAGAGCAAGAGAGATCCTCTCCACCCGGCTGGACACACACAGAGAGACAAAGGCACGCACAGAAGAGTCTTCCCATCTTTAGAGCAATTCTTTACCGGAGCCAAAGCTACGTCTGATCGTCCAAGGAGTAAGACAGAGCGGCCGTCGCTTTCTCGAGCCTCTATCGTCATCCCCCAGAATCAAAAATAAATAATCGTACTTAGACTGCTGTACCTAGGTTTTCGTCCCTAGGCTTTCTTTGTACGAGCGAGTTTATATTGTGAGTCTAAGTCCATTTCTCCTATATAATTGTTCTGTACTTTTACAATCAATGGCAAACAAATATGATGTGTTCCCAGATTTGTGTGTGTTCATAGGTTTTAAACTTCACTCAATTATATTTCAAAAACATTAATTACCAAGCTAAACATGAATCCCAAACAATGTAAACCTTCATCTCAGACATAGTAATATGTTCTAACATTATTAATTTAACATCTAACATCAGTTTAAAACATAATTTAAATCTCAGGAACTAATTAACAGAACATAGTATCAGACAGTTGGGGGAAATGCCAAATTTGATTCAAATTTAACATAAATCATCAATTAAATGGTTGGTAACCAATCATGCACATATGTACATGTCATACAAGTGATATGGTGTCCACAAACTGGACACAAACGTGTCCAAATGAGTCACATGAACATAGACACAAACTCGTACTGCACAGTCTCGTGCGAGCGTGTCACGGGCTCGTACGCATAACACACGACACGTGACATGTCGTGCTCGTGTCTAGGGTTAGGTCTAGTATAGGTCTTCGTGTTAGGCACCCTGATTCATGTCTAAGTGGTGTCGTGTCTGAGTTACAAAAGCGTAACAGAGGAGAAATCCCGAGCGTAACTGTGTAGTTTAAAACCAGGCACCACGAATTTTGTGTCCAACACGACACGAGGAGTTATGAAACTGGGCGAGTGACTTGTCAGTCATTTCCCCGACCTTCACACCAAGTTTGGTGGGTCCACGTGGCCTGTGTAGTGAGCACGACACGTGTGGCAGCAGGACACTCGAGACACTGTCTCGTGCTGCGTGTTCGTATCAGTTTTCGACACAAAAATGACACAAAAATCAACTTAGACAAATAGGGTTGTGATCTACACATATAGGGCTACAATATCATTCAAATACATTTCGAAAATATCATGAAATTATTTACTGTGGCATTTAATCAAACACCTAGGTACATAAACTGATACGTGTCTGATACGGACACAAAAATGACATAAAATCCTACCAAATTTCATCTACAGCTAGGAGACTCCTAGATCTATGCAACCATGCAAAGAAATTAAGAAAATGAAGTGGTTTGGATAGTTTACCTATTGAGTGTCAAACTCAAAAAAAAGCCCCAAAAATGAGAATCCTTCTTGCGACACAAAAGCCCCAAATTGCTCAAAAACTGAAATTTCATATCATAAACAGAAAATAGACATAGTTTAGATCCTATTACAAAAGACTAGGGTTAAAAAGGAAAAGGAATGAATAAAATAGGAAGGATTGAAGGATGGACAAACCTTGCTCTTGCCAAAAATGGATGTGGAGTGAAAAGAGGCAAGAAAGGAATAAGAGACATTAAATAGAGGGGGAATCCCTAGGGGCCGACCAAGAATGGAAGAATTAGGGTTAGGGTTGATGACTAATGGGCTTTGGGCTAAGTACCATGCTAAATGGGTCAATCTATAAGTCAAAAACCATGTACCTAAAACACTTAATCTCTTTATGAAACTTGGTTCAAAATAAGTCAACTTGGGTCGACTTAAGTTAGACTAGGGTCCCACCATGCTAACCAAGTCACCATAGCTAAAGTCAACATCTAGGTTAGTCTCCATAGTCTCAACTAGCAAGGGTCAAAAATAATAGCCATCACTCCAACAATTCAAAATAAATCCAAAATTTTCAAAATAACCAAAATACCATCAAGCTAAAATGTGGTAGTGACATTGTTTTTTATGATATTACAACCTCTTTCTGACGTTATTTTGATATCGTAATAATGCGGGAGAATACTTGAATACTTTAACAATTGAATAATTTTTGCTTCTTTAAATGCTACTTGAAATATTATTGCTCTAAAGACTTGGTTTGATAAATTCTGCTAGATTTCAAATATTGCGGGGGAGCAAGCAACCGTACAAAGCTACTTCAGCACTAAGCTACTTTCGTACTAGATGAGCATTTGTTAAGTATCAATCATAGTTTTGTCAAATTATCAAAATGGGGGAGATTGTTGGCCCATATGGTCATGATCTACCTGATTTCGATAATTGACTTAAACTCCGAGTCTGATACGTAAAGTATAAAGACAACAGAAGACCGCAGCTATTCTCGTTAGCAAGATTTCTATCAAATTATTTCGTATTTTCTTTTATTTGAGTCTAGGTTCTTGTAAGTTGGATATCACTACCATTTAGTTGAACATCCCCACTCAAACAAAACCTACTCATACTCAAAAACATTTTGAATACCAAGTACCAAACTCGGAGCGTGTTCATCCCGAACACGGACCGAACTCGGTCCTCATGAATTCCCTCATGGCTAGAATGACTACCTATACTTTTGGCTCCCAAACGTTCAAAATTTGAACGTTACCTTAACCGTATTCTGCCGGAACTCTGGTTCAAAAATTCCTACAAATATAGAAGAGATTTTCATTTTACTCACTTAACTCACTCTTCATAGAGAAGAGATTTTCACTTTACTCACTTAACTCACTTAACATTTCCAAGACAACTCTCATTCTTCTTAGTGTCAGTGTATTCCGAATAGAAGTGTTCTAGTTATACAAGCTTTGCGTATCAAAGCTATTAAATTATTATTGAAGTTTGTTCATGGATGTCAGATAAAAACACGATGTTGTAAGAAGTAGCAAGCCCTTCAGATAAAAGCATGTGTTCGAATTTATCATCGAACAATAGAACTCAAGCCTGGACGAGTCCTCTCAGAGGGATACCAGGATAAAATCTCGGTAATTGTGTATTATTTCTATCTAACTAGTTAATTACTGCTTTTACATTATTGCATTAATTATCTGCCTTTACCTGTATTTTTTTTTAATTAGGGATATTACTTTCGCAACACTCTATTCACCCCCTCTAGAGGTGCTATCGATCCCATAGCAACGGTCTGGGTATGTTGAACCTATGTTACCTTGGACCTCTTTGCACCGGCATTCGAGTAGTACAATGCGTCAAGGCCTTTTTCGTGGATATGATTTTGGGAGATCCTGTGGAAGATAGAGCTCCTTCGCCCCCCTCATGGGTGTTATCGTCTGGTACTATTCAGGTTGGCTTGATGTGCGTTTATAGGCACTCGTCTTAATTTAGAAGAGGCCTACTCTCGTACTTCCTGTTAACGAGCTGGTTGAGCTACAGTTTCGTCTCCTTGAGCAGGAAGAGGCTTGTATGGCCTGTTAAGAGTGTGCTTTCCCTAGTCCTTAGCATTGTGTCACTTTCTCCGGTTTGGACTCGAGCGTTGGGCGCTGATCTTCCCGACTTTGAGAGCAAGGAATAGAAACACAGGAGACGGACGTGGGGCTTTATTGGTAGAAGCCGGGAGAGCATCATCAGCCGTTGCTGGTGGTGACACAGCAGCTTTGACCACCTAGACCTTTCGAGTCTTTCTAGGTTTCATCGACCTAGGGGAAGAGATTGGCATTTCAGAGAGCATGTCTTCATAAGCCTATTGGTCAAACCGGACGACCAATGTCTGCTGGGATGAGCCTAACATGGAGGTATCAGATTATGATATTACTTTCTCGTCGGAGGAGAAAGTCGTCTCCAGCGGAGTCGCAAGCTTATTCGCCACCAGATTATTAGTGGGTAGAAAGAGAGCTTGGAATTACAAGTATCTTTCAAGGAGGATGAGGAAAGAAAAGACAGTATGAAAGAAGACTCATTTCTTTTTCTTTATATAATACGATTTTGAACTGTACAGCAAAAAATCTAATAGAAAGGATTTGCTAATACAAATAAAGATTATGGAGAAGTGTGTCGATGGAGATCGGGTACTGTAATTGACTCCTTTACTTTATTGATGATTCGATACTTAGTACCTTTATAAAGTGCTCTCTATGACTCTCATGTTCATCTCGTATCCTCATTGACGAGGTTGATTTTAGTGGATTCGATCAGTTGATGATCTGATCTCCTCCTCCTTCTTTGGCGATCTCGGGAGCTTGGGGGAAGGACTTAAGGATCCTCGGGTGTAATCGTCGCTGGTTATGACTGTTCACCCGTACAAGTTGATCATAGGTGAGCTAGCACGCATGAATGTTTAGGATAACTTGTTGTTTGAATGGTACAGTTGGGTAACGTGTGTGCCATATATGGAAGATTTGAATTAGGGGGCGCGATCTTTGATTGATACGTAGCACCAGCCGTAATTTAGAGGGGATCTCCGGTTTGAATGGGGCAGTTATGGTGTACACACCATAAACATAGTGTTAATATGTCCAACTATTGCCGACAAGATTTGATATGATCTGATTTGGTCACAAACCAGTTTGTAGTGATCTAGTTCGGGGTGCGAACCAGTTTGTTATTGATCCGGTCCGGAGCGCGAACCAGATTGTTGTTGATCTGGTCCGAGGCGCAGACGATTTTGTTGCTGATCCAGTCCGGGGCGCGAACCAGTTTATTGTTGATCCGGTTCGGGGCATGGACCAATTATCTTAGGAAGGAAGGTGGCTCATCCTGGAACTTGTGCCATCTGATGTGATGTGAAGACTAGTGGGCAGTTTGAGTCGCATGCCTCTTTGGCCACATAGGGGCCTTCTGGAGGGAAAACTGCATGGTGTCTGGGCCGCATGTGTGCTGGTCGCATGTAGAGGTATAGTTGCCTGGGCTTCTACAAAGACGGTGTACCTTGGGGTACTATACTGTTGGGACTTGACATCCCATTGGCGGTCTTCCGAGCCTTCGTGCACACAGTCTCGGTTGGCTTGGTCTTGCATGAGCCTGAGAATTTTCCAGGCTTCTATACTCGTCACAACTACTAATCACGTGCTAAAAATCAAATCATCACAGCATCACACATTCAATTATGTTCTTTTCTACAACTTTAAATAGAACATCCGGAGACAAATCCGGTAAACTATATCCTCCAAATATAACATCTGATACACTTGTTGCATAAAGAATTTAATATATTAAAAGTATCTTATTCTAATCTTCTAAGATCCTCTAAACATCGTCCAAAAGTCGTCTTCCAATCCTGTGCCATCCACATCCTCTAGCCCTAGTCTAATGTGTCAACGATCCAGTCAGAAAAAGATCAAAGTACAATCCAACAGTGTCACAAGTACAACATATGCACAATTAAAGATGCAATGAAATGACTGACCCAAATCACCATAGATGCATAATCAACTGAAACATGTTGCAAGAAGATCATGACACGTGATTTGATACTAAATGTTTGACCGACTAGACAAAGCACATGAACATGAATAATAGTACGGCTTAATCACACATGTACAGGTGTTTGATTAGGATATCCATATGACCTAACTAGCGGCTTGGATTCGATCTCATATCTTTAAGTATTTTCCCTCCCCAAAGTACAAGAACACGAGCACATGATAAGCACCAAAAGCAGAGCGCAAGAATACCAGAAGCACATGATCAAATCGTGTAAACAATGTGTCTAACATGAAACAAGTCACTACATGAAGTAGATGTAACAAAGTCATAGAAGTACTTGCCTTTTACCGGTAAGTTATAATTGTCTCAATGTCCACCTAGAATATGGTTAAAAATATGGTTAGGTTCTATAGGACATTTCTAGATTAACTATTTATTCTATTATCTAAAATAACTACCCACTAGCAAACTATTTATAAAATATTTTAGTTAAACTATTTATATAGATTAATAATAGTTTTAAAATACATATTAGCAATACTTTCTATCCAAATTTACTTAAATCATTAATAGTAATTTTTATACTAAAATCTAAATATTTAATTAAAATACTAATTATAACACAAATTATAGAATAAAACCTAACAAATACTAATTATAAAATAAGTATACTAATAAAGACTAAACATTAATATAATTAATTACAAACAAAATCTAGCCTAGCCTAGCCTAGCCTAGCCTACTGGTCCACTGGACTCAAATCCAGTCCACTAGGCCTGGCTGGCCCAACTTTCGCTTTTTCTGCAATAACCCATACATCTGGCCTATATGTCATGTCCCGATTCCGCAGAACCGATCATCACTGCTAGGGTATGATATCGCATGAGGCTAGGTTGCGCTCGCACAAGGCTTTTTCCATAATAGCTGATTTTAGCAGCTTAGCGACAGGGTAGTCGCACAGAAGTTTCGAAGCAGAAGCATTGAATAATAAAGGAAACACAAGTATTCAACAAAAATAAGAACTCTTTATTGATAATCAGCAGAATTTATAAGAGGGCACGAAGCCAAGATTATAATCACTCAATCTCACAATCTCTCTGAATACAAATCACTCTGCTCTCTCTCTCTCTCATCTCTCAATTCAACCAAAAATGCCATTAGACTTACAACGTGTGGATGCTTTAGAAGAAATGTCCATACATTATGTCCCGTATGGGTGAAAACTCCAATATATCCGTACGCCTTGAAACACTAAGGAACTCCATGCCTCAGCGCGTCCAATCGAGCACCGCCCCGAATGAGCAAGTACCTGAACTTGTACATAAAAACTAGTAGGGGTGTCAGTACATATAAGCCCCCTGTATTTTTTACTTATTTTTATTATTTTATTTTATATAGTTATTAATAGATAATTTTCCCACTATTAGTTGTTATCATAATATATATTTTTCTGCATTTTTTATTTTTTTAGCACAAGAAATGTCAATCTCTAGAAACGCCCTTCGTGTGTTTTGACCTAGATATGTTTACTTTATTTTGATATATCATGTCCCAATCAAACTTGTTCTCTTGTACTCTAATTTCATCGCACAATTTTCGGGTCAATTTAGGCTAATTTATTATCTACCATAAAACTTATCATACTTTCCAACTGAATTTCAAAACTCGACATCGATCCAACCTAAATGACCCAATATATGATTTTGACCTATCTTGAGCCTGATACACACATTCAATGGTGTCCCACTCAATTGAGTTCCCATGTGCTACTTATTTTCAAATAGAACATGAGACCCATTTATATACTTTTCGATGTTCAATTCAATTTGAATAATTGTTTGGACCATAATATAGTCAATCCAACTTAGTGGAGCCTGCCTAGTATTGCCAAGTTCAATTAGAGACATATTTAATTAATTTTTGGATATTTAGTAGCATCCCACATGCATTAAACCCGTGCATATTTGACTCAATCTTCCACCTTTTCAAATATGGAAACCCACTAAACCCATCTTGCCATAGTTGATTGGATAACCAAATATCCACCAAATTAATTAAAACCTCCTCCATACAAACCCTAACACCTAGTAGAACCAAACCCTATATATGTAAACCTCCATAGGCTGGCTACCCTTCTCCCATATTCAAAAACTCGAACCCTATATGCCCCTTTAGCCGACGACACAGGCACCCAAGGCCAGCCAATTCAACCCCACTTCTACTCGACTTTTGTGCACTGTACCACTCCACGACGGCTCCAAGGGACCACACTTCAACCCTATCAAGCTCCGAAGGAGTTTTGTCAACTTATTTGGTTGTTTAGATGCCGAACTTGAAGGTTATTTCTAGTCGTAACAAAAATTCTGAACCCAGGTTTGTTATCTTCTAAAATAGGTTTTAAATTATTTTTCTCATCTATTTCCCCTAAAACCAAAACTAATAGATATCCCTATGTGTATACTTTGATGCCCAATTTCTAACTCATACCGTTCTATTCGATTTGGCCGTGGCGTCCGTTGTACTAAAGTTGGTCCAGATTTGACCTATTTCGGTACGAAGATCTTTCCGACGACTTTTGAACCAGTTTGATCTCAAAAAAATACTTGGGAATGTCTCCAGAGTCAATATTAATCATCTAATAATGTTCTTTGTTCATATTTGCATGTATTTCATACGTTTATGGCTTCGTTTCTATGATACTAGTTTTTCGAACACCGAAAATTCCACCATAACTCGACTATTTGATCTCTAAAATTCATAAGAGTTTAATATAATTTAAATCTAATTAATTTAGATAGAAATTCATATATTTTTTTAATTTAATTTCTAGAATATTTAATTTTTATATTTTTTATATTGATTCACTTCCAAATTGGACCCATATATGGCATAATTATGTTGGAAAATAAATGCATTAATTTGAGTTTATTTTTCTTAAAATAAATTTATATAAAATATATTTAGAAATTAATGTCTAATTTGCAGAAATTAAAGTATATATTTTGGATATTTAAATATTATTTTTCTAAAATAACATGGTGTCATATATAGTAGTATTGATGGTATATATGGTTAAGTGTTAATTTATGGTTGTTGATTAGTTGTACCTATATGTAGTATGTGATCCTTGTTGTGTAATTTTTATATCAATTCCTATTATTTCTCAAATTATTTAGATTTATTTCATAATTTAAATATATTAGTTTTATATTATTTGGTTTCGATTTAATTGACAAGTTGGCTTAATAAGCCAATTAGTTAGTATATTTACGAGAAGTATATTTTTCTATAAATATTATTATTAGATTTTATTATTATATATTTTTAAGAAATAGTCAAGGATTTATGATTATTACTTTTAGTTTATAGAAATACTATTTTATCTAATAGCATGATTATATGTGTGTATAAAATAGTTAGAGTATGTATATATTTACTTGTTTCGTAAAAATATATGTATAAATATTTTTTTCAGAAATATGTATTATTTTTTCAGAATTTAAAGTAATTATTTTCAAATTATAGAATAATATTTTTGTGATGCCAGTATAATATTATAGAACTATACTTGGATATAAAGTAGTTTGGCAGATTATGCCTAAGTAGAGAATATACATGGTATGTGTGAGATATTTGAGTTAGCATTTATTTTAGTTTATTTATATTACTAGTTGTTTGCGATTGTTGGACTACAGTTGGAGCCGTACCGATGATTGTTCTGTTTTTGAAGTATTAGGCAAGATACCTTGCCATCTTGTTACTGATTTATTTTTATGATATGGTTCTTGTATTGCTAGTGTGTTACTCTAGTAGAGTGTGTCTAAGTATGACTTTGGTGCCATCGATGGTGGCATCCATTTTGTGGTATGTGTGCGTGTGTACGACTTAGTGTGTAGACGACGTTCCCGGAAAGTTCTGAAGTTATTCTTAATAACTTTTATGCCTTGTCATATATCATCATACGGCACTGCGAGTGAGGCACATTGTGTTGTCACGAGCTTATGTACTCGGCTCGCAACCGATACGGGCGGTTCGTGTGTCGATCCATTTATCGATTAGACTGAATCTAGTTAATGACTTGCATTGAGGTATGGGTTATCCAAGTCATAGATATAAATTGTGTAGCTTATGGGTGGGAAAGACTATTATTAGGTGTATGAGACAGATATTTGCATATCAGCCTCAGTGTGCCATGTTATAGGCTATACTAGTGGACATATCTGGCAGCAGCCACGGACTAGTATCTGGTACGGTTGGAAAAGTATGCTAGTATATATATCAGCATTAGTTGATGTTAATACTACTCCATTTCCTACCCATACAGCCTAAAGTTGTCTTTGACGTACATTCACATAAGATGGATAGTTGCCCAGTTAATATTCATGTATTTATTTTTAGTTCATTATGGCATGTTCTTTTTGTGTTACGTCCCTTTGAGGACCTGTTGATCTCTCCAGGTATTAGCTGGGTAGTTAGTATATATTAATTGGATAGGTATTGATTGCTGCATCAAGATTTAAAGTATATATAGTTGATATTTTTATTTCATTTTTCCTACTTTGTCGTCTATGATTTACTTTCTATTTTAGCCTATTATTTGCAAGCTTACATTTTTCCCGAGCTTGTTCGAACATATATATTACTAGGTGGCCAACTTTAATATATTATGTTCTTTCTTGATATTCCTTTATGGATTGAGATATAGTTTAGCTAGTTTATATTTAGTTTACTAGATATTGTAGTACGTCTAGCAGAAGTCCATTAAATTGGAAACTTATTTTAGTGCTTATTAGCTGGCATGTTTGCGTTTCAGTTCCTATGTATTTTGGAACTGGAACGTGACATATTTTTGTGTTGGCCCATACAGGTCAGATTATATCGTTTCAGTTACGTTTATGTACCGGACGACCTTGCACTAAAATAATATATAGGATTCTAACCCATAATTGCTATTAAAATTCCTTCGACATCTATTATCACACTTGAACCTCGTATTCGTAATCGAACAAACCTCTCTTGAATTCCTTGTGCTGAATTTCTGTCTTTTTTCTGTTATAGAAAGACAAATATATGTGCTTGATGAACTATTTCAATTCTACTGTATGATATACGTAAGTTGGATAGAATATTTTAAGAAGTGATTATTTAAGGACAAGAGGGGCAAGGACAGACACCTATACTAGATGGACCGAGTAGGTAGAAGTGGCCTTCTTTACGATAGAAATTCTTACTTGAAGGATATAGAAAGCCATGTTTGACGGAACTAGGTAGGAAGCTAAGGTGGGTAGAATTTATAAACATTTTCCTAAATTGGAAGTTAGAATAGAGTGCATTAGAGGACTTAACCCTGACGAGAGGCCTGTGAACCATTACATCAGGTCATGTTATCTTTGCTTATAGATAGATAGAGTCTAGAATAGAAATTTATATGATTCATATGGGTTGGAAAATACGAAAGATTTTTCAATCATAAAGATAAAAGTGAGTAAGCATGCAACTAGAGGAAAACATAGTTGGATTTTTAGACTTAAGTACAGTTACTAATCAATTAGGAGTGCCAACTAGAAGGACAATAGCAAATGGAGCATGAGGATTCCGTCAGGATAAAACTATTTGATGAAGCGTGATGTTCCTGACTAGAATTGTTTTTAGAGTCATAATGTACTCGATTTTGGGAAATTTTACGTGGAAGATATAGAAATCATGAAATGCATATGTTAGGATGGGAAGAAATTTTCTTGGATAAGTCGCCTAAAGGCTCTACTCTAGAGAGATTATCATAGATTAATAATACCAAAGTGATATATGATTTGGGGGTATAGAAAAGAGTAGGTAGTGTTGAGATAGATTAGACAGTCATCTCTAAATTATTGAGACTAGCATTAAAAATGACCTATTACGAACCTGGACTAGAGGATTGACCAATAGGGTATATTATGTCAAGGGTATTAGATCTAAGTATTTATTTAACTCGGCCTCGACCTTTGTCTGGCAGGAAGTGTAAGAGGGATACACGTGTTGTAAGAATTGTATAGCTTGTTTATAGTTAGAAATGGTAGATCATTGGTTATACTACTAATAGATTTAATATATTACTTATAGGAGTATAGTATAGAGTTAAGGGTTGATTGAGTTTAAGAATCGGTTGGGACTTTCTCATCTTGTGTGGTTAGTCATAGTTAAGGACTTGAGAGTAGAGTAAAAATCGTTACCTTAAGTAGTAGACTAGTAAACCCTTCATCGATACAGGTTAGTTAGGAACCTTAGAGGAATTGTGACTAGAACAGTGTGTCTGGATTAAGGCGTATGCAGTAGATATAAAAAAAAAGGAAAGAATTATTGTAGCAGTACCATGTTTAGGATGAATAATTGAAGATGAGCAATGACGAAATCGTAGGAAATTATTTTCAGGAATATGGAAATTGAGAAATGTCATTGGAGGGGAGGATTATGATAAGGACTACCTATGAGAATGTAGCGAGTACTACAGAAAAGATGTCTTAAGCAAGTTTTATGGTTACGAATTAAAGTTGAGATTCAAAGAAAGGGATTAGGAGGCTAGCTTGAGGAAATAGATGACACAAAATTTATGGCAGACAAAGGTGGAAATTAAAAAATTGTTGTGACAAGAAGATATGATGATAGGAATCTAGTATTATAGATTATTGAAACTCATGGTCAAGATTATGATACTCAAAAGACTGACAAGAAATGGAACATCATGAGATGAGAATGAAAAAAATTCAAGATAGATATGTGAGAGTGAAATAGAAGTAGAGCATCCTTAATTGGATTAATAGATGTGATCTAAGGTTTGAGTTGTAAACGATAGATAGTAAAATATTTGGAGAAAAATGTTATTATAGAGGGAGGAAAACGCCAAGGAATTACATACTATGCCAAGAATCTAGGACGACTAAAGACTTTGGCATATTTTGAAGTTACATTTGATGAAGCTAGGCCATAAAATGGGATGAACTAGTGGAAAGGAGACAAAAGAGGTTTTCAATGGAATGGGTTAGGTTCTGGCTTAAAATCGACTAATCATATATTAGGAATCATATGCTATCTTAGGAAACCCGACTAGATAAATTATATCATAATATGACTTAGTGTGTTATTATCTTAAGTGAACAGAAGTTGTAGCCTTAGAGCATATCATTAATCTTTCATTTTGTAACTATTCTATGTTCACAATCAAAGTTTCATCATTTGATAGTATAAATTATTTTAGTTATGTGATTGAGGAAGATCTTATTCTCTCTCTAGTAGTGCCATAAATTCAAATCCTTGATTCTTATATCTCCTTGTGCCAAATATTATACCACCTTAGGCACCGAATTTGTCCCTTTTAAATTTTCTTATCCAGTACCTATGAAATGAACCCTAGGTGACTACCTAAATCATGCCTTCTGCTTGTGTAAAATCACTCCTTGAACTTGTTATATTTTTTCCTTATCATGATCTACAAACTTCTCCCTTCATGAACCCCTTGGATTTCTTTCTTGTCATCAATGCTATGCAATGATCGAACTCATCTGTACCCCCACCTAGTTATGGCAGATTAAGTAAATTTCTTATATCTTGATGAAGACCTAACCTATATAGGAATAGTGTTTAGTTGCTAATAATTTCCCCTTATAAAGTTGTTGACTGATAGCACTATGATGGTACTTAGGACTTTTAAGGAAGCCCTCAAATTTATTCTGTGATACCTAAATTTGAATTCCTTATAGGAAGTGATATAGTCCCATACCTTAATTTTTTGTCATCATCATATAAGTTAGGATAGATCTAGAACTAAGAGTACCTTATTTCCTAGTAGGTTATATGAACTTAGAATCCCTTTGGTACTAGCATCCTCTAGAAATCATGTTTTATTAGTTTCTTTTATAGCATTTTCATGTTCTAGTTTTGAGGATAACATGGAAAACCAAACAGACGGCCAGAAGTACATCTTCAACATAGGATCGTCCATACTAGACAAATGAGCTCTCGACTTGTCACTTTTGCGGTAAAAAGGAACATGATCAGAGCGATTATAAGACAAAGCTGGGATTATGCCATTGATGATTTATTAGTATTAATATTATGTGTTGTATATTATTGTATGCATAATTTTGAGGAAGAAATTTCCTAAGGTAGGTAGGTTGTAAGCCTCCTAGATTTTATTTTTTTACTTATTTTATTATTTTATTTAATATAGTTATTAATATATTACTTTTTCTATTATTATTTTTTATCATAATATATACTTTTTTGTAGCTTTAATTTTTGGAGCACAAGAAATATCAATCTTTAGAAACGTCCTTCATGTGTTTTGACCTAGACAAGTTTATCTTTATTTTGATATATTATATCTCACTCAAACATATTTTCTTATATTTTAATTTTATCGCACAACTTTCGGGTCAATTTAGGCCAATTTATTATTATATGACCATTGAGCACCTCTAGAGGGGGTGAATAGAGTGTGTGTGCATGTGCAGCGGAATAAATATCACAATTAAAAATATAAACTATGAAAGAGAAAATGATATAATAATAAATGAATTGCAGTAAAGTAAGAGTTAAGAAGATCAAACTCAGTGATACGGCGATATATACTGGTTTCTCTCGTGGAGGACTAATCCAGTCTCGAGTACTCCTGCTCTATGTTAATCCAGTATGGCACAAGCTTTAACTGAGTGCTTGCAACTTTTACAACATCGTGCTTGGGGACAAGTGCACGACCGACTCCACAACACCGTGCTTGGAGACAAGTACACGATCGACTATAGAAGGTAATTTGAAAACTGGAACGTTTTGTGAAATTAGTCTCCGATACAACTCTTCACAACCAAACTCTAGATTAAATAGATAATGTACTGGCTTGGCTAAGAGTAGTATAGTCTAGATTTGATAGTGTAGCTCGTAGAAAACACATTGATGGGAATAGAGAAGAGAATGAATGAGTGATTTGAAAATGTAAAAGTTCTTCTCTATTTATAGTATTTTTGTAGACCGAATTCGGGCAGAGTTCGGATGCAGAAATTCGCATTCGAACGTTGGATGCAGATATCAAGGGAATTCAAAAAGAAGTTGAAACCACCCTGACCGAACTCGGGCTGAGTTCTGGCCAAGTTCTGTCTGAGTTCTGTCGGACTTGTTTGGGCCAATTTTGATAGGTTTTGGGCTATATTGGATTATGGACTTAGGATATATATTTGTGGATAGGTACGCTTGTTTTTGTGGACTGTGGATTGTTAGGCCAATATCGATCCTGATCAACCTTATATATTTTTCCTAGACTCAATCAAAATAAAATTACAAAAGAAATATGTAAAAATTTTGATCCTGATTCCATCGCTTTTGGTTCTTTGATGACGACGAGACTTTTGTAGCTTGTAGCGGTAAGGTGCAGACTTAAAACCTATAGCAGTATATATATATTGCGTATCGACCAAAGTGGACATTGATTATCAAAATCAAGTGTGATCATGACCAATGGGCCAACAATCTCCCCCATTTTGATAATTGACTAACTTTAACTCTAAACCAAAATATATAAATATTGAACTTTAAAATTATACCTAACTTGTCTGAAATATTAAAATTTTGATTTTGGTATACTCATTATCCCCCTTTGTTATGTATTCAAAATATGGTCCACCGCAATTTATGAATCAAACAATAAAAAAACTTGAGTGACAAGTCAACAGCTTAAGTAGTATTATTCTAGACCATCAGCAGTAGCAGTAATAAATGAAAACTAACAACTAACATAAAAAGATAAAAGTGTCACTACAATTGAGAAGTACAAAGTGCTTAAAATAAAAATATCACTACAGATAAAGAAGTCCAAAATGCATAATAAGCAAAAAGTGTCATTACATCTCAAATTATCATCAAACAAACAAATCCATAAAATACTAAGTCCAAAACATCAATCAACTATCAGCACCACCAGGAGTATCAGCAGGAGGCTCGGTTGGATCAAAATAAGCGATCATCGGGTCGAAGAAGGTAAAAAGTTGGATCATCCTCTAGTCTCGATCTGTCAAAAGCAGGGTGACGGAGGATAGTCGTCCTTATAGTAGGATGATGAGCCATCGTCAACTGGATATCTGCCATAGCATTTTTCAAGATCTGAACCTAAGAAATATGGTGGAACTCAGTGTCACGGTAATGAGTCAGATCAGCCTGAAGCTATGGTCCCTGAGAGTAACTGTAGTGCCTCGTCCCTACATCGTGCCCCGTTCTCGGTCTACGGGATGCACGAGAAAGGAACACTGTCACCATCGATTCAGTCGGAACCGATAGGTCAGGATCGAGCAAATCGGTCGAACGAGAATGGTTGAATTAAGACCCATTCCCCATTATGGAATGGCTTCTTCGAAACCAAGTCCCATATTCAGCGGGTAGAGCCTCAAGGATTGGCTCTGCGGCTGAGTCGGAAGAGACCTCCCGTTGCTCTGGTTTTTTATGCCGTACTTGCTTTGGCTTTGGTTTTCGTGAATGCATTTTCGTGAATGTTTTTGATGGTTTTCATGGCTTATATTTTCGGACATTGCATTCATATCAAAATCTCTTGAATAACACAGTGTTCTAATCAGTTGCTTATGTGATTTCAGGTAATCGCGTAGGCGACGACTAGCGCAACCAACAAAGTCTCTCGCCGCGAACAACAATCAAGGTGAGTAGCTGACCTCCTTCGCCTCGACCCTCCATTTCAAAAATGAGAACTCGGGTAACTGTATCAAAATTGAATGATTCACTTGGAAAATACAAGTCCTATGTTCTAGAAGAGAAATAATAAGATTCTAGAAAAGAGAGAATTATTTCAGGTCTGCGAAACCAAGTAAATGAATCGATTACAGAACCAGCCCCAACGATATCCTAAAATATACCTTGTTAACATAACACGGTCATGGACAACTTATCGACAAGGGCGATGGTTTCTTCGAACGGCAACCCGGGGCTACGGGACCGACTCGGCCTAGGAAGAAACAGGTTATAGCCGAGCTGGGTATGAAGCAACCGGTAGTTCGGAGACTTGCATCGGAGCTCTCTACTTGCGATGCAAGGACCCCGTTTACCAGGCTATATCCAGGATGGCTAGTTAATGCCAGTGACCTCTACATTATACACTTGATATAAATTGTTATCAACTAAAAGGGAAGGCGAGAGTAAGTTTTATGTTGCACGACGCGCTCTGCCGAAGGAAATTCTGGCGTAATTCACTTGGTTTATGTTTCGTCAAATAGTTTGCAAGAAAATAACTAGGATGGCTAGAAAGATCACTAAAAGCAAGTTGTATGATTTTATCTAAATTTTTAAACTAAATGAGAGCCTGGAAATAAATTAGCCACTCGCCAGTACACATTGATTGTACTGATCCTTGCTCTCTCTACAGGTGCGATAAATCGGGAGGAGCGTGTTACGTGAAGGAAGGCAATACTCGTGTGTTTTGAAGCTTCGTCCATGTGGTCGAAGCCTAGATCCAATCTCTTTTGAAAACTCCGTTGTCGAAGACCAGAAGACAGATGTAGCGACTCCCCACCATCCTAGGTGGTTTTGTAATGTTGGTTGTAAAATCAAATAGATGAAGTGTATGGAACGGCTATCTCATCGACGTTCATTTTGTAATAGAGTCAATTTGTAAAAAAGCCCGCCGGTGCCTTTGTATCGAGTCTGTAAAGTGATGTTCATTATCAATAAAGCTCAAGTTTTCTTTTTTATAATGTGTGTTCAATTTACTATGCAGATTCTCTTGTTGTTGTGTTTCGGATAATCTTATGACTATGCCTTGTGCGATCGCAATTTAGGTTCGCACGGCATCACGCCCGGGGGACGTCTATCGATTCTACTGAATCAAAAAATATTGACACCTATATTATATATATGACAAATACTTACAGAATATATTTAATACATTATTAAATAAGTACCCCATACACACATAAGATATATATATTGAAATAGACGTTTTTGGACACATCGTATGACTACATTGGCTTGGGTTCGGTTCGGGTCCAATCGGGCTAGTTTGGGTCAGGTTCGAGCTAGTTCGGTCTAACCAGGTCTCCTAAAAGTCAATATGCTTAATAATAAAGTTTAAATTATTTATAGGGTCATGTCACAACTTAGCTTGGTTTTCCTAGTTCGGACACACTTATGATTTGGCCTTCCCTACCATGGCTGATACACTAGTCAAAGCATGCCACTGCACTATCCGTGCCACGGTTTCTAGTCATCTTGTACTCCATAACTCAACTATGACTTAAAACATTCTACCGTAATAATTAACTAATTAATTTTTTATAAAATTCTAAAAATCACCATTTAATTCAAATAATAAATAAAAATATTTTTAACAAAACAATTTCGGGAAGAGGGGTTACAAATCTACCCACCTTAAAAATAATTTTGTCCTCGAAATTCTAATTCATAACTTTTCCTTAAAATTCAAAAAGAAAGTCTACTTTTTCCTTAATCTCCTTAAATGTTAATTCCTCAAAAATAGTTTATAACCTTCTCTAGCCATTTTATAACTCCGAATACTTGAGGACTTCTACCCACCTTTGGTCACACTACTCCTCAAAACATGGTCACTAAAATCTTATAATCTTCTAACTAGTTGCTAACAGATCTACCAACCGATATCTAGGGCGTATGGCATCTATAATCCCTCATATATCTATAAACAACCAAATATTCAACAATCAAGAAATATTATACTATAACTTAAGAATTTTTGATGAATTCTAGATAGCACGATCGTTCGTCACCTCGAAATAGGAAGAGACGAAAATCAAGGGTTCGGAAAGCAAGGAAGAATAATCGAGAACAAATACGCAGTTTCAAAGATGGTAGAGAAATTTCTAAGAGAATTTTTAAAGCATAGTGGATTGAGATTTCTAAGGATTTAGTCATATTCGTAGGCTCGTATCAGTACAGTTACGTAACCGATATGATATGCTCTAACCTACATGGGCCACCACAATGGTATCAGAACACGACTTTACGTACTTTGGCCTTCCATTTGAGTCTTGAACCTTTGACCTTGTGTCGATGAGATGAGTTGTTCCATACAGCGAGTCCATAATATTTTCTGAGACTAATACGAGTTGCCTTCTAAATCCCAGAGGTCCGAGAAACCGTAGGCGGGAACGATGATAGTGCTTCGAACAACTCGAGCAGCTCAGGGGCACAACCCTCAAACATCCCTATAGACCCCATAGAGCGGATGATGCGCATGTTGGAAGCACAACAGTGGTAGGCTGAGGCAAATCAGCGTCTGAACAAACAGCATCGATAGCACATTGAAGAGCAGCAGAGACAAGCTACGGCATGGTGGACTCAGTTCGAGGCCCGATTCGATGCGCAGTTCAAGTAGTAGCAGAAGCAGCTTGATACTCTTCAGCAAATCGTCTAGACGGTTGTGGCCAACAATAATTCTGCGATGACTCATGCTGCAGTCGAGCCTGCGGTCCAACGGATTCAAATCGAGCCAGAGGCGCCCGAGAATTCACCTGTAACACCAAGAAGCTCCAACTTTGAGGTGTCAAAATTCACAAAAAATTGTCATAGTTCCTTCTGCGGTACTGAAGAACCTTCTTTGGCGATCGATTGGTTGAAGGAGTTGGAAGACAGGTTCAAGCTTCTGGGCGTCGATGAGTCCAAGAAAGTCGCATGCGCTCAACTTCTACTCCGATTGAACGTGCACGACTGGTGGTTCGTACAAAAGCAAGCGATCAGACGCGACGATGAGATAACGACAATCACTTGGGCCACCTTCCGAAAGGCGTTCGAGATCGAGTACCTTCCTGCAGCCGTTCGACAAGACAAAAAAATAAATTTATGCAGTTGATGCAAGGGAACAAGACGGTGAGGCAGTACGCAGCAGAATTCAATAAGTTAGCCAAATTTGCTGGAGCCTTCTTGCCTACAATGGAGAGTTGTGCTCAACAGTTCGAAGTGGGACTGTGGCCCTCTATCTCTGCTCAAGTGTCAGTTCCCGAATACAAGACAATGGACGAGTCCCTGAATCACGCTCTCCGTCTTGAACGCCAATATCCCCCAGATGCTGTCGGTGTTGTGCATATATACAATCACAAATGCCCTAGCCATGCGGGAGGAAACAATGCGACTAAACGTCCAAATAATGGGCAACAAGGCAGATATCAAGGGCGTAATCCACGACCTTACTGCATCCGATGTCTAGACGGTTCGAGGCCCGATTCGATGCGCAGTTCAAGTGGCAGCAGAAGCAGCTTGATACTCTTCAGCAAATCGTCTAGACGGTTGTGGCCAACAATAATTCTACAATGACTCATGCTGCAGTCGAGCCTGCGGTCCGACGGATTCAAATCGAGCCAGAGGCGCCCGAGAATTCACCTGTAACACCAAGAAGCTCCAACTTTGAGGTGTCAAATTCACAAAAAATTGTCGTAGTTCCTTCTGTAATACTGAAGACCCTTCTTTGGCGATCGATTGGTTGGAGGAGTTGGAAGACCGGTTCAAGCTTCTGGGCGTCGATGAGTCCAAGAAAGTCGCATGCGCTCAACTTTTACTCCGATTGAATGCGCACGACTGGTGGGTCGTACAAAAGCAAGCGATCAGACACGACGATGAGACAACGGCAATCACTTAGGCCACCTTCCGAAAGGCGTTCGAGATCGAGTACCTTCCTGCAGCCGTTCGATAAGACAAAAAAATAAATTTATACATTTGATGCAAGGGAACAAGACGGTGAGGCAGTACGCAGCAGAATTCAATAAGTTAGCCAAATTTGCTGGAGCCTTCTTGCCTACAATGGAGAGTTGTGCTCAACAGTTCGAAGTGGGACTGTGGCCCTCTATCTCTGCTCAAGTGTCAGTTCCCGAATACAAGACAATGGGAGAGTCCCTGAATCACGCTCTCCGTCTTGAACGCCAATATCTCCCAGATGATGTCGATGCTGTGCATATATACAATCACAAATGCCCTAGCCATGCGGGAGGAAACAATACGACTAAACGTCCAAATAATGAGCAACAAGGTAGATATCAAAGGCGTAATCCACGACCTTCCTGCATCCGATGTCGCCAGTTCGGGCACACTATCAATGATTGCCAGATACCAGAGGGTAGATGCTGGAATTATGGTAAAATGGGCCATGTTTGTGCTGATTGTCCGACCAGAAGGTCGAACTCAACGGCGCACCAACATCAGCAATATCGTCTAGGGAACCAGGGTCCAGCGCCTCGAGCCCATCAAACCGCACCGTAAAATGGCTAAGACCGTCGCCCCAATGCCCAGGGCCGCATCTATGCCATGACTCGAGAGGATACAGTTGTGTTAGGTATATTAAGTTTCAATAATATGCCTGCTCATGTACTATTTGATTCAGACGCTTCATATAGTTTTATATCGGAGGACTTTGCCGTCGAGCATAAATTTCCTATAATATTATTATATCTCTATCTTAGCGTAAGTATACCTTCGGGCGCACCACTACTCACGAATTTAGCCTACGATGGCAGAATTATCTGTATAGTCGGTCTTGATATGATAGTTCTAGACATGAAGGACTACGACATCATACTGGGAATGGATTGGCTCGGCCCTTGCAATGCCACCATTGACTGCACAGGAAAGAAGGTCACCTTCCGCATACCTGGAGTGCCCGAATTTTGCTATTCGTGTGGTGAAGCATCGTCGACCTGGATGGTAATCTCGGTAATTTCTGCTCGAAAGCTACTTCATTCCGGATGCGAAGGCTACTTGGCGTCCGTTCGTGATATAAGATAGGATGGTGCAAACGCGGGTCAGACCGACGTTGTGGCAGAATTTCCAAACATGTTCCCGGACGTGCTACCCGGCATGCCGCCCGATCGAGAAATCGAGTTCACTATCGACACCTTCCCAGACACCCGACCGATTTCCAAAGCCCCATACAGAATGGCCCATGTAGAGCTAAAAAAGCTCAAGATTCAGCTGCAAGAGTTGCTTGACGATTGTGCTATTCGTCAAGAAAAAGGATGGGTCAATGCGGCTCTGTATCGACTATCAAGAACTAAATAAAGCTACCGTCCGGAACAAATACCCTCTTTCCCGTATCGACGATTTGTTTGATCAACTCCAGGGTGCCACAGTGTTTTCGAAGATTGATCTTCGTTCGGGTTATCACCATCTCAAGGTCAAGCCAGATGTCGTGCCAAAGTCTGCCATCCGCACTCATTACGGCCACTACGAGTTCTTGGTAATGCCACTCGGCCTGACAAACGCCCCTGCCGTCTTCATGGATCTAATGAATCGGGTGTTCCGTTCGTTCATCGACAAATTTATAGTAGTCTTCAAAGACGGCATTCTTGTCTACTCGAAGGATCGGACGCAACACGTAGAACATCAACGGACTGTACTCCAGACCCTCCGAGAAAATTAGTTGTATACGAAGAGGGGCAAATACGAATTCTGGCTGAACAGCGTCTTATTTTTTGGCACATCATCTCCACCGCGGGCATCTCCGTCGATCCGAAGAAAGTCGAGGCAGTTGTGTTTGCCATGAAATATAAAAGAGCAAAACAATTATCGGAGGACTGGACTTTTACTTCACAAAACAAACTTGCTTGTACAAAGAAAGCCTAGGGACAAAAACCTAAGTACAGCAATCTAAGTACAATTGTTTATTTTTGATTCTGGGGGGGTGACGGTAGAGGCTCGGAAAAGCGACGGCAACTCTGCCTTACTCCTTGGACGATCGGGTGCAGCCTTGGCTCTGTAGAAGATCTACTTGGCGTTGATGAAGAAATGCTCTCTCTTCAGGCTCTCCCTATGGATCTCTGGCTCTCTATGTCTGTGTGTGTATCTCTCCGTATATGTGTGTCTGCCTTCGCAAGGGAATGGTACCCTGCTATTTATAAGAGTGGGGGGCCTCATTAGGGTTTACAATGATTGCCCATTCTTGAAAGTCGGCGGCTAAGGATCACTGGATCTGGGCCGTTCATCGAGATTTGAGCAATAAATGTGATTACATCAAATCTTTTGTGGGTAATTAATGTTGATTGACATAAATCCTCCTGATTTGTCATGCCAACCTCGGATTTCTCGATACGTGTCATTAATTTGCTTATTTGCAAATGATCTGATTTGATCCCAATATTTTATTGGAATTTCTTGAAGGATTTCGATCGATCTGATGCCACGTGCCCTACTATCATGCCACGTGTCGTAACAGCAGAAATCCTAGCCACATGAGAGTTGCTCCTTATTGGGCTGCATAAGGATGGCCACGTGTCAAGGCTGCCTAAGAGTGGCCCCTAACTATTTGGACCGCATGGTAATGATTTGAGCCGCATGAGTGTGGATGACCGCATGAGTGAACCGCAAGGAGATAGTCCTCACGAGCCACATGGGGATGGTCTTCGTGAGCCGCATGGAGCTAGTCTTCGTGAGCCGCATGAGGCTAATCTTCGTGAGCCACATGGGGCAAGTCTTTATGAGCCGCATTAGGCTAATCTTCGTGAGCCGCATGGGGGAGCCTCCGCTTGGGCCGCATGGGGGAGTCTCCGCTTGGGCCGCATACGACTGTCCACGTGTCACGGCCGCATGACAGTTTCTGACTCTCGGGGGATCGTGTCAGAGATTTTCTTCGCTTCCCAAGGTGTAGCTCCCCTTCCCAGAATTTTAAAATATTTTATTTTATTTATTTTATTTAAATGGTGATTTAGTTTATTATAAATAATTATTTAGTTAATTATTACGGTAGATGATTTTTAGCCATGGTTGACTTTTGAAGTACCAGACGACTAGGAATCATGGCACGGGTAGTGCAGTAGCGTGCCTTGACTAGTGTTTAGCCATGGTAGGAGAATGCCGAGCCATAGGAGTGTCCTAACTAGGAAAACTAGGCCAAGTTATAGCATGACCATTATAAATAAGTTTGATTAATTATTATTGTATTTATTTACTTGTAGGAGACCAGTTTGTATCGATTTAGCCCGAGCTGAGCCCGAACCGAATCCAAGCCTATGTGGGCATATCGTGAGACCAAGGACGACCGTGTAGTTACATTTTATGTGTGCAAATATTTCTTAAATTATTTTACAATTTGATATTGTATTCCTAATTATTAAATATTGTACAATATTGGTATTAATATTATTTAGGTATTTGACAGCATTGTATGATTTTATGGAGCCAAATGAGGAGTGCGTAGGTTACGTTCACCAAACACTACCATTGATTTATTTTTAGTATTATTAAGTTTTTATTATTTTATCATTATTAAAGTGATTTTGTGATTAAATAATCATTATTATTATTATTATTATTATTATTATTATTATTATTATTATTATTATTATTATTATTATTATTATTATTATCATTGAATTGATTTATGGTAAATTTAATTTATATATAAATATATATAGGCGTATATGGCATGTATATACAGATATACGTATATATGTATAGATGTAAATATATATATATATATATATATATATATATATATATATTTTTTTTTTTTATATATATATATATATATATATATATATATATATATATATATATATATATATAATTGATTATATAGTCTTATGAATAAATGTTATAATTTATTGAGGTATATACGTATATACGTGATGTATATATATAGGTATGTATATATAAATATATCTTAATGTGTACGAGTGTATATATATATATATATATATTTTATATATATATATATATATATATATATATATATATATATATATATATATATATATATATATAAATATTGTATATGTGTGTAGGTATACATATATGTATATAAATATTATACGCGTATACGTGCATATATATAAATATAAATATGTATATGTATTTGTGCGTGCATATATATAGGGATATATATGTGTATATATATAAATAGATTATTTATATATATACGTATTTGTGTATAAATAAATTATATATATATATATATATAGATTATATATATATACGTATTTGTGTATAAATAGATTATATATATATGTATTTGTGTATACGTATTTGTATATATATGAATACGTATATATACATGTATATATATATTAGTTGTAAAAAAAAATATATAAATTATATATATAAAAAAATAGATTATATATATACATATTTGTGTATAAATAAATTATATATATATATAGATTATATATATATATACGTATTTGTGTATAAATAGATTATATATATATGTATTTGTGTATACGTATTTGTATATATATATGAATACGTATATATACATGTATATATATATTAGTTGTAAACAAAAAGGGAATAGAAGTAGCAGCCCGGCCATGCCCCTACAACCCGGGCCCAAACACCCCTAGACCCAGCCCAGCTGGCCCGCTCCTCTGTTTGAATGAGGAGTGAAACATTTATCAGTCGATATATATATGAGCAGAGAGAGGGAGAGTTCGATTGCAACTCTCAAAACCCTATCCCCGCGCCGCCAACCCCGTCCCCGTCGCCTGGGAGCGCGCGCCACCGCCACCTACGCGCGCACATGCCACGCGCGGCCACCGCCGGCCGGCCAGGGCCGCCGGCCGCGCACAGCAGCGCGGAAGGAGCAGCAGTAACAGCCATGCATGGGGCTGTTTTCGCGACGATATTTCTCTATCGTCGCTGAAAGATTTTTTGATCCACCTGTATAGGTTCGAAAACAACCCTACCCTCCTTAAATCCCTTTACATAGTTTCTTTTTACTCGTGCCGTGCACGACGAGAACCGAGTCCCAATATCGAGAAAAATCTCGATATTCTGAGTTTAGAGACTGTCCCAAAGTCCCCAGTTCGAGTCTCAAATTATTATAAACCAGTGATCGAATTCGAAATCCACCTGAAGGCGTTTATTAACAACATATAGGGCTTCACATTCCTTCTTGTGGATTCGGAAATCATCGACTACGCATCGAGAAATCGAAACCCAAAGTTTTCCAAAAACCTGTTTTAAAAACTTAGAAATTCATCCACATGACGTGCGTCCCGCCAATCCGGACAACGTGGTCATGAACCGATGGCATCGAAAGGTGCGTAACGGCTTTGTGGTCGTGTGGGATTTGGCGGAATTCAAATTGGTCACGTGTGCGCGACGAATTTGATGCATATCCGTCGAAATTCACCGTATCGTGCACTTTGCAAATTCTCCAATTACTTTATGTACGCTCGTCAGATCGAGACGAAACTTGTGCCAACAGAACCGTATTGTTTTTCTGGTCCTGTATGCCAAGTTTGATCCAATTCTGAGATAGTTGAATCCGACGTCGTTTTGCGGGCCCCATGGTCCCACTAAACGGGCGATTTTGTGCACGGCCCACCGGAATCCAACTTTGGACATACGGTTGGGTTTATATCGAAAAACTGGATCCGTAGACATGTAGTTTGACAACTTTAGAGACCATTGACTCTGGCACGCTTTTCGGTGCAAAATGGGTCCAATGGCGGATATCGTTTTTGCCCAAAATTACCGTTTTGCCCATGTGTCCAGAATTGGACTTAAGGACAGGCAATCCCAGCTAATTTGACTATTCTGAGAATGTTGGTACTATTTATTTCATTATCCGGAGACTTCTACATGTGTTGACTGATTGCGGCTCATTGAGTGGTATGGTATTATTGATTTCTCCAGCTAAGGACCTCAGGCAAGTGCACTTTCTGATTGCTTTTCGATTCATAGTAGTCTTTTCATTTCATGTCTATACATAAATCTTGCTGCTTGTTGACACGCTCGTCACACGGAGTAGTCGGGAGGGGAAATATCTTAGTACACATGTGAACTATCCAGAAATATCCCCAAGATGTCTATTATTGCATGCTAGCAGCTGCACACGACACGTGCAGTGAGCCAGATTTACCCTCTAGCCGTTCACATTTCGAAACAGATATTTTACACCACCTAGATAGATGTCTTTTATTAGTTTTTTCTTATTTTCTTCTCTATCGTGCTATGTCTTCAGTTATTTACCAGTTTTGATATCTCATATGTTATTTTCATGTCTTGTTAATTCTATTGTGTTTTCGCATTGTCGTCGGTTTGTGTACTTGTTCTATACCTGACTGGAAACCAATATTTTTCAGGTTTAGCCGCGATCACTCTTAGCACTGGGAAGACATGGGTATGCTGAGGCCGACCTAGAAATAGAAAGCAATTGTATCAATTTTATTAACTGTAAAATCTTGTATTTTCTTCAATTATAAATGTTGTAATAAATGTAGAATTGTGAATGAGCAGCAAATGTTGTATTTTTGAGCATTTATTTCTTGCGGGCTTGACAGCGTTCTACCGTCGACTCTGCGGCGTAGGCTGGCTTGGACACGTCTCGTATCCGAAAAGCGGGTGCGGGTCGTGACAAGTTTTTGTGGTGGCCCATGCAGGTCAGTTTTCGTAAAAGATTGCGAACTCGTGATGGTATGTTAGTCGTACTATTGCGAGCCTGCGACTAGAAATTGCTCATTTATAAACTAGGATTAAAATGATTTAAGACAATGACTAGGACTAGGAGTACCTTGTTTAAATTGACCGTTGGGTAGTTAAGGCTATTAGATAGGCCATGCAATTTAGAAAGCTTGCTAGATCCCTATAGGTACACTATTACTTTTGATATGACAATGTGATCCAATGTGGATATATTATTCGCTTGGTATATTAGCTTGTCTAGAATTAAGGCTTTAATCTTGATGAACTGTTTAATTTTCTTTTGCTTTATTAGATAAAATCCTATATATCATAAGTTAGAATTGTCTATTTTAAATTCTCTTTTGTTGTAAGGAGTTAGTTTATAATTTCTGATTCTGTTATTTGTATATAAATCTCGAGTTAGATTTTGATTCTCATAAAAATTCGAACTACTTGTGTCTCCTTTCCAAAAAGCTCACGTACTTATATTTTGACCATCTTGACCAACGCTGCAATTACAGCCTAGTTTTGCAAGCTTGCCCTTTTATCGAGCTTGATTCAAGACATATGTTTTTTGGGGACGCCCGCTAACATATTATCTAATCAGAATCATTGTATCACGGTCTGATCAACCATGATGCATTTGGTTCGCTTTTCATTAACTATCCTACGTGGATTGAGATGTAGATGTCTCTAGGATTTCATCCGCGACTGCTTTGACAATTCCTCTTAAATAATACATTCGTCTTTGAATCACATAATTGTATTCAGTGACATCTCTCTTGAACTCTTTATTGTTTTCGTCTTCACTGATTGGAAAGACGAAAGCTCGTAATTGATAGATAGATACCTAGTATTCCCATGGCTATGATAGTTGTATATGCAAGTGTAGCTACCATCGGCCAGCCCTGTGACAGGAACCTTGCCACCATATCCTAGCCTCTAAGGTGGGTAGACTGTAAGCCTCTAAAATTTTGGGATATCCAAGGATTATCGATTGATTAGAATAAATTCTATTAGGATGATAGTTAGTGCCCCATGGACTCCCACTTCCATTTAGAACATTTTGTGTCCCCGACTGTGTCACTAATATTCGGAGCACGAGACCAGCTGTTACCTCCCAACAAACTTCATATGTAAGATCTAGACAAGTCCACCTCCATCTAGGTATATCATGTCCCACTCAAACCCGTTCCCTTGTACTCTATTCTTGTACTACGACTTTCAGGACAAAAAGACTAGTCATAACCCTTACCATAGTACCGATAGACTTTCCGACTTCCGTTAGAGCCTCAACCCTAACTCAATTCCTTCAATCCAAGTTGTGGTTGAAATCTACTCTAGGCTACCCTAACCAGTAGAAATAGTTTTATCATTGGGATCTTGTCCAATCCTTATAGATCGAAATCCAATGCTCATCCAACCAACGACTGATGTCCAAATAGAGAACCCATTAAATCCCAGTAGAACCCATCCATGTATACCACCATAATTGGACTATAGAATTGAACTATTTTTGAAATCAGACCCTATACCTATTATGTAGTCTCCACCCCTTAGGATGTGATGCCATCCGTAACCCATTTCCATATACCTAGAAGTCGCAATACGATCTTGTATTGCATTCATAATCCTTGCTCATGTGTTTAAATAACCACGAAAAAGATTACAACCTTGATTTCTCAAATTCTGCTCTATTGTGCAACCTTATTTAGAATTTCGGGAACATAATTTTTGTATTGCATGGATTGCAAGCCCTCTAAGAGCGAAGGGTTCTTTGACGTAGCAAGTGACTGGACTAGAGTAGCTCAATCTAACGAATAAGACTATAGGCTCATATATACCCTTTCTATCTGTATTATTGTATATTCTCTACCGCTCTTTAAAACTTCATAATTGCTCTTGATTGCTTCTTTATTTTCATGCCCTTTCTGTTGCAAGAGAGACGAAGGTCATACTTACTAGAATTCACCAATATTTCTTAGCTACTCGTGTAAATGTGTTGCTTGTTAAATTTTGGATTGCCTGATAGGTAGGAGAGGATTATAGATACCACGTGCAGTAGATATCTATTGCTAGGAATGTTAGCAACCAGTTAGAAGATTTTTAAAATTTTAGTTTTGAGGAGTAGTGTGACCAAAGGTGGGTAGAAGTCCCCAAGTATTCGGAACTATAAAATAACTGGAGCAGGCCATAAATATTTTTGAGGAATTAAAATTTAAGGAGATTGAGGTTAAGGCAGACTCCTTTTAGAAATTTATGGAATAACTACGAATTAGAATTTTGAGGACGAAATTATTTTAAGGTGGGTAGATTTGTAGCTCTCCTTCCCAAAATTTTAAAATATTTTATTTTATTTATTTTATTTAAATGGTGATTTAGTTTATTATAAATAATTATTACGGTAGATGATTTTTAGCCATGGTTGAGTTTTGAAGTACCAGACGACTAGGAATCATGGCACGGGTAGTGCAGTAGCGTGCCTTGACTAGTGTTTAGCCATGGTAGGAGAATGCCGAGCCATAGGAGTGTCCTAACTAGAAAAACCAGGCCAAGTTATAGCATGACCATTATAAATAAGTTTGATTAATTATTATTATATTTATTGACTTCTAGGAGACCAGTTTGTATCGATTTAGCTCGAGCTGGGCCCGAACCGAATCCAAGCCTATGTGGGCATATCGTGAGACCAAGGACGACCGTGTAGGCACATTTTATGTGTGCAAATATTTCTTAAATTATTTTACAATTTGATATTGTATTCCTAATTATTAAATATTGTACAATATTGGTATTAATATTATTTAGGTATTTGACAGCATTGTATGATTTTATGGAGCCAAATGAGGAGTGCGTAGGTTACGTTCACCAAACACTACCATTGATTTATTTTTAGTATTATTAAGTTTTTATTATTTTATCATTATTAAAGTGATTTTGTGATTAAATAATCATTATTATTATTATTATTATTATTATTATTATTATTATTATTATTATTATTATTATTATTATTATTATTATTATTATTATTATTATTATTATCATTGAATTGATTTATGGTAAATTTAATTATATATAAATATATATAGGCGTATATGGCATGTATATACAGATATACGTATATATGTATAGATGTAAATATATATATATATATATATATATATATATATATATATATATATATATATATATATATATATATATATATATATATATATATATATATAATTGATTATATAGGCTTATAAATAAATGTTATAATTTATTGAGGTATATACGTATATACGTGATGTATATATATATATATATATATATATATATATATATATATATATATATATATATATATATATATATATATTGAAAACAAATATATATATATATATATATATATATATATATATATATATATATATATATATAGGTATGTATATATAAATATATCTTAATGTGTACGAGTGTATATATATATATATATATATATATATATATATATATATATATATATATATATATATATATATATATATATTGTATATGTGTGCAGGTATACATATATGTATATAAATATTATATGCGTATACGTGCATATATATAAATATAAATATGTATATGTATTTGTGCGATATATAGGGATATATATGTGTATATATATAAATAGATTATATATACACATATATATCCCTATATATCGTATTTGTGTATAAATAAAAAATATAAATAGATTATATATATACGTATTTGTGTATAAATAAATTATATATATAAATAGATTATATATATACGTATTTGTGTATAAATAGATTATATATATATATGTATTTGTGTATACGTATTTGTATATATATATGAATACGTATATATACATGTATATATATATTAGTTGTAAACAAAAAAGAATAGAAGTAGCAGCTCGGCCATGCCCCTACAACCCGGGCCCAAACACCCCTAGACCCAGCCCAGCTGGCCCGCTCCTCTGTTTGAATGAGGAGTGAAACATTTATCAGTCGATATATATATGAGCAGAGAGAGGGAGAGTTCGATCGCAACTCTCGAAACCCTATCCCCGCGCCGCCAACCCCGTCCCCATCACCTGGGCGCGCGCGCCACCGCCGCCTACGCGCCCAAGTGCCGCGCGCGGCCACCGCCGGCCGGCCAGGGCCGCCGGCCGGGGCCGCCGGCCGCGCACAACAGCGCGGAAGGAGCAGCAGTAACAGCCATGCATAGGGCTGCTTTTGCGACGATATTTCTCCATCGTCGCTAGACGATTTTTCGATCCACCTGTACAGGTTCGAACACAACCCTACCCTCCTTAAATCCCTTTACATAGTTTCTTTTTACTCGTACCGTGCACGACGAGAACCGAGTCCCAATATCGATAAAAATCTCGATATTCTGAGTTTAGAGACTGTCCCAAAGTCCCCAGTTCGAGTCTCGAATTATTGCAAACCAGTGATCGAATTCAAAATCCACCTGAAGGCGTTTATTAACAACATATAGGGCTTCACATTTCTTTTTGTGGATTCGGAAATTATCGACTACGCGTCGAGAAATCGAATCCCAAAGTTTCCCAAAAACCTGTTTTAAAAACTTAGAAATTCATCCACACGACGTGCGTCCCGCCAATCCGGACAACGTGGTCACGAACCGAAGGCATCGAAAGGTGCGTAACGGCTTCGTGGTCGTGTGGGCTTTGGCGGAATTCAAATTGGTCGCGTGTGCGCGACGAATTTGATGCGTATCCGTCAAAATTCACCGTATAGTGTACTTTGTAAATTCTCTAATTACTTTGTACATGCTCATCAGATCAAGACGAAACTTGCGCCAACAGAACCGTATCATTTTTTTGGTCCTGTATGCCAAGTTTGGTCCAATTCTGAGACAGTTGAATCCGACGTCGTTTTGCGGGCCCCATGGTCCCACTAAACGGGCGATTTTGTGCACGGCCCGCCGGAATCCAACTTTGGACATACGGTTGGGTTCATATCAAAAAACTGGATCCATAGACATGTAGTTTGATAACTTTAGAGACCATTGACTCTGGCACGCTTTTCGGTGCAAAACGGGTCCAACGGCGGACATCGTTTTTGCTCGAAATTACCGTTTTGCCCCTGTGTCCAAAATTGGACTTAAGGATAGGCAATCCTAGCTAATTTGACTATTCTGAGAATGTTGGTACTGTTTATTTCAGCATCCGGAGACTTCTACATGTGTTGACTGATTGCGGCTCATTGAGTGGTATGGTATTATTGGTTTCTCCAGCTAAGGACCTCAGACAAGTGCACTTTCTGATTGCTTTCTGATTCATAGTAGTCTTTTTATTTCATGTCTATACATATATCTTGCTGTTTGTTGACACGCTCGTCACACGGAGTAGTCGGGAGGGGAAATATCTTAGTACACATGTGAACTACCCAGAAATATCTCTAAAATGTCTATTATTGCATGATAGCAGCTGCACACGACACGTACAGTGAGCCGGATTTACCCCCTAGCCGTTCATATGTCGAAACAGATATTTCACACCACCTAGATAGATGTCTTTTATTAGTTTTTCTTATTTTCTTCTCTATCGTGCTATGTCTTCAGTTATTTACCAGTTTTGATATCTCATATATTATTTTCATGTCTTGTTAATTCTATTGTATTTTTGTATTGTCGTCGGTTTGTGTACTTGTTCCATTCCTGACTGGAAATCAACATTTTTCAGGTTTAGCCGCGATCACTCTTAGCACTGGAAAGACATGGGTATGCTGAGGCCGACCTAGAAATAGAAAGCAATTGTATCAATTTTATTAACTGTAAAATCTTGTATTTTCTTCAATTATAAATGTTGTAATAAATATAGAATTGTGAATGAGCAGCAAATGTTGTATTTTTGAGCATTTATTTCTTGCGCGCTTGACAGTGTTCTACTGCCGACTCTACGGCGTAGGCTGGCTTGGACACGTCTTGTATCCGAAAAGCGGGTGCGGGTCGTGACACAAGGAGTCCATCATTATGAGGGAGTCATAATGATATCTTTGTGTCAGAACTGTCACCTTGTCAGAGCTGTCAGCCGTCAAGGCTTTTAATGTAGTAAAGGACAAGAGAACTGTTTGCAGGCCACGTGGCTACTCTTTGAGCCGCATGGAGCTTATTTGAGCCGCATAGACGCTCGAGCCGCATGAATACTTGAGCCGCATGAACTCTCTGAGCCACAGGGGGCTCTCTGGCCGCATGGATCTTTCTTTATTCTTTTCCATGCTTCTACAAGACCCCCTTCAAAGTTTTCAATTTGTAAAATTGAAATACTTTGAATAAGAAGCATGGCCATGTATTCTTCTGGCCGCATATGATGTCCTAGCTGTATGGATGTCTCGGTCGCATGGATGTCTCAGCTGTATTGAGTCAATCAGCCGCAGGGACTTTCGGGCCGCATAGCTCATTGCCACGTGTGCGTATCATTAATTGCCTCAAATTCGTTTTAGTGCCGCCTTTAGGGGAGATCCCAAGGGTCGGCCCATTAAATCTTTGGATTTTATGCCCTGGGTGAATCTCCTTTATGAGAGAGGGGACAAAATCCGAGGAGTCAGTTTCGTCTTTTCCGAGGTGGTTATCAATCTACGTGTTCCTCCCTCTCTTGTCCCCCTATAAATAAGAGGAGTTTGAGAGAGAAGACTCATTTACTTTCTCCTTCACTTCGAACTTTCCCTACTCCATTGTCATCTTCTTCTTTGACTGCTAATGGCTCCCAAGAAGACCGTTGCGGCGAAGGGCAAGAAGGCGGCGTCTTCGTCGAAGAAGACTGCCTCTACTTCAACCGCGGCCATTCCTCCGCCGGCCGTCGTGCCCGCAGCTCACCCTGACGTCCATCCTCCTATTGCTGGTAAGGACTTTATGTGGGTTTAAAGAACCCTAACTGCTATGGCTATGTCGCATGCTTTATGTACGAGCCTTTATCTTCATGTGAATCGCATGTTGGTCCTAGGTCGAGCCGCGAGCCGCATAAGAATAGCCACTGTGGCCGCATACGCGCTTCGCCAATAAAGCCGCATAAGCCACCCTGAGCCGCATAGATTTGCCCACTGCCGTATGACCCTTCACTAAGTGGAGCCGCATGAATGTTCTTCTGAGCCGCATGAGGCTTTGTTAAGTTGGAGCCTCATAAGTGTTCTCCTGAGCCGCATGAGGCTTTGTTGAGTTGGAGCCGCATAAGTGTTCTCCTAAGCCGCATGAGGCTTTGTTGAGTTGGAGCCGCATAAGCTCGAAAGCACCTATTAGTTCTTTTTTGTCCATCTTTTTAACTTATCTTTTTCTGTCTTATTCTCAGTGAATTTGCCGGTTAAAGCTGGAGAGCTCCTGGTAGGCAGCGCCCAATCTGCTCTGGGCTATAGGTATGACCATATAGTCCAACACATGGCTGACCAGTTTTCGAGTGACGAGCCCCCGGCGAGATCGAATGCCCTCAAGAGTCAGCCTTTCTATTTCCTTAATGCTATGATGAACTCGGGGAAATTAGAAGGGGAATACATGAAGCCCGCACTCTTCTTTGGAGACGCCTTGACTGTGAAGAACAGTCAGATTCTGGAGGTGTCAGAGAACTGGAGTTTTGTTTCTAACGGAATGGCGATCCGTATCCCCCAGATGGAGCGTCACTTCCCTTTATCTTGGTTCAATATGCTCCCATTGGACCCGAAGATGGAAGATTCTTTAACTCCTACTCGGAGTGGGATGTTCGTGGGAGACATCCATTATAACAACAGCCTGAAGTCAGTGTGCACGGGCAAGGTACACACCAGCCGTTCCGTAATGGGATTGGCCCCTGGTACCTTCCTGAATGTGTCGGGTCCCAATTTTACATTTTCTGTCGTCGACATTTTTATGAACCAACTCGCTCGGAAGGGCTCCTATCCCATTGGTCGGTTGATGCTCCCTAGCTGGATACATCCGATTCCCTCGTGGACCAATCTATCTACGTGGATTCTGCAAAAGTATGAGGCCTTTCTATGTGAGATTGGTCTTTACCATGCTATTCGGGGCACTAGCCATGGCTTGCCTATAAACAAGAGATTATTTATATCTCTGATGGAGATGTATAATCGCCATACGGGAACCTTCTATACTCCCAAAGGGGAAATGGGGCTCGCGCTCCACGAAATGCATGTGGTCTCCAAGCTTCCTTGGAGGGATGAAGCTTTTGAGGCGTATACTCCCACGAACGAGGAATTCGAAGAGTTGGAAAGGCGGCATCCAGGCTTCGTTGCTCTTTATCAAAAGATATTGTGCTATTATAGCACATGTCATCAAATAGCCAAAAAAAAAGAACAGCTCGGAAGGGAATGCCCCTCATACCAAAGACTGGGTGCGCTACCTCTTCACAACGGATGCCTCAGGTCAAGTTACTCCCCGCCGTCCTCAATTCCGGGAGGCGGTGAAAGCCTTAGTATCGTCAGCTAAGAGGGTGGCCACCTTTAGTGCCAGATTCGGGAGTCAGACCGACTCCTTCGGTTATTTTTATCAGGACACCCAAGAGTTGTCGGAGAAGGCGCTCCTGGCGGGATTCTTGATGATATGGCTGCAAAACTGTGTAGTCTCGGGCGGAGCTGGTTCCATCGAGAGGATCAGTCGTAATTTTATCTTTTCGGCTGTGAAGTTAGTCTCGCGAGTCCGGCTAGCTCTCCTCCCGGCCATGGTGTGCAGTATACACCATAGCCTTTGTACTTTCACATCCAAGGTCATTGCTCGTGATGTGACAAAAAATTTTGAACGGACCGAGTTGCCCTATCATTATTTGATAGGGTGGCTATTGATGCATTATTCGTCTTTGATGAGACCGGGCTCTGAAGACGGCATAACTGATGACGACGCTTTTATCTTCCGCTATCGTAATGAGTCTTAGGAATTTGAGACCATGCGTGCTTGCCAGATGGCACTGGCGAGGGCAGACATGTACAACATTTTCGTATTTGTCCCTTGTTTTACTGATAAGGAAATAGCGGCTGTCCATCTTGACGGTATTGGGCCCCCTCAACTTCTGGACGGCCAGATGCTTCTGTGGCTGCGAAATATCCGCCCCTCTCATCTGGTGAATCGCAACCGTAACACTGTCTTTCTGGAGCCTTATCTGTCGAGCAGGTTCGCCCGACAATTTGGATATAGTCAGCTTTTTCTAGACAGCCCCAGCTCTTGTCTGGGCTTTGAAGGCAGCCATCTAGACGGCATCCGGGCCTGGCATTACTATGACACATTCCATACCCATACCGTTTTCTCAGTTCCCGCTATCAAGGCGTCAGTAGATATCTTGTATATGGTGGCTCTGTACCACGTCATGGCGAACAAGCCCCCTGTTGGTTTTAACCTAGGTACCAGTTTCATCGTTGGTACTAGCCTGGATGAGGGTTCCCAGGGGGCCAAGACAAGGAAGAGAAAAAACAGAGTCGAGGTGCCGGATTCAGACTCCGATGCTACAGATGACGAAGGCGACGAACCTGATGGAGATGACTCTTCCTTTCCGGTGGCAGATGTAGGGGCGGATCAGCCGCCTGTTTTGCCAGATGAGATGGTGGTAGATCAGCCATCTGTTGCACCCGGCCCTGTACGGAAGCGTAGCAGGCAACTTTTTCCTGTTGGCGGCATCCCTCGCTCTCGGAAACTGACTGCGACTAGACACCGCGGGCTACCTATAAAGGAAAGAGGCGAAGAAATTGACCCCGCATCAGAGGTAAATAAGTTACCACCAGTCCTTCCACTCTTCTAGATTTGATTTTAATCATCTTCTTTCCTTCTCCGGTGAGCCTGCCCCTGAAATTGCTGAATTCCGTCCAGATGATGCTGATCAAGTTGCCTCTCCCTCTGAGGTGGCTGGGTCAGAGGAGCTGGCCAACTTTAATTTAGAGATCGCGGGTGAGAAGACCCTGCCAGCTGCGAATGAGCTGCAGCCTCGATGCTCCTCTCTCGGTATGATAAGCCGAATCTTAACTCGCGAGGAGGCCTATCTGCTCTATGACCATATTCTCCGGGTCACGTCGATTGATTATTGTCATGGACATGCAGGTCCTGCCTCTCCAGTGCCGAGGATGGACTTTGTTGAGACAGACTCTGTCGAAGGGGCACTGACGGAGAGGGGCGTACCTTCTCCCCCTTCGGCTCGTCTTGATGGTCCTCCTGCGGGCTCGAGTTCGGCAAGTACAGTGATGGGACAATCGGGGCAGGAGACGATGGTTCTCGTGTCTTCTTCTGCTCGGGCGGCCCAGAGAGTCGACCTCTCCACCCTGCCAAGCGTCCAAGCTCTTCGGGTGGCAGAGAAAGAGTTAGCCGCTATCCGTGTATCGTTCTGCTCGGAAGTCTCCCCCTGGTGGCAAGTTCTAGCACCACTCCTTCGATACAGCCGGCCACACTTCCTCTGACGCCGTCCTCTACAGAGGTACTGGACGAATCGTTACAGGACGTGGTCGACAGCTTTTATCGTCACCTGAAAAGGGCGATAGAAGCTGTTGTGGACAGAGGGGCCTCCTTCGTCTTGGCCCGGCAATGCGCCCAGGGTCAAATTGATATCCTTAAGGCCCTTCCTGGTGGGGCAGGGGAGGCTGCACTCCTGGAGGCAAAATTGCTGGAGACTGATCAGCTGGTGGCCCAGCTTCAGGGACTGCGGCAGGTTGATCTATCTGCCGCAATAGATCAGGAGCATGGCTCCCTCACAACTTCTATAGAGAAGACGAGGGCTGCTCAGGATAAAACCAGACCGGCCATACTGGAGGATCTCCGCACTCTGTCTGATCGCTATGATCAATTGAGCCATGAGAGTGAAGATGTTACAGATCGAGAAGCGATTGCCTCCCGTGGGATTACTGAAATGCGGAAGCAGATCCTTGAGCTCCAAAAGAAATTAACTTTCTTTGAGTCTGAGCTTGAGGCCGCCCGGATCGACAGAGGGCTGATTATCCAGGAAGCTGATAACGTCAATAAAGCTTCGGCTGACTTGGAAGTGGCTCTGAAGAGGTTGGACGACGACTGGCGGACACTCATGGACCTGGATAATGGGGAGCGGTTGTCCCAGGAGGCTGAGTGCAGGGCTAGACAGAGGCTTGAGCAGGGTACTGCCTTGGTGAGAAACCGCCTCTTAGAGTTGTGTAACGCCGAACTATAGTCGGCCTTTTCTTCTTTCATTTCTGTTTTTCTTTTCTTTTTTCTTTGAGAGGGACATGGTTCCAAAACATGTAATACTTTTTTCGTCTTTCAAATAAAGAGTACTTTCCATTCTACCCTTCATTTGTATTGTTTGTTGTGCCTGTGGTATTGTGGTGATGTTTGCCCCGCATGGGGGACTTGTTTGTGGACCTGTTACCCATGGCATACCTTGGTTTTAGGTACAGGTAACAAGTTTGCCTGGGGATACTTAGAACAGTTCCACGGCAAGGTGGTCGTAGACGTTCCCAGTATCGGGATATAGAATGCCATGGAGCAGCTGGGCTCCCGGGGCATGATGAGGAATGGTGGGCCTGTACTAAGAAACTTAGTAAAGGACATTTGTGGGCCTATTATCCTTGGCGTACCCCGACTTAGAATACGGATAATAGGATGAGGAGGAACCAACATACTTACTCAGAGGTAATGAGGACATGGCAAGTATGAGGGTTTTAACCGTAGAGTCTTCCTACTCAGAGGTAATGAGGACATGGCAGGAGTGGACTCAACGGAAGATATTTGTGGTCAACAGAGGACATTTGTGGGCCTATTACCCTTGGCGTACCCTGGTTCAGGGTACAGATAATAAGACGAGAGAGGACAAACATACTTACTCAGAGGTAATGAGGACATGGTAAGTACGGAGGTTTAACCGTGGAGTCTTCCTACTCAGAGGTAATGAGGACATGGCAGGGGCAGACTCAGTGGATAATATTTGTGGACCTATTATCCTTGGCGTACTCCGGTTGTGGGTACAGATAATAAGTCGAAAGGGAATCATCATACTTACTCAGAGGTAATGAGGACATGGCAAGCATGAAGGTTTCTTCGACGGAGCCTTCCCACTCAGAGGTGATGAGGACATAGCAGGAGTGGGCTCAATGAAGGAGGGTACACAGAACGACTTAGAGGTAATGAGGACATGGAGGTTCTATGTAAAGGGATGATTTGTTTTTTGGCGGAAGTGAAACGACTCAGAGGTAATGAGGACATAGCCGTTTTAGAAATTTGTGGATCGGTTACCCTTTTTGTGCACTGGAAGTGCGGGTAGTAGATCATGAGGGAGGATCTCTTCCAGGAAGAAAGTTCAGAGGTATGGTCATACATGACTTACTATCTGAAAGAGTGACCGAAAGGTGAGTTCAGAGGCACCTGCGGGTACATGACTCGATAATATGGAATATTGTGAAATATAAGTTCAGCGGCACCGGCGGGTACATGACTCGATAATCTGGAATATTGTGGATGTGAGTTCAGCGGCACCAGCGGGTACATGACTCGATAATCTGGAATGAGTGGTTGTGAGTTCAGCGGCACCAGCGGGTACATGACTCAATGATCTGGGATATGTCGTTTAGACATAATATTTCTTCAGGAACTTGCCGTTGACGGGCAACATGAGCAAGTCTCTATTTTATTTTGCGAGGCGATAAGCACCGTTGGAGAATACAGCCTCGATGATAAAGGGACCTTCCCATTTTGGCTGGAACTTGCCGACGGTCTTATGAGTCATGTCCATCGGCCTCCGGACTGCCAGAACGAGATCGCCCACTTGGAATGTTCTAATTTTGACCTTCTTGTTGAAGGCTCCAGAGATGCGTGCTTGGTATAGCTCGATCCTTTGCTGAGCCAGGAGGCGCTTTTCATCTAAGGCCTCTAACTCTTGTAGCCGGCGACGGTAGTTATCATTCGTCGTCAATTAATAAGTGAGGGCGACGTGGAATGAGGGTATTTGAGTCTCCAATAGGAGAATTGCCTCACTCCCGTACACCAGGGAGAATGGTGTGTTCCATGTGGCCATCCGGACTGTGGTACGGTACGCCCACAAGCATTCACTAAGCTTCTCGTTCCAGTCGCATTTATTGGACGATTCGAACTTATTGAGTAACTTGATGATAGTTTTGTTGAATTCTTCTGCCAACCCATTCGCTGCTGGATTGTATGGCATCGAAGCAATATTCTGGATACGGTGCTTGTCGCGGAACCGATAGAAAGCGTGGCTTACAAACTGCGGACCACTATCGTGGATGATCCTTCAGGGCAGTCCAAAGCGATAGATGACGTGATGCTTAAGGAAGCTGATCACGTTTGAAGTCTTTACTTCTGCCAGCAGGACAGCTTTCGCCCATTTGGAGAAGTAATCTGGGATTGCGAGTATGAAGCGATGTCCTCGGGAGGAAGGTGGAGTGATTGGACCGATGATATCCATTCCCCATGCTTCGAATGGCCAGGATGCCACTGTCGAATGCAGAAACTCGGATGGTTGGTGGATGAAGTCCGCATGGACTTGGCAAGCTTTGCACTTTCTAGCATAGTCTATCGCATCTGCCACCATCGTGGGCCAGTAGTAGCCCATTCGATGAAGACGGTCTTGCAATTTAGGGCCAGGCTGATGGGCCCCGCAGACACCGTCATGAGCTTCTCGTACGGCTTCTTTGGCTTCTGCTTTTGATAGACACCGAAGCAATAATCCATCATAGGATCGGTGATACAGCATTTTCGTCTCTGTATCGTAGAAAAATCTAAGGGAACGTCTTCTGATGGACGTGGCTTCCTTTGGGTTCTCGGACAGGATATCGTAGACGACGAAGTCAATGAATGGCTGTCTCCAATCTGGGACATCGTTGATCGTCTGAGCGGAATAACTTGCCACAAATTGAAAGTTGTTCTTGGGACAGACCAGTTCGTGGCCTATCACATCCACCGATTGATGAGCATAGTTCGGAACCGCTAGGGAAGCGGCAAGGCCTGCTAAGGCATCGGCTTTGATATTTCGGAGTCTGGGAACATGTTCGATGAAGAACCCCTCGAACGACGAGATGATGTCGATCGCTATTTGGTGATAGGGGATCATGTCTTCGTGGCGGACTTCGTATGAGCCCCGGATTTGATTGACGATTAACTGAGAATCGCCGTATGCTTCAAGATATTCTACCCCCAGCTCCCTTGCAAGTTGGAGGCCAATGACCAATGCGTTGTATTCGGCTACATTGTTAGAGCAGGGTTCTGTGAAAGAATAAGCGCGGTTAATCACCAATCCGGAAGGAAAAACTAGCACCACCCCGACTCCGACGACGATGTTGCCCTTGGGTCCAGTTCTCGAAGCACCGTCGAAGAACATTCGCCATATATCATCGTGAGAGGTTGCATGCGAATCGACGACCTCATCTGGAATTTTTTCATATATTTTGGACGACTCCGAGCCCGGGTGGGCTGCCAAAAAGTCTGCCAGGGCTTGACCTTTAACAGCCTTTTGTGGGACAAAGATCATATGATAGGGGGATAGCAATATTGCCCATGTAGCGAGGCGAGAGCTGAGTGCCCCTGGTTTAGTCATGAGGACCCTGAGAGGGTTGACTCGTGAGATCACATGTATTGTTTGTCCAGTAACATAGTGCCGCATCTTCGGAATGGCGAACACCAGGACGAGGCATTCCTTCTCCACGGTGGTGTATCGGTGCTCTGGTCCGATCATCATTCGACTGAGATAATATATGGCTTGCTCATGGCCTGCATCGTTGTTTTGTGCCAGCAGAGCCCCGAGGGAATGTTCCATTGCTCGTACGTAGAGCAGGAATGGTTTTCCAGCATGTAACACCCAATTTTCCAGATGAGGGTAATTTTGAAATTTTGTAATTATAATTCTTATTTATTGATAATTATTTCATATTATGATTTTTGGTAATTTTTAATTATTTTTAAACTATTTAAAATTATGACTTGTGATTTTGACATTTTACTATTGTTTGGTTTTAATTTCGAGGAATTTGTCACCCCCAGTTTTCAGGAACAGGAGTATTTTTGTCATTTTGTATTTTTGAAATATTTTTGAAATTTATTTTATTATTTATGATATTGTTTTGGGATTATTTGAGTCGGGTTCGAATTTCAACTCAATCCGACTTGAAACGGGGACCCGGGGGTAGTTTGACTCTAGTGGGACCCACACACTAGTTAGACATGGCCCACATGATATTAATTTTAGTCCACATGATAGAAATATTTTAGTTAGAGGTTAGACTAATTATTATGGATAAGGTTAGTGTGATTAGAGACTTTAGAATGACTAATTTAGCCCCAACCAATTAGCCCTTTCCTAATACTCATAGAATAGGTTAGTGGGGGCATTTTGGACCTTACCATAATAGGACAAATAGCCCCATATGGCCAGCCACTTTGGGAGAGGATAGGCTCAAGTTCATTTCATTATTCTCATCCACACACTCTCTCTTGTTCTTCCCCAAATTTCTAGAGAGCAATCCCTAGCAATTTCTCCACCAAATCCTTCCATTTTGCCACCAAATCTTCTTCTTTTCTTCTCCATTCTAGCCAAGGAGGAAGCTACCCAAGTTTGGAAGGATTCGGAGCTCGTTCGTGTCCTTTTGGAATCTCTACGTGTCGGTGTCGCTCCGGGAAGGCTTTTCTTCGATTCGATCTACCGGGAGGTATAAATCCCTTCTCCTTTTCATTTCCTCATGCATATAGGTCTATTTTGAACCCATAGGAATGACCCCCATGGTTGTGTCTCCATTTGTGTCCATTTCGTGTCTATTTGGAGGTCATAGGAGTGTCCTTTGTGTTGTGGTTGTGTCCATGTGGGAAAATCCCAAATTTGGACACACTATGTGTTGTTGTTATGTATGAATGAATTATTACATGTTTAATCTCACATTTTTGTATTGTAGATGTGTTCTATAGTGTCTCATATATATATATTAGTGTAGAGAGTGAGTTCTTGATATATTATGTTATATACTTGTGTTCTTTTGTCTCAAACTACCCAAATCCGTCATGATTTTTATCCACGTTTTTAATTTCAGCCCTAAATTAGAAATATCATAACTTCTAGCTCAAAGCTCGGTTTAATCTCCCATTTTTTTTAAAAGAAGCGTATAGAAGTTAGCTTTCCAAAAACATGTATTAGTAGGCCTAATTCTTTCTGTAACTTTCTGGAGAATTATTTGAGTGTCAGCTGTACGAAAGACAAACGCGTTCTCGGTGTTTTCGCGATTCCGAGAGTTTTCGGAAACGAAAACGCGATCCGTTTGAAGTTTCGGAAAGCTAACACATAGATCTATAACATACTTTAATCCTAGATTTTAATTCATGCTGAGATGGTACAGTATTGATTATTAGTATGAGTTACTATTCGGCATATACATTTTTTGCACCCTTGTGTGTAATATAATGTTCTATTTGATTTTAACCCATGTTAATGTATATATATTATGTAATTAAATAGAGAATGCAAGCATGAGTAAATGTTTAAATAAATGATGTATGAGGTGTAAGTATCCTATCTAATGTAAGCATGTATAAGTATGTCTTGTAATGAATATGTAGGTTCCATAGTATGTAATGTATGGTGCATATAGTGGTGCAAGAGAATAAATGAATGATGAATGAATGCAAGCATGAATGTAATGTAATAATAGATGTAATATATGTAACCTTGTTAGGAATAAAACTGGAATTTAGTTTTGTTTCACTAAATAAGAGATACATGAGAACTCATATATGTGAATGTTAACTTCCTATTGACACCTTGCTACACAACTGTCATGCCTCACTATCACTCCACACACAATGCACACTACACTATATAACCCTCACACCCTCACTCATTGACACTCTCACTCACACATTGCCTAACACTCATTCCATGATAACACACACATGTTCTTGTGCACTTTCATGACACACACACACACCCTTGATCACATACACATGCTCTTCTCTCTCTCTCTCTCTATATATATATATATTGTACATGGCTAAATGTGTTAATGTGGTAAATAGAGTTTTCCTATAGTTATATATATACATATATGTGATATAGGGCCTAGTGTTGAATTCTCTTTTCATGTACACCTCCATGTTCACACACACACATAGCTTTACATGTTAGCTTCCTTTCTCTTATGTATAATATTGAATGTGATGGCTTGTGTTTGGCTTATATAGCCTTGTGATTGGTATGTGATTGCTAGACTAGGCTTGGTTAGGCCAAGTGAGACTTATTAGACTTGTTGGGCTAGGATTTGACCTAGTTGACCTAGTTTGACTAGTCTAGTTGACTGGAGTTGACCAAGTGTTGACTTTAGTCTAGTTTGACCTAAACAGCATACAGATGCATTGTAGATTATATTTATCATTCCCTGTGTACATCTTGACTTGTGTTGCTCTAACTAGGAGTCAGGTACCTCATCTCGGACAGTATATTTACTTCAGACATTCAGATACGAGACGAGTACATTCTCTGATAGTTCTTTCATTTACTTATCAATTACTGTACTTCAGTTCTAGTTAGCTGTATGTGATTCTCTGTTACAAATATGTATTATTATTTCTGAATCCATGTATGCGACACACATACTTACTCATCTTACCTCTATTATTCGAATCACCATACGAATCACCATACGAATCACTATTCGAACCACCTATTCGTATCTTCGTATATTGGTTGGACTTTTATTCGATTGATATGTCGAATTTTGGACTCATTTGGATTAGATGGGCGGGGAAATACTTGATTAGACATGTGAACATTCCCACTATTCGAATCACCCCTCTATGAATAATATTCGAACGATAGCCATTCCACACCCGGCCAGGTGTGTGATGTGCCGTATTTACCCTTAGCCATTTACATGTCTAACTGAGTATTTTAAAACACACTTGGAGAATTTATTCGAATCATTATTAGAACATCATGTGAATCACTATTCGTATCACCTTATTCGTATCACCTTATTCGATTCACCTTATTAGAATAATGATTAGAATTACATTCGACTCATCTTATATTAGACTCACATTGGGATTACACTCGACTTATATTGTACCATCTGAACTCATTATGTTACTCTAGTTCAGCTAGATCTTATTTTTACAGTCTTCTTTGCTATGTTTCTCTTCTTGTTTAGTTACCTTACTTTCATTGTACCTTAACTGCTTCTCTACATCACTACCTGTATAAAACTGCCATATTCATCAATACAACTGTCTATAACTGCTTTATAGTTCTCTGTCATTTACTTGGGATTTTTTGATCAAATGTACTCGTTCCCGTCCTGACTGGACCTGTTGAAAATTTTACAGAGGATGATGAGGCACCCTTACTTGGAGTTTGCCTAGTTGACACTCGCGACCTGGACCCCAGAGGAGGTTCAGGCAGCTGCTGAGGACGATACCTTGCTTAGTATAGATAGTTTAGACTGTTTTTCTTTTATGTTTAGTTGTTGTTCTTGATTCAGAGTGTGTATATTGTAGAGATGTTGAGACTTGTATTTCATTTCTGTTGTACCTCGGTTGAGGATTCTCTTATCTATCTTATCGTGCCATATTCTATCTCTAGATTGTGATTGAGTTGTACCTCTGTGTTGGCCTCCTTATGGAGAGCATTCATATTATGTTAGTTATAGTTCATGACCTAGAACAGCGTTCTACCGCCGACACTGCGGCGTAGGCTGGGCGTTGTTACGCTCTCGTACCCTCACAGTGGGTGCGGGTCGTGACACGTTTTTAGTGGTGGCCTATGCAGGTCGAGTTTATGTAGTGGTATTCGAACTAGAGTATCACTACAGCCTGCAGTAGGATTAGGATATTTTGAAGGTACTCAATCACATTAGGAAAAACTCCGTATCAGATCCCTTTTATCTAAATTTGCTGCTTGTTGTTTTCCCTTGAATATAAACTGTCCTCCTTGAATTTTGCTTCATTCTCAGAAATTGTTTCTTGTTTGATCAGTTTTCATGATGGTTATGAAGGCACGATCTCATCGCTTCGGTTCGGGGGATACTATCGAGAGGCTGGCCACCTCTCGTCCTGCTCATCAGGGCCTCGAGACCGCAGCTTCTGTTGTGCCGACTCAGGTTGGATTTTCTGCTACATTGAAGGTGCACCTCTATCTGTACAGAGATTTTCTCCCGTCATTTCTAATTTCTCTCAGCAGCGGTGATTCATGCAGCATCAGTAGCAGACCAGGGAAAACTAGCAGGGCGAGCTATCGTCAGGACAGTCAAGGATGCGCAGACCATTGGAGATCTTGCTGCAAGTTCCGTTCTTCTCAATTCCATTCCCGCAATTGTCTTTTATAATTACCTTGAAATCCGATTCCATCTGTTCCTTGTTGACTGATTAATTTTGTCATGTTACTCTTTTGTTGTGTTTGTTTTTTTCTTCTGAGAAAATCATATGGGCTAGGTCGCCTAAATCATGGAATCTAGAATCCTCGATAGTCGTGTTAGTTGGCATAGTGAGGACATGTAGTCAGATTTTGGATGTATTCTCGGGTATGGGAATTTAAGGTTTTCGCCGTCGCATGCGGCAGTGCAAAAATTTTAAATACCATGAACCTAGAGGTACGTACCTTAGTCAAGGACTCTGTGATTATCGTAGCCTTGCTCACTAGCATGATGAAGACTCTGGACAACATGATTTTGGACAGACGCATATGATTAACAGATTGTATCTTGAGAAGGTTTAAACATCATACCCTTTTGATTGTTATAAATGACTTAGGAGTAGGGATATTTAGTTTTGTAGAGCTTATTCATAGGTAGTTCCTTCATAGTATAATGGTATGATGACTTGTAGAGTGTCTGTACCCTAGAGGTGATAGTTAGCATTGGTGTTAGAATAGTAACCCATTGCAGATAATTCTCCTGTTATCTATAATACCAACCAGTTACACATAGGATGTTAGTATGCCTTACATCCTTGATGATTATTACTACTTTCCCTTACCTTTTCCAGTAAGGCACCCATGACCAGAGCCTGCCTTTGAGTATAGTTGTAGTTTCACCTAAGACCGAGAGGTCTATTTACATAGATAGATTGTAGATGTTATTGGCATATGGGATATAGGTTAGTTAATATCTATAGGCCATTGTTGTATAGGGTTATAAACATGTTGTTTAGTCTATACTTGGTTCAGTTTTCCATTTTAGTTAAGTTCCCTTCGTGTTGAGTTCCTTGGTGTTGATCACCTTTATAGGCAGTGTGCAGACCCTTCACTAGATACCATGTCCCCTTGATTCAGACCATTCATCCTTAGCCTAGTTCTAAGCATTGTTTCAGACCCTTATAAGTTTAGTCTGCCTTAACCCTTGGTTGATCAGTCATGTATATATATATAGATGATATACTTAGGATATATGTGATGGGTTGTTGTTCTTGAGCATATATATATATGTGGTATTTGGTATTCATGTGCTTAGCTTATAGGTATTTTAGTTATAGGTGACTTGATAGGATTGGAAAGTTAAGAGCTAGTCTATTATAGAGTTTCTCTTTTGCTAATTCTAGTTGCCAACACCTAGATAGCTAGCATAGGTAAAATCCTAAGAAGTTGACCAGTTGATGACCAAGTACTTGGATGTTGAGAAATTGACTAGTGATTGACCCTTAACTATGTTTGACCTAGAAGGGGGTGCGATCATCTTAATTTCGAGGACAAAATTTTTATAAGGTGGGTAGGATTGTAACACCCAGTTTTCCAGATAAGGGTAATTTTAAAATTTTGTAATTAAAATTATTATTTATTGATAATTATTTCATATTATGATTTTTGGTAATTTTTAATCATTTTTAAACTATTTAAAATTATGACTTGTGATTTTGACATTTTATTATTGTTTGGTTTTAATTTCGAGGAATTTGTCACCCCCGGTTTTCAGAAACAGGAGTATTTTTGTCATTTTGTATTTTTGAAATATTTTTGAAATTTATTTTATTATTTACAATATTTTTTGGGATTATTTGAGTCGGGTTCGAATTTTAACTCAATCCGACTTGAAACGGGAACCCGGGGGTAGTTTGACTCTAGTGGGACCCACACACTAGTTAGGCATGGCCCACATGATATTAATTTTAGTCCATATGATAGAAATATTTTAGTTAGAGGTTAGACTAATTATTATGGATAAGGTTAGTGTGATTAGAGACTTTAGAATGACTAATTTAGCCCCAACCAATTAGCCCTTTCCTAATACTCATAGAATAGGTTAGTGGGGGCATTTTGGACCTTACCATAATAGGACAAATAGCCCCATATGGCCAGCCACTTTGGGAGAGGATAGGCTCAAGTTCATTTCATTATTCTCATCCACACTCTCTCTCTTGTTCTTCCCCAAATTTCTAGAGAGCAATCCCTAGCAATTTCTCCACCAAATCCTTCCATTTCGCCACCAAATCTTCTTCTTTCCTTCTCCATTCTAGCCAAGGAGGAAGCTACCCAAGTTTGGGAGGATTCGGAGCTCGTTCGTGTCCTTTTGGAATCTCTACGTGTCGGTGTCGCTCCGGGAAGACTTTTCTTCGATTCGATCTACCGGGAGGTATAAACCCCTTCTCCTTTTCATTTCCTCATGCATATAGGTCTATTTTGAACCCATAGAAATGACCCCCATGGTTGTATCTCCATTTGTGTCCATTTCGTGTCTATTTGGAGGTCATAGGAGTGTCCTTTGTGTTGTGGTTGTGTCCATGTGGGAAAATCCCAAATTTGGACACACTATGTGTTGTTATTATGTATGAATGAATTATTACATGTTTAATCTCATATTTTTGTATTGGAGATGTGTTCTATAGTGTCTCATATATATATATTAGTGTAGAGAGTGAGTTCTTGATATATTATGTTATATACTTGTGTTCTTTTGTCTCAAACTACCCAAATCCGTCATGATTTTTATCCACGTTTTTAATTTCAGCCCTAACTTAGAAATGTCATAACTTCTAGCGCAAAGCTCGGTTTAATCTCCTGTTTTTTTTTAAAAGAAGCGTATTGAAGTTAGCTTTCCAAAAATATATATTAATAGGCCTAATTCTTTCTGTAACTTTCTGGAGAATTATTTGAGTGTCAGCTGTACGAAAGACAAATGCGTTCTCGGTGTTTTCGCGATTCCGGGAGTTTCCGGAAACAAAAATGCGATCCGTTTGAAGTTTCGGAAAGCTAACACATAGATCTATAACATACTTTAATCCTAGATTTTAATTCATGCTGAGATGGTACAGTATTGATTATTAGTTGGAGTTACTATTCGGCATATGCATTTTGTGCACCCTTGTGTGTAATATAATGTTCTATTTAATTTTAACCCATGTTAATGTATATACATTATGTAATTAAATAGAGAATGCAAGCATGAGTAAATGTTTAAATAAATGATGTATGAGGTGTAAGTATTCTATCTAATATAAGTATGTATAAGTATGGCTTGTGATAAATATGTAGGTTCCATAGTATATAATGTATGGTGCATATAGTGGTACAAGAGAATAAATGAATGATGAATGAATGCAAGCATGAATGTAATGTAATAATAGATGTAATATATGTAGCCTTATTAGGAATAAAACTGGAATTTAGTTTTGTTTCACTAAATAAGAGATACATGAAAACTCATATATGTTAATGTTAACTTCCTATTGACACCTTGCTACACAACTGTCATGCCTCACTATCACTCCACACACAATACACACTACACTATATAACCCTCACACCCTCACTCATTGACACTCTCACTCACACATTGCCTAACACTCATTCCATGATAACACACACATGTTCTTGTGCACTTTCATGACACACACACACCCATGAACACATACACATGCTCTTCTCTCTCTCTCTATATATATATATACATATATATATATATATATATATATATATATATATATATATATATATATATTGTACATGGCTAAATGTGTTAATGTGGTAAATAGAGTTTTCCTATAGTTATATATATACATATATGTGATATAGGGCCTAGTGTTGAATTCTCTTTTCATGTACACCTCCATGTTCACACACACACATAGCTTTACATGTTAGCTTCCTTTCTCTTATGTATAATATTGAATGTGATGGCTTGTGTTTGGCTTGTATAGCCTTGTGATTGGTGTATGATTGCTAGACTAGGCTTGGTTAGGCCAAGTGAGACTTATTAGACTTGTTCGGCTAGGATTTGACCTAGTTGACCTAGTTTGACTAGTCTAGTTGACTGGAGTTGACCAAGTGTTGACTTTAGACTAGTTTGACCTAGACAGCATGCAGATACATTGTAGATTATATTTATCATTCCCTGTGTACATCTTGACTTGTGTTGCTCTAACTAGGAGTCAGGTACCTCATCTCGGACAATACATTTACTTCAGACATTCAGATACGAGGCGAGTACATTCTCTGATAGTTCTTTCATTTACTTGTCAATTACTGTACTTCAGTTCTAGTTAGCTGTATGTGATTCTCTGTTACAAACACGTATTATTATTTCTGAATCCATGTATGCGACACACATACTTACTCGTCTTACCTCTATTATTCGAATCACCATACAAATCACCATACGAATCACTATTCGAACCACCTATTCGTATCTTTATATGTTGGTTGGACTTTTATTCGATTGATGTGTCGAATTTTGGATTCATTTGTATTAGATGGGCGGGGAAATACTTGATTAGACATGTGAATATTTCCACTATTCGAATCACCCCTCTGTGAATAATATTCGAACGATAGCCATTCCACACCCGGCCAGGTGTGTGATGTGCCGTATTTACCCTTAGCCGTTTACATGTCTAACTGAGTATTTTAAAACACACTTGGAGAATTTATTCGAATCATTATTAGAACATCATGTGAATCACTATTCGTATCACCTTATTCGTATCACCTTATTCGATTCACCTTATTAGAATAATGATTAGAATTACATTCGACTCATCTTATATTAGACTCACATTGGGATTACACTCGACTTATATTGTACCATCTGAACTCATTATTTTACTCTAGTTCAGCTAGATCTTATTTTTACAGTCTTCTTTGCTATGTTTCTCTTCTTGTTTAGTTACCTTACTTTTATTGTACCTTAACTGCTTCTCTACATTACTACCTGTATAAAACTGCCATATTCATCAATACAACTGTCTATAACTGCTTTATAGTTCTCTGTCATTTACTTGGGATTTCTTCATGAAATGTACTCGTTCCCGTCCTGACTGGACCTGTTGAAAATTTTACAGAGGATGATGAGGCACCCTGCACCCTTACTTGGAGTTTGCCTAGTTGACACTCGCGACCTGGACCCCAGGGGAGGTTCAGGCAGCTGCTAAGGACGATACCTTGCTTAGTATAAATAGTTTAGACTGTTTTCCTTTTATGTTTAGTTGTTGTTCTTGTTTCAGAGTGTGTATATTGTAGAGATGTTGAGACTTGTATTTCATTTCTGTTGTACCTCGGTTGAGGATTCTCTTATCTATTTTATCGTACCATATTCTATCTCTAGATTGTGATTGAGTTGTACCTCTGTGTTGGCCTCCTTATGGAGAGCATTTATATTATGTTAGTTATAGTTCATGACCTAGAACAGCATTCTACCGCCGACATTGCGGCGTAGGCTGGACGTTGTTACGCTCTCGTACCCTCACAGTGGGTGCGGGTCGTGACACAGCAACCGGGGCCACCAGGACTGGAGGGTTCGACAAATATTCTTTGATGCTGTCGAAGGCACGCTGACATTCTTCGTCCCATACGAATGAGACGCCTTTTTTTATAAGAAGGGTGAATGGTCGACATCGCCCGGAGAGGTTAGAAATGAACCTCCTGTTGTAAGCTAGCCTTCCTTGAAGGCCTCTGAGTTCGCGGAGATTTCTCGGGGACCCATCTCCATAATTGCCTTTGTCTTCTCAGGGTCTACATGGATACCCTGGGCGGTGATGATGAAACCCAAGAACTTCCCGCTGGATACGCCCAGGAAGGATTTTGTGGGATTCATTTTCAAATTGTGTGCTCGTATCAGGTCGAATACCGTCCTCAGATCCTACAGATGGTCTCCCTTGCAGCGACTCTTGACGGCGATGTCATCAACATAGCACTCCACCGTCTTGCGTAAGTGGTCTCTGAAGATGATACTCATGGCTCTTTGATATGTGACGCCGGCATTCTTCAAACCGAAAGGCATGACTGTGTAACAGTATGTGCCAATCGGTGTTCGAAACGATGTATGCTTTTCGTCGTCAGGAGACATCTTGATTTGGTTGTACCCCGAGAAGCCATCCATGAATGACATACGTTCGAAGCCGCATGTGTTGTCGATCATGATGTCTGTGATAGGGAGGGGGAATTCGTCTTTGGGGCTATGAGCACCCTGAATTTCGGGTTGATTTTTTTTATTTTTTTATTTTATTTTCTGATTGATTGGTTTCGATAAATAATATATTCTGTGATTTTTCCTTAAGTGTGCTTTTTCGTGCCTTTGCTTTTTCATGACTTTGATATTTGGAGTGTCAGGGATGTTCAACACTGGAAATCTTCTTCACGAGTTTTGGAGTGGACAGGATTACCTTCATGATGGTATATAGTGTCCCACTCAGACTTGTTCCCTTGTGCTCTTTTTGCTTCGCAGAACTTCTGGTCGAATTAGACCATTTGATCATTAAATGATTTTCCCACTCTTTTCCTTGATCATTATTAGCACGTTACCGTGACTTTTAATTTGGGAGCGCAAGACCAGTCAGTTTCTTGAAACCAACTTCTCATGCATGATCTACTCAAGACGCTCGTCACCCATGACCTTTGTGTCCCACTCAGACACGTCATTTTGTGATCCATTTGCTTCACACAACTTTCCTGACACGTGACCCGATTTTATTTCACTCCACGGTGTCACATTTATTTTCTAATTTGATTTGTGGGTCCCCTGTCGACCAAAACCTGTCAGCCCCAATTATGGATATGGCCCACATTGAACCTACTACCCGCCTGCTACTTGTGTCCCATTTATTGGAATCCCCATGTGCTACTTATTTACTCATGATCATCAACGCCTAATTTTAATTCGATTATTGCGTAATGTCCGATTTTGATCCAATCCGGCTCCACCGAGTCCAGTCCAGCTTTGTGCTACCCTCCATCGTAACACCCTCATTTTTTTGTGTCCAAAAATAATATTCAATACCTAGTGTCTATTCCAATTTTGAGTGTAAAATTCTGTTGATTTAATCCTATAGGAATAACCTAATTTTCCTATAATAAAATTCTAGCTATTTGATTCCCCAAATTAATCCTATCCATTCCTACATCAACTCCCCAATATCCCCTGGCCATGTGGCCGGCCCTAACTTTAATGTGGGATAACACATCTCTCTCATTAAACATTTCCTTCTCTCTTTTCTCTCATTTATTTCACTCCCATACACAACTCGACACCAAACTAAACAGCAACATCACCACAGCAACCCATTCCCTCCATCTCCGTAGCCTAGCCCAACTACACCCACCAGCAGCCGAGCACCCAAGCTCCTCATGGCCGGACTTTCTAACCACCTCACACCCCCTGGCCTCCGACGGCCGTCCACTACCCTCCTCCAGGCCGTCGGCCACCCGAGCAACCCCATTCTCCTCCATCTCCTCCTCCACCATCAACACCTATCACAACCACCATCCAACACCATTTCGGCCACCACCATCATCATTCAAACCAACACCACTACCTCCACCTTCGTCAGGCCACGAGCCCCCGCCGTCGCCGGCCTGGCCGAGCACGGCCGCGCCGCCCCACGCACCACAGCAGCTGCGACAGCAGATGCCGGCCGCGCGCGCATGTACAAAGCTGGCCGCCGCCGTACTGGTCGCCGTGGCTCCGGCGACCCCCCCATGGGTGCGCCCCACTTCGGCGAGCAGCCCCCTGACGGCCACCGCCCTCCGGGATGCGCCGTCGAGGCGATTCGTGCGTTTTGCACGACGTCCCGTCGTGACGAGCTCGGGAACGAGGCTGGAATCGCGTTCCATCGCAGCAAATTCGCTCACGTTTTCCCGGAAATCCGACCGTTGGATTGGCGATTTCTTTGCTCCGTCAACATCTCGGTATATCCACCTTCACCCCTGTCAATTTTTATCCGTTGATTTTATCGTTTGATACATCAAAACCGGCCACCAAGTTGACCGTTTAAATTGTATTAATTTTGGACAGTTTTCCGGGGCCAACTTCGTCAGCTTGTATCTCCTCCACCGCAGCTCCTTTTGGCGTGCTACCAGTTCCTGTGCGAAGCTGGTATAACCCTCTTACTACCCCTCCAGTTTCGTTTCATTGTGAGCTTGTTTGATTGGTTGAATTCGACGTCAAAGTTGGCCGTCCGAATTCGTAATTTCCAACTTATAAAATTCTATTTTTGAACACGGGACTCCAGATTTCATTTCTGACACCACCATTAGACTCGTGGCGTCGTTTTGGCATGTTTTCATATAAAATTTGTTAGATTTGGAGAACATGGGCCCTGGCACGTTTTTCGGTGCAAAGTGGGTCCTACATTCTGGGTCAACGGGACTTTTTGATGCCGGCTCATCGAAATCCAATTCCGGATATACCGTTGAGTTCGTATCGTCATTCTGGACTCATTGACATATAATTTGCTAGGTTTTGGTGGACATTGGATCCGGCACGCATTTCGGTGCAAGTCGGATACCAATATTCGGGTCAACGGGTTATTTTGAGATCGGCTCATCGGAATCCAATTTCGGAGTTACCGTTGAGTTCGTATCATCATTCTGGACTCGTTGACAGGTAGTTTGCTAAGTTTTGAGAACATTGGCTCCGACACGCGTTTCCGTGCAAACCGGAATTCCAAGTTCTGGTCAACGGACCAAATTGAGATCGGGTCAACGGAATCCAATTCTGGAGATACCGTTGGATTCGCATCGTCATTCTAGTTTGGTGGACATATAATTTATTATATTTTATAGACTTATTTTCTTGCACGTATTTCGGTGCAAAACGGCTCCGACACGGATACCGTTTTGACCCGAAATTATCTTTTTGCCCTTGTATCCAAATTGGACCGATGGGTAGGCTATCCTAGCTAATTTGACCATTCTGGACACGTTGGCGATATTTATTTCATCGTCCGACAATGTTTGTTGATAATTTCTCCGAGTTTACCCTTTTTATCATTTATTAATAATTAATTCTTATAATGTTCGTATTTCGGGATTAGTACAACGGAACTGAGATCAGTCAATTCCAGTGATCTTACATAGCTGAAATTGACAAGATGAACACGTGGATCACTGTAATAAGATTATCAACCTTACCATTGATCTTCTTATCTCGATCTGCGTGTCGTAAGTTTCGACGTACGAATAACGAAGTATACTTTATATCTTTAATAATTAGACTAGATTTACCATGTTTGACCAGAGTTGACCAGTTGACCCAAAGTCAACTGTAAGTCAACACTTGACCTAGTTTGACTAAATTATTGATCGGAGTTGACCTAGAGTTATTTTGACTTAGAAGAACCTAGGATAAAATAGACTATTTGTAGAGTTTCATTTATTACAACTTGAACACCTTGTAACCTATGTTGCTTTAAATAGGACTCTGTGGCTTCAGTTGGACCCCCTATACTTATCAGTTGTTCAGGTTATCAGGCGAGTACATTCTCTGATTATTTCATATCCTGCTTAGAATTATTTCCTGTATTAAATTACTTTACTTGTTACTGTCACGTTGGTCACACTGATTGGTACTATACGGATCCCTTCTTGAGATGTTATCCTTAGGGAGCATCGGGTACTACATGTTCTGTGCATTTCACTTACATGACGTATCACTATGCTTTACAGGTTCTTTGATCACTTGTGACATATACCCTTATGATCACAGAGTCTCCTAGAATCTCTTATCCTATTTACTAGGTATCCTAGAATCTCCTAGAATCCTTATTTTTGGGACATCCATGTACCACCCTTCGGGGGCTTTGCGTGGAATCATAACATAATTTGGTTGGATCCTTGTGTATTGATTGGGGGTACGGGGGAGTAGAAATAGACATGTGAATACTATCCAAGTAGTGTAGCATCAGAATCTCTTCCATAGTGTAGCATCAGAATCTCCTATGCCATTTACATGTCTATATTGTACTCTGACTCACTAGCCATTGTTAGTCTTTATTTATAGTAGATATTTATATTACAGCTCTCTCTCTGTTTACATACTGCATTTCTTTCAGTACATGTATCTTACTTTACTGCATGATTATATTTTCTAACCTGCTATGAACTGTTGAGATATATTGTGCTCGCTCCTGTCCTGACTGGACCTGTTGATAAATTTTATAGATAGCCTGGGATTGCCTGCTAGCATAGAGGAGACACAGTAGAGGTTGTTTAGATAGTTATTTCTATTGTCTGGAGTTGTATTATTTTATGGATTACTGTATTTCGAGATTTGAGATGTATTTCTAGGTTTGTGTATTTTTAGACACTTAGATTTCTCTCTGCTGTATCTCTTTTGGATTTCATGTTTTATCTATCATTATCATGCTCTACCTTAGATGTGATTGAGACTGTATCTGCTATGTCACCCCCATTCGGGGAGTATAAACTGTTTATCTTTATACTGCTAGATGCATGAGACCTAGGACAGCATTCTACCGCCGACACTGCGGCGTAGGCTGGGCGTTGTTACGTTCTCGTGCCCTTACTCTAGGGTGCGGGTCGTGACACGTTTTTAGTGGTGGCCCATGCAGGTCGAATTTATGTAGTGGTATTCGAACTAGAGTACCACTACAGCCTGCAGTAGGAATAGGATATATTTTTGAAGGTACTCAATCACAGTTTGGATTTCTTGGAAGATTCCTGGGACGACCCTTGAGAATCTTATTTTAACTTCGATTTGAAAACTCTTTTTCCCTTGATTTGATTTATCTTTACTTTCTGTTGTTGAATTTGATTTTGATGGATTATTGTTGAATTTGAGTTTGTATTTATTGATTTTGATGAAGATTGTGGAATTTTGAATCTTGATGTTAGCTGTAGCATCCGAGTTTGTAGTTATATGATTTGAAGGATTTTGTTCATTTTTGAATTTTGATGTTCGTTAATAAATTTGATTTTTTTTTTGGTATTCATTGTTGATTTAATTTAATTTTTGGCAAGATGAAATTATATGGGCTAGGTCATCTAAGTTATGGAAATCTTGTCTTCTATAGTCACATTAGCCAGCATGGTGAGGACATATAGTCTGACTTTGGATATATTTCTCGGATGTGGGAATTTAAGGTTTTCGCAGCCAAGCTAGCGGCATCGCAAAAATGTTAAATACCATGATTCTAGAGGTATGTGCATAAGTCAAGGACTCTGTGATTATCGTAGCCTTGCTTACTAGTAAGACGAGGATTTAGAGTACCATAATTTTGGATAGACGCATATGATTATCAGATTGTTCCTTAAATATTTTCGAACATGTTTTTGCTACTTTTGTTTCAGTCATTAAAAAAAAAGAATTATTGTTGTTTTGTTTTGTTTTGTTTCTCATTGTTTACTTAGGAGTAGCTTGTGTAACTTCTTACCATAAAATTCTTCTTAATACAATGAATCGATGATTTTGCTAGACTTTATCTTGGATTTGATAATTTAGCTCTGGGTTTCAAAATGGTTCTTCTTTAAACAGATAAGCAGAATGAATTTTATTGTTATTTCCTTCTTGCTATTATTCTTGTATTAAATAATAATAATAAAACTGTCTTGATTTTGTCAATCACCTGCTTTGCCATATTGGTAGGAATCTAATTGTTGGTCTTAACGTAGAATTAAAATTTTATATTGGGACATGAGAATATATATATGAATATATATAGTGGACACTTTTCTGACACTTATGCATGCTACACTTGATTTCCACCTATCTGAATACATATTAATATGTCGTTAATGTTTAAATTTTCAAAATCCCACTATTTCTGGTTTTCTGCTTTTCAAGTTTAAATTCGTAATTCAAATATAAATTTCATGATAATAGTTTTGTTTACATCACTGCACATGTATGTTATACATAGGGTTTCAATTCAAAAAAAAAATGTGTTTGGTTGAGTTTTGTGTTTGAATTTGTCAAATCTAAGACTGTGTGGATATTAACCCTTAATACGGGATTTTAAATGTTAGTTCAAATTATTGTTTTAAATGTAATATTTAGAGCTGTGTACATTGTTGTTGTAGGGATATAATGTTAGGTTTCATATTCTTACATGATAGGTTGTGATAAACATTGAGTTGGTTTTGATGTACAATTCTCCAAAATCCTGAAAACTGAATACATGTTAACATTTTTTCATTGATTTTAAATGTTTAGTTCAATTTCAGATTTAACATGTAATATTGAACTGTATGCGTAGATAAATGTATGGATAGTATGTTAGGGTTTCATTTCTATTATGTTAGAATAATGGAAGCATTGAGTTAGTTGTGATATTTCAAAACCCTAAAATCTGAGACTGCATTATATTCATATTACCCTGGTTTAAATGTTAGCTCATTTCAGATTTTGTATGTAAATACTGAACTAAAACTGGGTTTAACCTTTCAATACTAAGCTATAATCCTGTACAAGGACACACACACACCCTAACTTAGTATACACTGTCATGTAACCTAACCTTTCCTCTCTATGTTATGATCATGTATCTATATAGATATATATAGAGTTTATACGTACATGTTATAATATATATAAATACATAACTAAATCTCTACCTCTTTATATATATATATATATGTACATGGTTAGCCATGCATATTATGAGTAAATAAGTTGCGTATTGTAGATTGTTTAACCAATATGCCATGATTAGTGTAACTTGATAGCCGTTGTTTTGAAACCCAATTTCTCATATACAATTTCATGTATATTTCACCTACACACATGCCTACTATCTAACCATATGAACATATCCACATAACCTTATATAATGCTAGTTTTTCCCTCTCTAACGCTCTCTATATTATATATTGTGATTGGATTTCAATGTAATCGACTTTCGTTAATTAAACTTGTGATTTTGATTTTCTTGGGATAGTACCCATTTTAGATGATTGGTAGTTACCTTTCTTTATTATTATTTTTAATGAGTACCAGCTTTCACATAGGATGGTAGACTGTCTTACAGTTTTGATGATTTGTTATTTCTGTATCTTTTCCAGTTTAGCACCCTAGATTGCTTGTGTGTTTTGATACCCTATGACCAGTTTGGTTTAGCATGACTAGTATACCTAGATGAGACTTAACTACCACCGTATGCCATGCCCCTGTATGTCGTTCTTTTTTTTGATGGTATGATTTATTTAAGTTCTGGGACCTTGATTGTGGGAGTTTGACCTAGAAGGAGTATGAACAATTTTAATTTCGAGGATGAAATTTTTATAAGGTGGGTAGGATGTGAGCACCCTGAATTTTGGGTTGATTTTTTTTATTTATTTTATTTTATTTTTTGATTGATTGGTTTCGATAAATAATATATTCTGTGATTTTTCCTTAAGTGTGCTTTTACGTGCCTTTGATATTTGGAGTGTCAGGGATGTTCAACTCTGGAAATCTTCTTCACGAATTTTGGAGTGGACAGGATTACCTTCATGATGGTATATAGTGTCCCAATCAGACTTGTTCCCTTGTGCTCTTTTTGCTTCGCAGAACTTCTGGTCGAATTAGACCATTTGAATATTAATTGATTTTCCAACTCTTTTCCTTGATCATTATTAGCACGTTACCGTGACTTTTAATTTGGGAGCACAAGACCAGTCAGTTTCTTGAAACCAACTTCTCATGCATGATCTACTCGAGATGCTCGTCACCCATGACCTTCGTGTCCCACTCAGACACGTCATTTTGTGCTCCATTTGCTTCACACAACTTTCCTGACACGTGACCCGATTTTATTTTACTCCACGGTGTTATTTATTTTCCAATTTGATTTGTGGGTCCCCTGTCGACCAAAACCTGTCAGCCCCAATTATGGACATGGCCCATATTGAGCCTACTACCCGCCTGCCACTTGTGTCCCATTTATTGGAATCCCCATGTGCTACTTATTTACTCATGATCATCAACGCCTAATTTTAATTCGATTATTGCGTAATGTCCGATTTTGATCCAATCCGGCTCCACCGAGTCCAGTCCAGCTTTGTGCTACCCTCCATCGTAATACCCTCATTTTTTCGTGTCCAAAAATAATATTCAATACCTAGTGTCTATTCCAATTTTGAGTGTAAAATTCTGTTGATTTAATCCTATAGGAATAACCTAATTTTCCTATAATAAAATTCTAGCCATTTGATTCCCCAAATTAATCATATCCATCCAATTTCCCTACATCAACTCCCCAACATCCCCTGGCCATGTGGCCGGCCCTAACTTTAATGTGGGATAACACTCCTCTCTCTCTCATTAAACATTTCCCTCTCTCTTTCCTCTCATTTATTTCACTCCCATACACAACTCCACACCAAACTAAACACCAACAGCAACATCACCACAGCAACCCATTCCCTCCATCTCCGCAGCCTAGCCCGCTACACCCACCAGCAGCCGAGCACCCAAGCTCCTCATGGTCGGACTTTCCGACCACCTCACACCCCCTGGCCTCCGACGGCCGTCCACCACCTTCATCTAGGCCGTCGGCCACCCGAGCAACCCTATTCTCCTCCATCTCCTCCTCCACCATCAACACCTATCACAACCACCATCCAACACCATTCCGGCCACCACCACCATGATTCGAGCCAACACCACCACCTCCACCTTTGTTAGGCCGCAAGCCCCCGTCGTCGCCAGCATGGCCGAGCATGGCCGCGCCGCCCCGCGCACCACAGCAGCTGCGACAGCAGATGCCGGCCGCGCGCGCGTGCGTAAAAAGCTGGCCGCCGTTGTGCTGGTCTCTGTGGCTCCGGCAACCCGCCCATGGGTGCACCCCACTCCGGCGAGCAGCCCCCTGACGGCCACCGTCCTCCGGGATGCGCCGTCGAGGCGATTCGTGCGTTTTGTACGACGTCCCGTCGTGACGAGCTCGGGAACGAGGCTGGAATCGCGTTCCGTCGCAGCAACTTCGTGCACGTTTTCCTAAAAATCCGACCGTTGGATCTGCGATTTCTTCGCTCCGTCACCATCTCGGTATATCCACATTCACCCCTGTCAATTTTCATCCGTTGATTTTATCGTTTGATACATCAAAACCGGCCACCAAGTTGACCGTTTAAATTGTATTAATTTTGGACAGTTTCGTGGGGCCAACTTCGTCAGCTTGTATCTCCTCCACAGCAGCTCCTTTTGGCGTGCTACCAGTTCCTGTACGAAGCTGGTATAACCCTCTTACTACCCCTCCAGTTTTGTTTCATTGTGAGCTTGTTTAATTGGTTGAATTCGACGCCAAAGTTGGCCGTCCAAATTCGTAATTTCCAACTTGTAAAATTCCATTTTTGAACATGGGACTCCAGATTTCATTTTTGACACCACCATTAGACTCGTGGCGTCGTTCTGGCCTATTTTCATATAAAATTTGTTAGATTTGGAGAACGTGGGCCCTGGCACATTTTTCGGTGCAAAGTGGGTCCCACATTCTGGGTCAACGGGACTTTTTGACGTCGGCTCATCGGAATCCAATTCCGGATATACTGTTGAGTTTGTATCTTCATTCTGGACTCGTTGACATATAATATGCTAGGTTTTGGTGGATATTGGATTCGACACGTATTTCGGTGCAAGTCGGATACCAATATCCGGGTCAACGGGTCATTTTGAGATCGGCTCATCGGAATCCAATTCCGTAGATACTGTTGAGTTCGTATCATCATTCTGGACTCGTTGACAGGTACTTTGCTGAGTTTTGAGAACATTGGCTCTGGCACGCGTTTCCGTGCAAACCGGAATTCCAATTTCTGGTCAACGGACCAAATTGAGATCAGGTCAACGAAATCCAATTTTGGAGATACCGTTGGGTTCGTATCGTCATTCTGGTTTCGTAGACATATAATTTTTTATATTTTATAGACTTGTATTCTTGCACGTATTTCGGTGCAAAACGGCTCCGACACGGATACCGTTTTGACCCAAAATTACCTTTTTGCCCTTGTGTCCCAATTGGACCGATGGGTAGGCTATCCTAGCTAATTTGACCATTCTGGACATGTTGGCAATGTTTATTTCATCGTCCGACAATGTTTGTTGATAATTTCTCTGAGTTTACCCTTTTTATCATTTATTAATAATTAATTCTTATAATGTTCGTATTTCGGGATTAGTACAACGGAACTGAGATCAGTCAATTCTAGTGATCTCACATCGCTGAAATTGACAAGATGAACACGTGGATCACTATAATAAAATTATCAACCTTACCATTGATCTTTTTATCTCGATCTGCGTGTCGTAAGTTTCGACGTACGAATAACGAAGTACACTTTATATCTTTAATAATTAGACTAGATTTACCCTGTTTGACCAGAGTTGACCAGTTGATCCAAAGTCAACTGTAAGTCAACACTTGACCTAGTTTGACTAAATTATTAACCGGAGTTGACATAGAGTTATTTTGACTTAGAAGAACCTAGGATAAAATAGACTGTTTGTAGAGTTTCATTTATTACAACTTGAACACCTTGTAACCTGTGTTGCTTTAAATAGGACTCTGTGGCTTCAGTTGGACCCCCTATACTTATCAGCTGTTCAGGTTATCAGGCGAGTACATTCTCTGATCATTTCATATCCTGCTTAGAATTATTTCCTGTATTAAATTACTTTACTTATTACTGTCACATTGGTCACACGAATTGGTACTATACGGATCCCTTCTTGAGATGTTATCCTTAGGGAGCATCGAGTACTACATGTTCTGTGCGTTTTACTTACATGACGTATCACTATGCTTCACAGGTTCTTTGATCACTTGTGACATATACCCTTATGATCACAGAGTCTCCTAGAATCTCTTATCCCATTTACTGGATATCCTAGAATCTCCTAGAATCCCCATTTTTGGGACATCCATATACCACCCTTCGGGGGCTTTGTGTGGAATCATAATATAACTTGGTTGGATCCTTGTGAATTGATTGGGGGTACGGAGGAGTAGAAATAGACATGTGAATACTATCCAAGTAGTGTAGCATCAGAATCTCTTCCATAGTGTAGCATCAGAATCTCCTATGCCATTTACATGTCTATATTATACTCTGACTCACTAGCCACTGTTAGTCCTTATTTATAGTAGATATTTCTATTACAGCTCTCTCTCTGTTTACATACTGCATTTCTTTCAGTACATGTATCTTACTTTACTGCATGATTATATTTTCTAACCTGCTATGAACTGTTGAGATGTATTGTGCTCGCTCCTGTCCTAACTGGACATGTTGATAAATTTTATAGATAGCCTGGAATTGCCTGCTAGCCTAGAGGAGACACAGTAGAGGTTGTTTAGATAGTTATTTTCATTGTCTGGAGTTGTATTATTTTATGGATTACTGTATTTTAAGATTTGAGATGTATTTCTGTGTTTGTGTATTTTAGACACTTAGATTTCTCTCTGCTGTATCTCTTTTGGATTTCATGTTTTATCTATCCTTATCATGCTCTACCTTAGATGTGATTGAGACTGTATCTGCTATGTCACCCCCATTCGGGGAGTATAAACTGTTTATCTTTATACTGCTAGATGCATGAGACCTAGGACAGCGTTCTACCGCCGACACTACGGCGTAGGCTAGGCGTTGTTACGTTCTCGTGCCCTCACTCTAGGGTACGGGTCGTGACAGGGGCATGCCTCGTTCAGATTGCGGAAGTCGATGCAGATTCGAATCTTCCTATTCTTCTTGAGGACGGGTACTATATTGGTGACCCAATCATGATGTTGCTCCTCACGAATGAAGCCGCTGGCTATCAGTTTATTGACTTCGGCTTCTATCGCATCCATGATGCCCAGGCGGAAGCGTCGTTGTTGTTGCTTGACTGGCTTTGCATCTGGCCGAATGTTGAGCTTATGAAGGAAAACCTCGGGGTTTAGTCCTGGCATGTCTTCATAGCTCCAGGCGAACACATCAATATATTCTTTGACAAGTTCTAGTAGCGATTCTCGCTCTTCGTCTGTTAGGCTTTTACTGATGAAGATTGGTTTTGGAGAAGATTCGCTACCGAGATCCACTTGTATGACCTCATCTTCAGTAGGAGGTTCTCTCTGTTCAAACCGCTTTTCCTATTGTGCATCCAACTGTTGGGTCCACGGCTCTAACTCGAGGATTTCAGGAATGTCTTCATCTTCTTCATAAGCGTCGGCGAATGCCATATTGACTGACAGGACTTGTCTGAATATGTCTCCGATGCTGGTATCCGAATCAAAAGTTGGTAACCCGGTTGAATGTGAATGCCAGTCACATTCTTTATCTGAACTCTCAGGGGTCGTCGTGGGTGTAACATACCCTAATCCACATCGAGTTTTGCTATTGTAGTCTCGTGGTTTGCCAGCCGGGACCGGTGGCTTTAAAGGTAATCGTCGTCCGGTGCCGTAGTTCAAGCCTGGCGTAGTCTCCAGATCATACCCCTGTTTTTGCATGAGATATTTGGATTGGGGGCTGTAAAGATACAGAGGCAATCTCCTGGCATCTGATTCAAGGTCGACTTCTTCTATGATGAAGGGATACGGATCGTCCTTCCGGCCGAAGATGATTGGATGTTCCCCTCCCTCGATTATGCGGTAAGCGTCTTCCTCTGGAGTAAGCTGGATTGCGGTGTACACATTTGTCACCTGTATGTGTAGGTGAGTGCCTATACCGTGTTCTATGGCATACATTATACAAAGCTTATTAAGCTCGAGGTAGTTCAAAGATAGCCCTTTTATTGATGAAGTAAGGTATCTTTTCTGGCGGGATTATATCATCTGCGGAGGGAACATCAGTGTGGGCAGCCACATACTTGGCTAGCTCCGGTTCCTCTTCGGCTACCTCCTGTATAAACGAAGACTGAGAGGACGACCTGGGCAGCTTGATCGTCAGAGGTTCAGCTGGTGGAGCAGAGCGTAGAGTTGTTGGCAGACTAGCGACCCCCAGTTTGGTACTCGATACTGGGCGGGGAGTGGTTGGTTCGCTAGAAGTTCCAGGCCTTGCATTGGGGTGACGACCCTTCTTGGGAAGGCGTATCGTCATTGGCTTGTCGGAGGGATTGAGCTTCTCCGTTTGCAGCTGGCCGACTCTCGGTAGCCTGATTGTCAGAGGCTCCGTTGTGGGTCTTGGCACTTGGCTAGACCTTGGCAGCCGGATTATCATCTGCTCTTCCTGTGCCGAGAGGCTGATTGCGACCTTACGCAGAGTGGTTGTAAGGGGTGCGGACTTGCCAGGTTTGCGAGCTTGGAGGTGGATCGTCAGAGGTTCTTCTGATCCTGTGGCTAACTCGGTATGAGTTTGCACATCTCCTTCACCAAGGTGCCTCTTCGACTTTTCGTATAGGCAGTAGTCTGAGTAGTAGGATTCGACCCCTTTGAAGGGATCGATGTCGGCAAATTCCGTCCTCACGAAGCCGTATTTGTCGACATATTTGAAGCACTGGTGCAGCGTGGAAGGCACGATCATATAATTGTGTATCCACGAGCGCCCCAGGAGGATGTTGTAAGAAGTGTCTGCATCTATGACGTAGCAGGTGACTTCTGATTGGAGATCACCAATCTGATACTTCAGACGAATCTTTCCAATTGGGTAGCTCCTGTCCGAAATGAAACCGCTGAAGGCGGTGCTTGTAGGCGTCAGACGATACATAGGGATGCAGAGATGATGTAACAGACCCTTCGGGATAATGCTTATGGAAGAGCCAGGATCGATGTGCATCCGATCCACCTTTACGTCGCCGATATATTCAGTGTAGTATAACGGGCGATCGTACAGGTTGGTTTTGATGAGCATGTCCTGCGGAGTAAAGATAATGTTGGGCATCGCTCCCGTGCAAGCGCTGTCTTGGAGATCTGCAGGCGGGTTCTTTCCCGTGAGGTTGACCTGAGCCAGGTACGCATCGTCATTTTGGAGTGCATCGCTCAAAGCCGCGCGAACATCCTTTGAGAGTCTCAGAAGCTCGTATAATGATAACTTGGCCAATGTGTTGGCCAATTACGCCAAGATGTCGAAGTTGTAGGGCCTCTTCAGCCCCTGCGGTGCCTCTTTTCGGAGGGATTTGTCAAAGCGAGTCTCCTTCGGCCTAGGCTTGTCGGTCGTCGGAGGCTGAGCCGGTCCCGGAGCGTCGGTTGTAGCGGGCTGATGATCTTCAGCCGAGTTGTCAGCCACGGGTTGGGATTGTGCCCCAGACCGCGTGACGACGGCTGTAGCTTCTTCGATATCTGCCGAGATTGTGCGGCAGGACCTGACTTTTCCACTCTTCTTCTTGCCAATGGAAGATGGTGTGGGCTGAGTCACTTCAGATACCAAGTCTGGATGGACCCATATGACCTCCCCTCGTGATGTGGTGAGAGTCACTAGACTAGCAGCCTGATCTCGGGGAGGTGGAAGATTAGCAATCTCCATGGTCGCTAGAGGGATGGGGACCACACCATCTTGAGTTTCCGTTGGAGGGAAGCCGTCGAATTGTACCGATACCATGTTGGCTGCCACGGTTACCTCTTCGAAATCGATGGCCAAAGCGTTCGAATCGATAAGATTTTGGATGTACCGTTTTAGCTGGTAGCAGTCGTATGTAGCATGGTGGACGTAGCGGTGGTAATGGCAGTACTTTGGGTTCCCCATCTCTGCCGGCTGCGGTTCCCGTCTTGGTGGAGGAAGCTGAATTTTGTCTCCTTGTATGAGCATGTCCAAGATGGGCTTGACATGACTGTCTTCGAAGGAGTAAGTGATTTGCGGCCATTGTTTGTCTGCCGGCTTTGGCTCAGGTTTCTGTGCTGTGTCGGCCACCATAGCCTGCTTATCCCTGCTGTCCCGATTGTTGGAGGGGCTACCCCCATTGTCGTTGTTGGTGTTAGGACGCTTGCCCTTGTTCTCTCCATCCGAGATGTGCAATCTCAATTGGCGAGCCTTCTTCAGTCGCTCTTCGGCGCTTATGGCACTAATGATAAACGTCTTCCAGTCCTTGAATTGACTTTCGCCCATCCAGAGGCTAATTGTTGGAAGCAGTCTCTTTTGGCAAATTTCAATCAAGGAGGAATCCGGATTTCCAGACGACAACTTCATTACAGTTTGGCGAAACCGCTCAATGTAGTTCCTTGTCAGCTCTTTCTCTCCTTGGACGACGTCCATGAGGGTGGACATTGTGATGTCCTGCCCTACTTCGTAGAATCTTTCCAAGAACATGCGCTTGAAGTCGGCGAAGGAGTGGATGCAGTTGTCTGGCAGGTTGCGATACCAGTCGAAGGCGACTCCTTCCAATTTCCCGATGAATAATCGTGTGAGGATGGCATCGTCATGGGGCAGATGGTCGGTGGTGACCTCGAAGTAAGTAATATACCGACTTGCAGAGGTTTTGCCATCATACGGGTTGATGTTGAACGGCTTATATCTTGGCGGAAATGGTACATTCCTCCAGGCAGTAGGGTACGGTTGCCGTATTCTGAGGTCTTGAGAGTTTTCTCGAGCGTGAAACATGGCTCGGAGCTCCTGGACCTCTCTTCTTGCTTCTTGGGCTTCATCCACAACGGTAGGGTCCGTTACTTCAGGAGGATTGTTGCCCGAATTCGGTACCGCTGAATTCGAGTCTACATTGACCGCGGGACCCGCGCTTGTTTGGCCAGGGGTCCCTTCTTGCAGAGTTGGAAGGGCCGCTTTGATCTCGTCCACAGACTTGACCAAGGCAAGTAGTATGGCCTCCAGAGTGTCGATGCGTTGGTGATCACTGAAGCCACCTTGGCTGCTGTCCGTCATGAACACCGTCTTTACATAAGGAGAGATGGACGGAACGATGGACGAAGCGCCCTCTGAATCGTACCCCTGTAGTGAGAAGTCATCGGGGTATGTGGGAATGTTCTCCTCTGGTTCGGACTCAGAAGGAATAGTACCCCCAGTCTCTGAGTTCACCTCGTCTTGGGAGTTGTGGACGTCCTCGGGGACGTCGGGGTTTGCTGCATCTGATGGGAGAGTTGTTACCCCTGGCTCGTCTTCTTGGAACATCGAATTGTCGTGGAGGTTCGGAGGAGTGCTACCCCCAGTCCCAGCAACCCCTAATGGTGTGGACGACGAATCTCCCACTGTAGCAGATTTCGTCTTAGAACGGGTACCTTGGAAAACTCCGGTGGTGGGCACCCGCTTAGATGACAGTCTCTTAGTCATAGTGGTCGAAATCTTCGAGCTGGGAATATTTGTCTTCTTTCCTCTCCTATCGGCGGGGACTTTTTGAGCAGAGTTGCAGGAGACGACGGGAAGTGCCTCGTCTTCTGAAGACGGCTGTTGCAGTCTTTGAAAGATGAACTGCCGGTCTTTTCGTACCGTCGTGTTATTGCAGCAGCAGTTGACGATGACTTGGGTGCAGTGACGTCCGTGGGAGGACTCTTTGCACCCTGATGTATCTTCTATTTCCTTGCGTTTGTGGAGGATGGCCTCACGCAAGTCAGATGGGTCTGGATCGACCGTGTTTGCTTCCTAGATTTTGGGAGACTTTTAAGAACCTCTCTGTCCCTTTGCCGCCGGGGGCTGGACTCGAGTGGTTCTGTACAACTTTCCATTTGAGGCCCGCATAACGGTATGTGGGACGCTCGGATGGTCAGAGACCGGATCAGCGGACCGAGCTTGCCAAGCTCGCGCTGCCCTAGACTTCTTCACTCTAGTGCATAAGGGCACATAGTAGGAAGAGTCTATGTGATACTGGAGAGAGTCAGACATATCTTCTTGGGAGCACAAGAGATCAGGACCATAAGAGAGGCGGTCGAAGACAGAGCCACGCGGGGTAGGCATTATGCGGCTGTCATCAATAATCTTTATGCGGCTGGATGGCGTAGCCGCATAGACTTTCTTCATGCGGCTGGGTGTCTCGGCCGCATGAGTTTTCTTCATGCGGCTGGATGTCTGGCCGCATAGACCTCCTTCTTGCGGATGGCCGATTCAACCGCATAAGCATCCTATATATGGCTGGCAGACCTGGCCATATGAGCGTTCGGCTTCTTCTTGGGGCGCATAGAACCACTCTTTGTCCCTGCAAGTCCAGCATCGTAGTGCTTTCCTCTGCCGGACCTGGGGACAGCAGAGTCCTCTACGGCTCGAAGTGGAGCCGTATGAGAGTCGTCTTCGCCGTCTTGGGTAGCAGAGAGTATCCCGTCCAGAGCTTATGGAGGAGCAAATGGTTTTGGCCTCCACTCGCAGCGAGCTTTCTTTGTGCGGGTTCGCTTCTGGACCGGGCCAGCACTTCCTTCAGAGAGCATTTCTTCAAACGCCTGTTGGTCGAAGCGGTCGACCATCTTCTGTTGCGTGGAGCCAAGTTTAGCTGCATCTAATTGCGTCACCAACTCCTCAGCCGTGGAGAAGTTTGTCCCCAGCAGAGTCGCCATCGTGTTTGCCATAAAATATAAAAGAGCAGAACAATTATCGGAGGACTGGATATTTACTTCATAATACAAACTCGCTTGTACAAAGAAAGCCTAGGGACAAAAACCTAGGTACAGCAATCTAAGTACAATTGTTTATTTTAGATTCTGGGGGGTAACGGTAGAGGCTCGGAAAAGCAACGACAGCTCTGCCTTACTCCTTGGACGATCGGGTGCAGCCTTGGCTCTGTAGAAGATCTGCTTGGCGTTGATGAAGAAATGCTCTCTCTTCAGGGTCTCCGTCTGGCTCTCTATGTCTGTGTGTGTGTATCTCTCCGTATATGTGTGTCTGTCTTCGCAAGGGAATGGCACCCTGCTATTTATAAGAGTGGGGGGCCTCATTAGGGTTTACAATGATTGCCCATTCTTGAAAGTCGGCGGCTAAGGATCACTGGATCTGGGCCGTTCATCGAGATTTGAGCAATAAATATGATTGCAACAAATCTTTTGTGGGTAATTAATGTTGATTGACATAAATCCTCCTGATTTGTCATGCCAACCTCGGATTTCTCGACACGTGTCATTAATTTGCTTATTTACAAATGATCTGATTTGATACCAATATTTTATTGGGATTTGTTGAGAGATTTCGATCAATCTGATGCCACGTGCCCTGCTATCATGCCACGTGTCGTAACAGCAGAAATCTGAGCCGCAGGAGAGTTGCTCCTTATTGGGCTGCATAAGGATGGCCACGTGTCAAGGATGCCGAAGAGTGGCCCCCCTGACTATTTGGACCGCATGGTAATGATTTGAGCCGCATGAGTGTGGATGACCGCATGAGTGAACCGCATGGAGATAGTCCTCGCGAGCCGCATGGGGATGGTCTTCGTGAGCCGCATGGAGCTAGTCTTCGTGAGCCGCATGAGGCTAATCTTCATGAGCCGCATGGGACTAGTCTTTGTGAGCCGCATGAGGCTAATCTTCGTGAGCCGCATGGGGGAGCCTCCGCTTGGGCCGCATGGGGAGTCTCCGCTTGGGCCGCATACGACTGTCCACGTGTCACGACCGCATGATAGTTTCTGACTCTCGGGGGATCGTGTCAGAGATTTTCTTTGCTTCCCAAGGAGTCCGTCATTATGAGGGAGTCATAATGATATCTTTATGTCAGAACTGTCACCTTATCAGAGCTGTCAGCCGTCAAGGCTTTTAATGCAGTAAAGGACGAGAGAACTGTTTGCAGGCCACGTGGCTCCTCATTGAGCCGTATGGAGCTTGTTTGAGCCGCATAGACACTCGAGCCGCATGAACTCTCTGAGCCGCAGGGGGCTCTCTGGCCGCATGGATCTTTCTTTATTCTTTTACATGCTTCTACAAGTTGTTAATTGGAAATGGCCCGAGCAAAATTTGAAGCTTCCTAGGCTTGGCGGGATACTACTGACGCTTCGTGAAGGACTTCGCGAAGATTGCATCGCCATTGACTCGCCTCACCCAAAAAGGAGTCGCATTCGAGTGGTCAGACGACTATGAAGCTTCCTTCCAGGAGCTCACACAACGGCTCGTTTCGGCTTCGATACTTGCTCTTCCTGAAGGGACTAAAGGATTTCAAATCTTCAATGATGCTTCTGGCCAGGGCTTGGGGTGTGTGCTCATGCAGCAGGATAAGGTGATATATTTTGCTTCCCGACAGTTGAAACGTACGAGAAGAACTACCCCACGTACGACCTAGAACTGGCGGCAATTGTGTTCGCGTTGAAGATGTGGCGTCACTATCTTTATGGCATGGCGTGCAGGATTTATACGGACCACAAAAGCCTCAAGTATCTCTTCACCTAGAAGGAACCGAATTTACGGCAGAGACGATGGCTTGAACTGATCAAAGACTACGACTTATCAATCGACTATACGCCGGATAAAGGAAATATTGTGGCGGATGCGCTGTGAGCTGGAAGTACTTAGCTTCATTATGCATCAACAGTCGACTGTTGCGTGACTTGGAAGGAATGGATATTGAACTCCGAGTTCGTTTTAGAGACGTGAAACTGGCGCAACTGCGGCTGGAACCAAGCCTATTGGAGAAAATCAAGTCTGCTCAGAAGGACGACTCGTACCTGGAGAAGATGCGAAAGCTGATATCGACTGGAAAAGCATTCGACTTTGCAGAGGACGAGTCAGGAGTGTTATGAGTGAAGGGTCGGCTATGCGTTCCGGATGACGCAGAACTTAATGTCGGAGGCGTATTATGCAAAATATTTCTTGCATTCGGGTAGCACCAAGATGTACAAGGACCTCCATGTTATCTATTTGTGGCACGGCATGAAGAGGGACGTAGCACTCTTTGTATTGAAGTGTATGGCCTGTCAGCAAGTTAAAGCCGAGCACCAGCGACCGGACAGGAAGATGCAGAACCTTGCCATTCCGGAGTAGAAGTGGGATCATGTCACTATGGACTTTGTTGTTGGCTTGTCGAAGAAGCCGTGAGAAAACGATGCCATCTGGGTCATCATCGATCGACTAACCAAGTCAGTGCACTTTATAGCCATTAAAGTTACTTAGAGCGTCGACCGCCTTGCTCAGATATACCTTGATGAAATAGTTCGGCTGCATGGGGTCCCAGTATCTATCGTCTCGGATTGGGATGAACGGTTCATGTCACGCTTCTGGGGTAGTCTTCATTTAGCATTGGGGACCAAGTTGAAGTTTAGCTCAGCTTATCATCCTCAGACTGACGGCCAAGCAGAGCGGGTGAACCAGATTCTCGAAGACATGTTACGACTCTGTGCGATCGACTTGAAGTCAAGCTGGGACATTTATCTACCGTTGGCCGAATTTGTATATAATAACAGCTATCATTCCAGCATACAAATGGGGCCGTATGAAGCTTTGTACGGCCGAAAGTGCAGATCACCCATTTGCTGGGATAAAGTCGGAGAGCGACAGATACTTGGCTCAGAACTGGTGCAGCAGACTGTGCCAAAGGTCAAGTTGATATGAGAGAGATTGAAGATAGCACAGAGTTGGCAAAAGAGCTATGCCGACACGCATCGATGCCCCCTCGAGTTCTCGAAAGGCGACCATGTATTCCTGAAAGTGACACCTGAAGAACAGTTTGGCAACTCTAGAGGGGGGTGAATAGAGTATATATAGAAAAATGACCAATTAAAAATAACTCTTTCACCAATAATAAATAATCAGAGTAAAGTGCGGAAAATAAAAGGAGATCAAAAGAGCATACGCAAACACAGCAATTTTAACCTGGTTTCCCTCGTGGAGGACTAGTCCAGGCCTGAGAACTCTAGCTCAGGATTCAAATCCACTATTTGTGAAATAGTAGTTTACAACCGTGCCTTTACTTCAGAAGAGCACGTCAACTTCTAACAGAGGATCGCAGTGGCGATTTGCTTGGAATTGTCCAAGCGACTTCTTCGACTCTTGCACAAGAATCCTAACTGAGAGATGCTGAGCACTCGAGACTTAGGAGGCTTGTGGCTAGTAGATGGGAAGGGTATGGCTTATTTCAGCTATAAGAGAGAAGAGAAGAGAAGATTGGATGGATTGGAATGAGAGAATTCATGCCCTATTTATAGTATTTTTATAGGCAGAATTCGGCCAGAATTCGGGTAGGAAAATTCAAATATTTGGCCGTTGGACAACTAGCAACCAGCTAACCCTAAAATTAGGGTTCCTGATTTCTAGGGGACAGAGTTCGGCCCGAACTCTATGTGGAGGCAGAGTTCGGCCCGAACTCTGTCTCCAGAGCACAGAGTGGTTCAAAGGGGACCATTTGGGAATTTCTGGTTTGGTGGAGCTTTGGGATTTTTGGGTAGGCTATAGTCTAAGTTTCAAGAGCTCAGCATGACTCAGATTACATTAGTCTAGACTCAAAGAAAGTGTAAAATACAGACTCGAATCAACTGAGACACGGAAGCTGAGCTGTCTTCTGTCTTGAGCTTAATACAGACGTCGTGTGTCGTATTGAATTATTACAGATATTATTTAGTCAATATTGTCAATATTTGGTTGACTGTGACTTTGTGTCAACAATCTCCCCCCTATTGATAATTGACAAAATAATATATGTATATTCAACATTCATACCTGGACACAGTTGATCATAGCAACATAGCTCCCCCATAATCGATGCCGAGCTAGAAATAAGAGCTCCCCCGTGATCAGTGAACGGCGCTGAGCTAGAAGAGATAGCCCCCCCGTAAAGAATACATTGAACCTGTATAATATCTCCAAAAAGCACAAACAATCACAGATATACGAAAGCGAAAGATATGATACTAAATATATCTAGCCAAAATATACATAGTTCTCTCCCTTTTGGCAGTTAGCAATATAGACTGCATATGAATGAAAGATCATATAAACTGCAGTATAGACAATTAAGAGTGATGCAACCACACCAAGCAGAGAAGAAACAGTGTATGACTAAACAAAATGAGTCACTAGCATAAAGTAAAACTATGAGCATAAAATGTCATCCATAAAACCAAGTGTCAAACACACAACCGAGTTTGAGTACATAAAACCAAGTACATAAATCCATAATAAACTAAATAACTGAAATCAAAAAGCATCAACTAAGATCATCATCAGTAGCAGCAGCAGATCTAGCCAATCTCCATCACGGAGCACGAGAAGGTCCTGGAGGGTCTGAAGGACCAGGGAAGGAGCGACGGGGTTCCAGAAATGCAGCATCCGGATCCATGTAACGCATGACCCATGGATCATCAATGCGATGGCCTGCGCGCTCAGGATCCCGCTCCATAGGAATGTACAGATGATGAGACATGGAGTACCGTATATCATGCAGGGAGTTGCCGAGGGCACTCATCTGTAGAGTAGTACGATAATCCAGCTGGGTCCAGCGCTCGTCCTCAAGATCAAAACGATCCCGGAGCATAGTCTGAATAGACTCAAGAGTGGCAGGTGGAAGTGGTGCATCCTGACCGAGTGGAGGGGCGTCAGGCTCCTCATCAGCAGAATGCTCAGAAGCCTCAGGAGAGGCGACGACTGCCTGAGAACGTCGTGCCTTGGACAGGAAAGCAGGAGCAGGCAAGAACTGACAGTCATGAATAGAAATAATGAACGCACGAAAAACCATAGGAAGATATAAAGGATAAACCAATGCTCTTGGTTTCTTCCTGCAATTTATCATCCAGTCCATCATTGTCCTAGGAAGATTGAAGGGGATACGATAATGAAGGTGATACAAAGCAGATATCTCAAAGTAGGTAACTTCATCAGTGGAGCCAGCTTTTGGCAAGATAGTGTTAAAAATGATTCGATGAAGTTCATAGAAATATGGGTTGAGGTGCTTGGCCATAAGTTTGCGAGGACTTATGTTAGGAGCACATAATTCCTCCTTGAAACCTTCAAGAGAAGTATCACCAACAAATTGAAATTGACGAGCTTCCACAAGTTTATCCCAAGCATCGAGATTAAGAAGATCAAGAAAATCCCCCAACTCAGAATCATTGAAAGCAATGTCAATACCGGCAACCCGGGAATAGATGTGGGTTGCATCGAAAGTTAAATTGCAATAAAACATTTGGATGGCGCTACGGTAAATGACAAAGTTTGAGGCAACTAACGCATCCAAACATAGATCATGAAACAATGATTCATATTGAGAAAAGATTGTAAAATTTATCGGATGTCCCCCGAACACCGGACGAGTCCGAAAGTCGCTAAACCATGCATTAGACGCGTCTAGCGACACAAATAATCGTTCGTCATATGTATTCGAATCATGGGGACAAGGCAGGTTGAACAACGGATGAATGGGTTGTTGTTCAACTACTTGCTCAATTGGAGGAGGAGGATTCGAAGAGGAAGCTCCCTCAGTTCGAGTCCTTTTTCCACGATTGGGCAAGCGAGGAGCTATTTACAAGAAAATAGAGAACTTAAAATGGAGAGAAAGAAGGGGATATACCTGAAATCAACAACAAACAGTGGAAGAGAATGATGAAAAACCCTTTTCCCTTGATTTTGAGGAGCAATGGAGCACTATAGATCAAAAACTAGGGTTAGGGTTTGAAGGAAAGAGTTTGGAGAGGTGAGGAAGGAGGTAATAGTAAAGGAGAGAGATGAAAACCCGAAATATAAGAGAGGGTTTTCGTTGGTCGGAAGAAATTCTGACCGTATGATCTAAACTGATCCAACGGCAGAGGCTGATCCCGACGCTGGACCAATAGGGACCGAACTCGGCCCGAACTCTGTTAGGGGCAGAGTTCGGCCCGAGTTCTGGATTAGTGGTCCAGAACTAAAAATAGGCTGAAAAGATGAAAAAATGGTTAAGTGTTGAAGAAAAAAATAGAGAGGATAAAAGTTTGATGAATTCATTGAAGTACATAGAGAGGTACACAAAAGTCAGAATGAACTTTAGAAAAATAAATTAGGTAATATTGAATCGAAACAAACCATATAATAAACAAGGAAATATATTGTAATTCAATATTTTGAATTTGCCATGGGTTAGCTGCAGGGGCCGGATCCCAGCTAGCGGTAGTCCTGAGGACTAGTGCACCGTGTCGCTTAGGTTGTCAGAAGGACCCTTTCGGCTTGTACCCATACCAAATTCGTCGTAAAAGAATCAAAATATACTCGATATTTATGCAGGTGAGTCTCAACTTATAACTGCTTCATCCAAAATTTCGAGTTCACGACAAAGGAAATTGAAGCGCTCTTCGGATAATGGCTTAGTAAAGAAATCTGCTAGCTGATGATCAGTGTCAATAAACTCTAAGTTAATCGTGCCATTTTGCTGATGATCACGCAAAAAGTGGTATCTGATCTCAATGTGTTTAGTGCGTGAGTGACAGACAGGGTTCTTAGTCAAATTAATAGCACTAGTGTTGTCACAGAATATAGGAATATGCATGAAAGATAACTTATAGTCTTCAAGGGTTTGCTTCATCCACAGAATTTGTGCACAACAACGCCCAGCTGCTATGTATTCAGCTTCTGTTGTGGATAGTGCTACAGATTTCTGCTTCTTGCTAAACCAGGAGACTAAAGCCTTTCCTAGTAAATGACACGTGCCGCTCGTACTTTTACGGTCGACCTTGCATCCAGCGAAGTCAGCATCAGAGTAACCAATAAGGTCAAATAATGTAGACTTGGGATACCATAGGCCCACTGTAACCGTACCCTTAAGGTATCGAAAGATACGCTTAACCGCGGTCATGTGTGATTTCTTAGGATTAGCTTGATATCTAGCACATAGGTAAACACTGAACATGATATCGGGACGACTAGCAGTTAAATAAAGTAAGCTGCCTATCATACCTCGATACTTACGTTGATCAACAGGTTTGCCGCTCTCATCTGGTTCGAGTTTGGTTGAAGTAGCCATTGGAGTGCTGATTGGTTTGACGTTGTCAAGATCGAACTTCTTCAGCATGTCCTTGGTATACTTCGATTGACAGATGAAAGTTCCATTAGCCATTTGTTTCACTTGCAGGCCAAGAAAGTAGTTGAGCTCTCCCATCATGCTCATCTCAAATTCCGTCTGTATACACTTGGCAAATTCTTGACAGAGGGTTTCATCAGTAGACCCAAAAATGATATCATCAACATAGATTTGAATCAACAGAATAGTGTCTTTAAAAGATTTTATAAACAGTGTAGTATCAATTTTCCCTTTTGAAAAACTTTTCTCAAGTAAGAAGCTACTTAGCCTTTCATACCAAGCTCTGGAGGCTTGTTTGAGGCCATAAAGCGCTTTCTTTAGCTTGAACACGTGGTCGGGAAATTTATGATTTTCAAAGCCAGGAGGTTGTTTCACATAAACTTTCTCCTTAATAAAATAATTCAAGAAAGCACTTTTCACATCTATTTGAAATAATTTAAAGTTTTGAAAATTAGCAAAAGCATAAAGCATCCGAATGGATTCTAGTCTGGCAACAGGAGCATATGTCTCATCGTAGTCGATACCTTCCTCTTGGTTGTATCCTTGAGCTACTAGACGAGCTTTGTTACGTGTGACTGAACCATCTTCATTTACTTTGTTTCTAAAAACCCATTTAGTACCAATTATCGAGTGATTAACCGGTTTAGGAACGAGTTCCCATACTTGGCTTCTCTCAAATTGGTTGAGTTCTTCTTGCATAGCAGAAATCCAAAATTCATCATTAAAGGCTTCAGAAATGTTTTTAGGCTCTACTTGTGAAATGAAGGCAGTGCTAGCAACGGAGTCTCTTAGTGATGATCTAGTAGTTACTCCACGTGAAACTTCTCCTATTACTAAATTTTCTGGATGAGAAGGTTTGAAAGAGAATTTCTTAGACAAACCCTCCAGAGAATCAGTTTCGGTTGAAGTATTCATTGGAGTAGAAGTTGATGGCTCAACGTCATCATCAAGAGTACTTACTGCACTGTTATCTTCATCAAAAGTCACATTTGTTGACTCTTCCACAATAAGTGAGCGTTTATTAAAAACTCTATATCCCTTACTCTTGGCGGCATAACCAAGAAAGATACCATCGTCAGCTTTGGCATCAAATTTGCCTAAGTTGTCTTTGGTGTTAAGGATAAAACATCTACAACCAAAAACTTTAAAATAAGAAACATTGGGGGTTCTCCCAAACCAAAGCTTATAGGGTGTTTTCTTCGTAATGGGACGAATCAGCACCCTATTCAAAATGTGGCATGCTGTACTGACAGCTTCTGCCCAAAAGTATTTCGGAAGTAAAAATTTATTCAACATGACTCTGGCCATATCGCCGAGAGTTCTATTCTTCCGCTCCACAACACCATTTTGTTGAGGAGTTCTAGGACAAGAAAATTCATGATCAAAACCATTTGCATTACAAAAATTTTCAAAATCATAATTTACGAATTCGCCTCCATGATCACTTCGGATTCGAGTAATCATGTAGCCTTTTTCGTTTTGAACTTTCTTTACAAAAACTTTGAAAATAGAAATAGCATCGCTCTTATTAGCGAGAAAGAAAACCCAAGTAAATCTCGAAAAATCATCAACAATAATAAATGCATAAAGTTTGCCACCAAGGCTAGCTATTCTACTAGGACCAAATAAATCCATATGAAGTAGTTACAAGGGTCTAGTAGTACTTACAGAGTTGATGGAATGAAATGAGGATTTAGTTGCCTTGTTTAGTTCACATTCGGCACATATCGTGTCCTTTTTGAATGTGATATCAGGCAATCCTCTCACTAGCTTCTTGGTAGACAGCCTGGATATAGCATCCATGTTGGCATGGCCAAGACGCTGGTGCCAAAGTAGTCGTTCGTCTTTATGGGCATATAGACATCTACCTGCATTGTTAGCATTTATAGAAAGATAGAAAATGTAGATGTTGTCCTCTCTTTTCCCTTCAAAAGCAATGTCTTCCGTTGACCTATCATAGATGTGGCAGTTGTTTTGTCCAAAGTTAATATCATATCCATGATCAGCAAGATGACTAATGCTGAGCAGGTTATGATTTAACTCGGTCACTAGGTAGATATCCTTTATTACAGGAGAAGGAGGATGACCAATGATACCATTACCTATTATGTGCCCTTTGAGATTGTTACCGAAGGATACATATCCTTCTCTCTTCATCGATAGTGATGCAAAAAGATTTGCGTCTCCCGTCATATGTCGCGAGCATCCACTATCGAGAATCCACTTACTTTCAGTTGAAGAGGGAAGGTCCACCTACATCAAGAGTAGATGTGACCTTTGGTACCCGAGTTCTTGAGGGTCCTAAAAAGTTAGTCTTTGGAAACCAAGCATATATCTTTTTATCTACAAGTCTTCTAACTTTGCACTGTGGTGAGATGTGTCCATGTGATCCACAGTAAGTACAGATAGCATTCTTATTTATACTAGGAGCATGAGAATAATATCTATAAGCAACAAGATGAGGATGGACATGATGTGAAGAGTTAGCATGGTGATGATGATTATGCATAGAATGAGTGGCATGGTGATGGTGTCTATGAGGCATATCATGATGGTATTGTCTATGATGTGTGACATGCTGATATTGTCTATATGGCATGGCATGATGATTTTGTCTATATGGCATATGATGATCTTGTCTGTATGGCATTGCATGATGATCTTGTCTATATGGCATGGCATGATGATTCTAATGTGTGGAGTGATGTGGATTGTGTCTTTGTGCATGATGATTGTGTACTGAGTGAGAATTATTCTTACATGCACGTGGTTTGTGAAAGTTTGTGTATATAAATGCATGGTTATGTGCTGCATGAGAATGACGTGGTTGACTAGCATGAGTGGTGTTGTGCCCATGTGATTGGGTTTGAGGTTGAAGCACCTGTTTACCCAATTTGGTTTCTAATCTCTTAGAAGCAGCTTGCAATTCATCAACCTTAATATTCAAGCCATATATTTTAGTCATGGAGATTTTGTGTCTACTCTTTTCTTCAGCAAGCAACGTGTTGAGAGTAGTGATTTCTTGAGCTTGTTGCTCAATACGTGCTTCAGCATCATGTAAGCTTATTTTAAGCTTGGATACTTCATTAGTGGCATCAGTGGGTGACGTGTCTCTAACATTATCAAGAAGTAAAGAAATTCTTTGTATCTCATCTTCCAGACTTTTGATTTTGTCCTTGGCATGTTTGTATTTACCAATGACCTTTTTGTGATCATCGAGTAAATCAGTAAAAGCATCGCCAAGTTCATCAAAAGAGAAGTCATCTAGAGTTTCGTTAGATACCTTGTTGGAAGTTGCCATTAGGCACACATTTGCTGTATCTTGAGGAGAGCCTTTTTCTTCCTCGGAGTCACTTGCTTCACTTTCATGCCAAATTCCTGTGTTGGCATATTTCTTTGATGAGTTCTTTTTGTATGGCTTCTCATAGCGGTTGCTCTTCTTCAAGAATGGGCAGTCTTTTCGGACATGTCCAGTCTTCTTGCAACCGTAACAGATTGGCTCTTCTTCATCATCTTCTTGTGAATCCTTCTTCCTTCGATTGAAGCGAAAGAATTTTCTGAAGTTGCGAACCCTGAGAGCTTGGTCTTCATCATCCGAGTTATCGTCTTCGGTCTCATCGTGATCAGCCCTTCGTCGATGAGCTTTGAGTGCGATCTCCCTGACCTTCGGAGCAGGCTCTTCGAAGTCCTTGAGGTCAAGCTCGTGAGTCATGAGCTTATCCATCAAGGTCTCCATTGACATTGATATGAGATCGTTTCCTTCTATGATTGCCGTCACCTTAGGGTTCTAAATCTTTGGCAACCCTCTGAGTAACTTATGAATCTTCTCGTGGTTTGAGTACTGCTTACCAAGCGAGGATAGAGGATTGATAATGTCGAGGAATCTTGTAAACATTTGAGTAATCGTCTCATTTGGCTTCATCTTGAAGGCTTCGTATTCTTGAGTGAGACGGCTTATTTTAGATTCCTTGACTTGTGTGGTTCCCTCATGCGTCACTTCTAGAAGTCTCCATACTTCATGAGCAGTGGTGCATGTGGAGACCATGTTGAATTCATTCCTGTCTATAGCACAGAATAAAGCATTAATAGCCCTAGCATCTAGACTTGCCTGTTTCTTCTCCTCGACAGAATATTTGTCGTGTGGTTTCTCAATGAGGTCACCATCGACAACTATCCTGACGGGCTTTTTGTAACCGTCAGTGACGACAGTCCACAGGTCAAAGTCTAGAGACTTAAGATAGAAGCTCATCCTTGTTTTCCAATATGTATAGTTAGTTCCATCAAATAGGGGAGGCCTATGAGTGGACTGACCTTCACCATGATTGGAAATCAAGGATTGTGTGGTTGCCATGGATCAGCTCTTAGGAAGTTAGTCCTTATAAAGAGAATAGAGCTCTGATACCAATTGAAGAACAGTTTGGCAACTCTAGAGGGGGGTGAATAGAGTATATATAGAAAAATGACCAATTAAAAATAACTCTTTCACCAATAATAAATAATCAGAGTAAAGTGCGGAAAATAAAAGGAGATCAAAAGAGCATACGCAAACACACCAATTTTAACCTGGTTTCCCTCGTGGAGGACTAGTCCAGGCCTGAGAACTCTAGCTCAGGATTCAAATCCACTATTTGTGAAATAGTAGTTTACAACCGTGCCTTTACTTCAGAAGAGCACGTCAACTTCTAACAGAGGATCGCAGTGGCGATTTGCTTGGAATTGTCCAAGCGACTTCTTCGACTCTTGCACAAGAATCCTAACTGAGAGATGCTGAGCACTCGAGACTTAGGAGGCTTGTGGCTAGTAGATGGGAAGGGTATGGCTTATTTCAGCTATAAGAGAGAAGAGAAGAGAAGATTGGATGGATTGGAATGAGAGAATTCATGCCCTATTTATAGTGTTTTTATAGGCAGAATTCGGCCAGAATTCGGGTAGGAAAATTCAAATATTTGGCTGTTGGACAACTAGCAACCAGCTAACCCTAAAATTAGGGTTCCTGATTTCTAGGGGACAGAGTTCGGCCCGAACTCTGTGTGGAGGCAGAGTTCGGCCCGAACTCTGTCTCCAGAGCACAGAGTGGTTCAAAGGGGACCATTTGGGAATTTCTGGTTTGGTGGAGCTTTGGGATTTTTGGGTAGGCTATAGTCTAAGTTTCAAGAGCTCAGCATGACTCAGATTACATTAGTCTAGACTCAAAGAAAGTGTAAAATACAGACTCGAATCAACTGAGACACGAAAGCTGAGCTGTCTTTTGTCTTGAGCTTAATGCAGACGTCGTGTGTCGTATTGAATTATTACAGATATTATTTAGTCAATATTGTCAATATTTGGTTGACTGTGACTTTGTGTCAACAACACCCATGCGTGGAGTTACCAGATTCGGCACGAAAGGGAAGTTGAGCCCAAGATTTATTGGTTCGTTCGAATATTGAAGCGAGTCGCCCCAGTAGCTTACCAAATCGCTTTGTCGCCTGCATTATCGGAGGTACACAACATCTTCCACGTCTCACAGTTGCAGAAGTACGTGCACGATTCGAGCCATGTGGTATATTTAGGTCAGCGAAATATGAACGCAGACTTGTTATATGTAGAAGAGCCTGTGCAAATCTTAGAGAACAAAGATAAACTTCTCCGTAACCGTGTTATTCCTCTCGTCCGCGTCCTCTGGAGAAACTATTCGATCGAGGAGTCGACATGGGAGCTTGAATCAAAAATGAAGAAGAAATTTCTTTCATTCTTCTCATAGAGGTAGGTTCTATTCTTAAGTTTCGAGAATGAAACTTTTTCTTAGTTGGTTATGGCATAGTGCCCCATCCCTACATCGTGCCCCGTTCTCCGTCCACGGGGTGCACGAGAAAGGAACACTGTCGCCATCGATTCGGTCGGGATCGAGCGAATCGGTCGAACGGGAACAGTTGAATTAAGATCTATTCTCCTTTATGGAATGGCTTCTTTGGAACCAAGTCCCATATTCAGTGGGTAGCGCCTCAAGGATTGGCTCTGCGACTGAGTCGGGAGAGACCTCTCGTTGCTCTGGTTTTTTATGCCGCACTTGCTTTGGCTTTAGTTTTCGTGAATGCATTTTTGTGAATGTTTTCGATCGTTTTTATGGCTTATTTTTTTGGACTTCGCATTCATATTGAAATCTCTTGAATAACACAGTGTTCTAATCAGTTGCTTTTGCGATTTTAGGTAATCGTGTAGGCGACGACTAGCGCAACCAACAAAGTCTCTCGTCGCGAACAACAATCAAGGTGAGTGGCTGACCTCCTTCGCCTCGACCCTCTATTTCAAAAATGAGAACTCGGGTAACTGTATCAAAATTGAATGATTCACTTGGATAATACAAGTCCTATGTTCTAGAAGAGAAATGATAAGATTCTAAAAAAGAGAGAATTATTTCAGGCCTGCGAAACCAAGTAAATGAATCGATTACATAACCAGCCCCAACGATATCCTAAAATATACCTTGTTAACAAAATACGGTCATGGACAACTTGTTGACAAGGGCGATGGTTTCTTCGAACGGCAACCCGGGGCCACGGGACCAACTCGACCTAGGAAGAAACAAGTTATAGCCGAGCTGGGTATAAAGCAACCGGTAGTTCGTGGACTTGCATCGGAGCTCGCTACTTGTGGTGCAAGGACCCTTTTACCAGGCTATGTCAAGGATGGCTAGTTAATGCCAGTGGCCTCCACATTATATACTTGATATAAATTGTTATCAACTAACAGGGAAGGTGAAAGTAAGTTTTATGTTACACGACGCGCTCTGCCGAGGGAAATTCTGGCATAATTCACCTGGTTTATGTTTCGTCAAATGGTTCGCATAAAAATAACTAGGATGGCTAGAAAGATCACTAAAAGCAAGTTGTATGATTTTATCTAAATTCTTGAACCAAATGAGAGCCTGGAAACTAATTAGCCACTCGCCAGTACACATTGATTGTACTGATCCTCGATGTCTCTATATGTGCGGTAAATCGAGAGGAGCGTGCTGCGTGAAGGAAGGCAACGCTCGTGATAGATATAACATGTCCCTAGTTTTCTTTCTCTTAAATATTCTAGGAGCCATTACGAATTTGATAAAGAAAAGTGATAGATATACCTCAAAATTGATCAAGGACGGAAGAGAATGCCTTCAGAGAACCTTATATCCGAGGAATTTCAGATTGGAACACCTTATAAGTAGATTTCTAGGATCTAGAGTTTAGGTTTTAGAGTTTTGGGGCGGCAGTACCTGAGGAGAAGAAAGAAGTAATATAAGGAAAGGGTTGTTTTGAATTATGATATATAACATGTCCCTACAGAGTTTGGCCCGAACTCGATCAAAACTCGGTCCGAGTTCGGTCCGAGTTTGGCCACTTGATTTTTAGGTCATATTTTAAATAATGAATGATAAAAATAGCCTATACACTTGTAAATAATTGATTAATTAATATTCCATACCTTGGGTTAGTTGTGTAGTTCCTCGTTCCACTTAGTTCAAACGGAGGAATTAAAATGCCAACGGCGTTCGGACTTAGCCATGCAATGACTTACTTGAAGTCCCACTCGGTCGAGGCGACACCTCACTCAGGTGGGTGGCTTCGGTGAACTTGCCTCAGCTTAGCCTTCACTCTAATAAAACAAAAGTTTTCAATTGCACAAGTAGGCTTGATAATAAAATAGGCGAATCTACATAGCTATGGGAATAATCTCAAGTTGGGTTAGATTTAGTAGAATATGGAAAGGTCCTACGGTCGGCTTAGAAATGTGCACGACGTACTTTCAAAATGACACTTTGTCCTTCGTCTCGCGGCTTGGGAGAAGGAGGGTTGGTTTACGTTGCCATAAAGCTATCAACTTAGCATAAGTAATAGGCGTCGCACGTATAAATGCTTGATAAAGCATGCACTGTCCAATATTTGGCTTAGCAAAAAGGATCCCACAAACCTGAATGCACGTTTCTACGTACAAGGGCTTGGCATAGCCTTGCTCGTCCTATGGGTTAAGTTGTATCACATGATGGAGTTAGGCAAAAGTTATGTCAAGTGCTATCAAAGTAGTAGCAAGCACGGTCCCACGATTTCTTCGGCTGGTTATAGCCACACAGTCCTACGGTCTCAAAGCTAGTCATATAGAGTATGACTTGGGTGGTAGTGTCACACAGAACACAAGTTGGCTTAAGGCACAATATCACAAACTTAGTGTTTTAAGGTATGAGCCACGGTTGATTCAAATTGAGTTTGGAAAAAGGGCTATCAAATAGTCGTTCCTGAGTGAGTAAAATGATAGGGCAACATAAAATAATACTCGCGGACATGGGTCGTCGAGGCGGTCTAAAATACTAGAAGTCTTTAACATGGTTGGGAAAATATAATAACACTAGAAGAAAAATGACTGTGTAAGACGGTAGTTTGAGTTGAGTCTTGCATGGTCATTGGACAACTTGTTGATAAGGGAAAGTTTCCTCAAAACGACCAACCTGGGGCCATAAGATCGTTTTAGTCCAGGAGAAAACACGGTATATCCGAGCTGGGAATACCACTCAGGTTATTCGGGAACTTTCAGCAGGGCTCGCTAATTGTGCTGAAAGGGGCACCGAATAGCAAAGCTATAAGTCCAGGATAGCTTGTGGTGCTAGTGACTATTTCATATAGATGAGTCGGCATATTAGTGGCGATCCACGTGAATGCCTTTGGATTGACTCAAGATTTGTGTGCACGGTACCAATGAGTCGAGTTGAATGTGTGCACGATTTGTAACACAATATTTGGGCCTAAGATTTGGCTGCAATGAAGACATTGTTCTACGGCACAAAGTGTGCATCGGTTAGTGAGTCGTTGACACAAAAGTATAAGTAAGTTGGATTAAGTCATTTTGAGTTTAAGTCAGGAAGGGCCGTAAGGCAAAGTTGGTCAAGTGGTACTGAGTTGCGAGGCATGGCCTCATTGTGGATGCACGAATAGAGTTGATGGCACGACCGTGTGATTTGAGTCTTAAAGTATGGGCCGAAAGGCAAGCCCGAGTCGACACTTTAACGTTGTTGGCATAAGAAGGGTCTAGAGGCAAGTATAAGTAAGTTATCGATGCGAGGCACGATGATGGTCTAGAGACACAAAATAGGCCAGACGTCTATGTCCTAAAACTGATCCTAAGGCAAGATTAGAAAGACAATCGAAAGGGTTATGTTGCACAAAGTAAATGAATATGTCGGTTTTGTATGGGGCAAGGAGCTCACACCACTAGTACAGTTGAGTACTGACACCCACACAGTGTTTATGTACAGGCACAGGTAGAAGCTCGTTGGCGCAGAGCTCACTTGGATGCGTCTAGGCACGGAGTTCCTTGGTATTTCGAGGCATGCGGCCGCATGGAGTCTGGACTTATATGGGACATAATGTATGGACATCGCCTATCTGAAGCATCCGCTAGCTCGTCAAATTATACTGAGAGATAAGAGAGAGCAGAATGACTTGTAACTTGAGAGAAGAGTGAGACTGAGTGATTCTAATCATGGCCTCGTGCTACTTTTGTATTCCTTGGTCAATATCGATAAAGAGCCTCTTTTCTTGACTTATGTTTTGGTTCTAACTTTTTGTTGGCTTATTCAATGTTTCTACTTCGGGACTTCTATGTGACGACCCCGTCGCTTAGCTTGTAATCGGTCGTTATAGAACCCGTCTTGTGTGAGAGCAACCTAGGCTCACGCGGCATCACGTCTTAGCGAGGACGATCGATCCTACGAGACTAGGGCATGACAAGTTATAGGCGCTGGATCCCAGCTAGCGGTAGTCGAAGACACTTGGTACCGTGTCTCTTGGGCTTTTACGCCTTGTTGACAGAAGGACCCTTTCGGCTTGTACCCAAAATAACTTCAACTAATAAATTGTTAAATTTTAAGTTTTAAGTATTTTTATTAAACATAACCTATTATGACTTCAAAAATTCAAGTATGCCTAACTCTCGACGCAGATAGTTGAAGTGATCTTCGGCTAGTGGTTTTGTGAATATATCTGTCATTTGATGATCAGTGTCAATAAACTCTAGACTGATATCCCCGAGTTGTTGGTGATCATGCAAAAAGTGGTGACGTATTTCTATGTGCTTAGTAAGTGAATGACATACCGGGTTCTTGGTCAAATTAATAGTGTTAGTGTTGTCACAGTATATGGGAATCTCAGTGTAGTATAGATTTTAGTCTTCTAGGGTTTGCTTCATCCACAAAATTTGAGCACAACAACATCCTACGGCGATATACTCAGCCTCAGTTGTTGATAATGCTACAGAATTTTATTTCTTGCTAAACGATGAGACTAAATTCTTACCTCGGAAATGACAACGTAGTGCTTGTACTTTTACGGTCTACTTTGCATCCGACAAAATTAGCATATAAGTAACCGATTAGGTCAAATGATACAGTTTTGGGATACCATAAGCCGACAGTATAAGTTCCTTTAAGGTATCAAAAGATACGCTTAATGGCGCATAAGTGTGATTCTTTAGGATTAGCTTGATATAGTACACAGATGCAAATACTAAACATGATATCAGGATGACTAGCAGTTAAATAAAGTAAACTACCAATCATACCTCGATACATACGTTGGTCGACTGGTTTGCCACTTTTATCAATGTCAAGTCGAGTTGATGTAGCCATTGGCGTTCCGATAGGCTTTACATTGTCAAAGTCATACTTCTTTAGTAAATCCTTCATGTACTTGGCTTGATTGATGAAGGTTCCCTGCGAGTGTTGTTCGATATGAAGTCCTAGAAAGTAGTTGAGCTCTCCCATCATACTCATGTCAAACTCACTCTGCATATACTTAGCAAAATCTTGAAAAAGTTTTCGTTAGTAGAAACAAAAATTATGTCATCAACGTAAATTTGCATAAGTAAATTATTGTCAACTAAAGTTTTGATAAATAAAGTTGTACCTTTCCTTTTGAAAACCTATTTTCAAGTAGGAAAGCACTTTGGTGTTCATACCAAGCACGCGGTGCTTGTTTCAGTCCACAAAGTGCCTTTCTTAGCTTGAAAACGTGATCAGGTTTCTGAAAATCCTCAAAACCATAGGGTTGCATCACAAAAACCTCTTCCTTTAAAAATCCATTCAAAAATGCAGTCTTCACATCCATTTAAAAAAATTTAAAATTGTGAAAACATGCGAATGCACAAAAAATGGGAATAGATTATAGTCTTATGTCTCATCATAATCAATTCCTTCTTCTTGATTATAACCTTGTGCCACTAGACGTGCTTTGTTGCATAGAACATGTCCATCCTCACTTAGTTTATTTTGGAACACCCATTTGGTACTAATTATTGATTGACCAATAGGTTTAGGTATAAGTTTCCAAACTTAGTTTCTCACAAATTGATTAAGTTCCTTGTGCATGGCATCAATCCAAAACTCATCAAAAAAAAGTATCTGCTACTGACTTAGGTTCTAATTAAGAAATAAAAGCTACATTTGCTGCTATGTCTCAAGTAGAAGAGTGTGTACTTACTCCCTTGGATACATCACCTATAACAAGTGTCTCTGGATAGTCTGGCATGAATTTTATCTTCTTAAGTAGACTCTCCAGATAGTTCTCGTTGGTAGCAGTATGTTCAGGTGCCTTGGATTGTTTTTACATATCTTCGTTATCACTCTCGCTATATTTCTAATCGTTGTGCTCATCAAAGGAAACATTAATAGATTCTTCAACAATCATTGATCTTTTATTGAAAATTCTATATCCCTTACTCTTGGCAGCTTACCCTAGGAATAGCCCTTCATCTGCCTTCGAGTCGAACTTACCCAAGTTGTCCTTGGTATTTAAGATAAAGCAGCGACAAACAAACTTTAATATAAAAAAAATGTTTGGAATCTTTCTAAACCATAATTCATCGGGGGTTTTCTTCGATATAGGTCGATTTAACACCTTATTCAAAATACGACAGGCTGTACTTACAACTTTTGCCCAAAAATATTTAGAAAGATTATGCTGGTTATGCATAACTCTAGCCATATCGCTTAGAGTTATATTCTTCCGCTCTATAACACTATTTTGTTGGGGAGTTGTAGGACAAGAAAACTCATGGTAATATACATTATCATCACAAAACCTTTTGAAATCAGTATTTTTGAATTTGCCACCATGATCACTTCGGCTCCGAGTAATTATGAAGCCTTTTTTGTTTTGTACCTTTTTGCAAAATATTTGAAATTCAAAAATGGTATCGTTTTTATTAGATAAAAAGTACACCCAAGTAAATCGAGAAAAATCATCAACTATAACAAAAATCTCGAGCTTGCCGCCAAGAGTAGAGACTCTACTAGGGCCTAATAAATCCATATGAATCAATTACAAGGTCTAGAAGTTTATAGCATTGATGGATTTAAAAGATGACATAGTTGCTTTGTTCTTTTCACAGTCTGAACCTTGAAAATATTTATGGGAGTTCTTTTACTAGCTTTTTAGTCGACAGCCATGATATAGTATCCATGTCCTAGTCTCATGTGCCATAGCCAGCTTTGATCTTGATTGGCTACTAGGCACTTACCTGCACTATTAGTACGTTCTAGAAAGAAAACATATATATTATCTTCTCTGATCCCTTCATATACGGGATTTTCAGTAGACATTTCACATATAGAACATTTGTCTTTCACAAAATTGATGCCATAATCGTTATCTGCCAAATGACTTATACTCAACGGGTTATGTTTTAATTCTGTGACTAGGTAAACATCTTTTATTTCTGGGTAGGAAGATATACCAACAGTACATATTCCTATAATATTACCTCAAAGAATATTACCAAAGGAAACGGTCCCTTGTTTCTTCATCGATAGCGTAGCGAATAAGGATGCATCACCTATCATGTGTCACGAACATCCGCTATCGATGATCCACTTACTTTTAGCATGAGAGGGTTGAGGGTCCACCTACAAAACAAGTAGATGTAACCTTTTGTACCCATTTCTTCAAGGGTCCAGTATGATTAGTTTTGGGAATCCAAATAAGTACATTTGTGTCAACTAGCTTTCTAGCTCTACAGTACTATGATATGTGCTCGTGATCACCACAGTATGTGCATGTAATTTTTGAAATAGTTCTTTTTGTGTTGACATTCTTCTTGTGTGTCTTCCTTGAAAACCTATATGTGAAAGCATATTTGTGAGAAACGTGTTGCTTATGTAGTTTCTTTGGTTTAGTCGTTTATGATACATGCTTAGTGATAGGACTCACCTTAGATTGTGTAACAGGGGTGACCTGTTTTTCTAATTTTATCTCTAACTTTTTAGAGATAACACAAGACTCTTCAAATTTTGTAGTAATATCCGTGAGTCTTTGCTCAGTGACTAGGTGTCTCTTCTTCTCTATGTCATAAAGTTCTTGCACTTTGACATAGTCTTTTTCTTTTTGCTCTATTGTAAGGATAGCCTCATGATAGTTTAATCTAATTTTAGCTATCTCTTTCGTGTTACCGGTAGTAGACATCTCTTTGATATCTTCTAAAAGAATAGGTAATCTAGCTACTTCGGTTGTGTTTACGAAACTGTTTATACTTGTCCAACATGTTTCTGTGCTCTTCAAGTAGTTTACTAAAGGCATTTTCTAACTGATCGAATATAAAATCATCATAGAGAGGGTTTTCTGATACCTTATCATATGCCATTAGACAGACATTTGTACTGCTGCTGGGTCTGTCCTCCTCTTCTGACTCACTTGCCTCACTTTCGTGTCAGATGCTGGTATTTGCGTACTTCCGACCAGTTGTAGCTTTTCTGCTCGATCTTGATCGGTCGTATGGACTGTTTTTCTTCTTTAGTAGACAGTCCTTCTTTATGTGCCTTACTTTTTTTATCTGAAGCAGATAGTTTTTTTTGTTGGTTTCATGGATATCCATCTTCTTCGGTTTGATCGCTCAAACTTTAAGAATTTTTTGAAGTTCTTGACCAGTAGGGCATGTTCATCACCATCGAAATCTTCTTCGCCAGAATCATTGCATGAGACTCTTCTGGCTTGAGCTTTGAAGGCGATGGATTTTTCTTTGGGGGTTGCCTCTTTAAAGTCTTGTAGATCCAGCTCATGGGTCATAAGCTTGTCCATAAGTGTCTCCAATGTCATCTTGGTGAGGTCGTTTCCTTCTATGATCGCAGTGACCTTCGAGTTTCAATTATTGGTTAGAGCCTGTAGTACTTTCTTGATTTTCTTGTGATTGTTGTAATCCTTTCCAAGAGAATGTAGAGGATTCGTAATATCAAGGAAATAAGTAAACATCTGTGTAATTGACTCACCGGATTTTATTTTAAATGACTTCTATTCTGTGTCAATTTACTGATTTTAGATTCCTTCACTTGGGAAGTCCCTTCATGAGTTACCTCACGAACTCTCCAAATTTCATTATATATGGTACAAGTAGATACGTAATTAAACTCAATTTTGTCAATTACACAGAATACTGCATTGATGGCTCGTACATCTAGACTAGCCTGTGTCTTCTATTCTCAGTGTATTTGTCATAGGACTTGTCTACTAATACACCATCAATCACTGCTCTAGGTGGTTTCTTATAGCCATCTATAACTATCAATCAAATATCGAAGTCCATTGACGTAAGAAAGAAACTCATCTGTATTTTCTAATAAGTATAATTCATTCCATCAAATAGTGGTGGTCTATTTGTAGATTGCCCTTCACCGTTGAATATAGATTTAACGGCTACCATATATATACTCTCTAGATGGTTATGTATATGTATAACATGCTCTGATACCAATTGTAGGACCATTGAGCACCTCTATAGGGGATGAATAGAGTGTGTGTAACACACAGTTTCTAAAATGAGGGTAATTTTGAAATATTGTATTTTAATTTATTTAATAATGATATTTAATTAATAATATGATTTTTGGTGATTTTTAATCATTTTAAAACTATTTAAAATCATAACTTGTGATTTGGTGTTTTCTAGTGTAACCCTAGAGCCTAGCCATGTGATTAGGGTATTTTATTTATCATTTTTAGATTGAGGGTATTTTGGTCATTTTGAATTAATTGAATTTAATATATATTTATTTGGAATTTAATATAATTAATGGGATGGTGTGATTTTAACATCATTTAATTGATTGCCTTGTGTTGTGTTTAGCCTAACCTAGATGTTGACTCTAGTTAAAGTGACTTGATTAGCATGGTGAGTCTAACTTAAGTCAATCTAAGTTAGTCATGTAGGAATCAAGACTTGGATAGAAGGCTTAGTGATTTGGACCATAGGTTTGATACATAAATTTTGGTTCCATGACTAGTGCAAATAGGTCCATAGCCCATTAGACTCAACCCTAACCCTAACTATCACTTTATGACCAACCACCTAGGGCTATTTCCCCTATAAATAATCTCTTTATTTATTGTTCTTGCCTCTTTATTGAGATTTCAATATTTTGGAGAAAGAGGTAACGTCATTTCTTCCCCAATCCCTAGATGCTTCATTTTAATTCCTTTTCCACTCTAGTGTTTTGCATATGATCCTAATCTAGCCCTATTTCATGTTCATGTAGAGAAATCTCAGGTTTGAACCAATTTGGAGCACTTGTCCATCAAGGAGAATACCCCCCATTTGAGGCTTTTTCTTACAAATTGCACATATAGGTAAATCCCTATACCCTCCACCAAATTTTATTTTCTTTGCATGGATAGGAAGCCCTAGGTGTCCCCTAGCCGTAGGTATTGGATTTGTGTCGATTCGTGTCCGTTTGGTGTCCGTATCGGACACGTGTCTATGTGTATGTTTATGTGTTTGACAAAATGCCTCATAGGACTTTTTGTTCTTATTTTCAAAACAAATTATATATTTTAGAAGCTTATTAGGTGTAGATCACAACCCAAGTTGACTGAGTTGAAATCTGTGCACCCTCGTATCCAAATTTGGACACGCACGCACGCACGCACGAGGACACCGTGCGGCTGCCCTGCTGCTCGACACTGATAGCGGACACGACACTGAATTTTATGACACGAAAATTTACGTACACGAGGGGGCAATCACTAACATTAAGCACACAAAATTTTAGGAGAAATTATCGAGTGGTTAGGGAGAAAACGGGCTTGCACTGGTTTTACAAACATACACACACGCACATTGGGTCACTGATACGTGACTGGACACGCGACACGACACACTTTGGACACTATTTAGGGTGTTTAAACCCTAGACCTGGACCTAGGCTACCCATTCGACACCACCACTTGGTGTCTTGGTGGACACACGTGTCCCTAATGGGTTCGACACGCGTGCACGAGACAGTGCACTGCACTGTCTCTGGCACCAAATTCGACCAGGTTCGTGGCACTTTGGACACGATGTTTTGACACTTTATGGATACACACATCACCCCCATGTCGACACGAAATACCCCCACCTGACATGAGGGTCTGGGTTGGTTTAGAAATAGTTTTTGGGTTCATATCAGTATGTGACAGATACTTAAAATTCTGGTGTTCGAAAATATTTCAAAGGGGGATTTCAAAATTTCATTTTTTTCAAACAAGTTTCATATGATTTACCTAGGTTCATTTTGTGTTTCTAAAAACTTGGGTTTTCAAGATTGTATTGGGTTTTCAATTTGCTGGATTCAAATTTGTTAGGTTTTCAAACTGAACTGGGTTACATATTTATTTTACTGATGCATGCACTGTTAACAATTCTCAAAATAAGTTTCAATTATGAACCAGGGTTTAGTTTTGTGTTCCATATTTATTTCATGATTGGTTTTCGAGTTTGTTTGGGTTGTTGTTTAGATTGGGGGTTCGACTACATATAGACTGATACGGTGTGTTGTTAGTTCCAGATTTATGGGTATTAACTTGATTTAGGAGTAGTTGATGAATAGGGTTTTGAGGTGTTTGAGGGATGTGAGTATTCAATATGGTTTCCAGTTTAAGGAATTAACTGGTATATTAGAGTTGTGGGTGTGTGTGAGAGGTTTTAGAGAGTGGGGTTTCATGAATCTCAGGATTTGGGGATACCTGAATTTGGTAGCAGCAGTAGCTACTGCTCTTGACAGCAGTGCAGTGTGCAGCAGTGGGCAAGGCCACTGCCTTGCTTGGCTGGCCTTGCCTTGCCCTGCAGGCAGGCCCAGCAGTAGTAACAGCAGGGTGCTGTCCTGCCTAGGCCAGGTTTGGCTTGGGTTGGTTGCCTACGTGTGTGTCTAGTGTGTGTGTTCTTATAAGTTAGAGTTTAGATTAGGATTATGGTTGAGAGGGCTAAGGGAGTTAGAAATGAGAAGAGGCAGTGAAGGGTAGGCAAGAAAATGGCATCTGAGCAGTGTAGTTAGTAGGGAGCAGTATTAGTAATAGGAAATGATGCAAAGAGGAGAATTGGCATGAGGATATGAGATTAGAGGAGTGTAGGTTGGGAATCATGATTGGGGGTTCCATTTTTTCTATTGCTATTTCAGTCCTAACTAGGATGAAGAGGGGGGTGAAGCCTACAAATTGTATACATAGATTTATAGCTATAAATGTATAGGTATACTACAACAGTTAAGATATGGTGTTACCTACCATTCATAAATAATTACATGACTACAGGGGTATGTCCTATATAAGGTTTGCACCTAAATTTGTATGTATAAAGTATAACATACATTTAAGTGTACTATTGTGTATATAGATACCAAGGGTGTCCTAGTAATCTATATGGTAGATGCTAGTGTTAGATAGCTAGGATAGTTAGTTTGACTAAAAATAGGATTCAATATGGCTTGAAGACCCTATTTAGTCTAGCTATCATAGTCCAACCCTAGAAAGTTGACCAATATTAGACTGTTTACCAAAAGTCAACATTAAAGCCTAAATGTGGCCAATTGACCCTTATTAGCCTAAGTTTGACCAGTTGACCAAGATAGCCTTGTTGTTGACCTAGTTTGACTAGATGTTGACTTGGTTTGACCCAGGGTTGACCAAGTTTGACTTTGTAATGCCTGTGGTTCGTATTACGTATTTCTGGAATACGTGTACGTATTTATTCTTGTATTGCATGATTTCCTTGCTTAATTTCCTCCCTGGGCTTGGTTTATTCTTGGTTTGGGTTGGCTTGGTTCAGTTTGGGATTGCTCTTGGTTCATCATGAACCAAGGGGTGAACCCCCTACCTACCACCACCACTCATATTTATTACCTATTCTTCTTCTCTCTCTTCATTAATCTCTTCATCTTCTCCACCATTACTTCCTTACCGACCAAAGAGAGGGAGAGAGAGGACTAGGCAAGTGCAACTTGCTTCCACAAGAGAGCCTATTTTTATTGTTCCATTAGCTTCTCCTCATGTTTCTAAGACACATTAGAACTTGCCATTTTCCATTTTGAGGCTTTAATTTTTGTAGATCTAGAAATTAGTTATTTTCAGATTTTGGTGGTTTTTATCTATCAAACTTCTTTGTTTTCAAGTTTTGATGGTTCCATGTTGTAGAGAATTTTATTCTACCTAATTTTGACCTTTGAAAAGTTGGATTTGGACTTATTTTGACCAAGTTATGGACTTTTGAAGCTTTGGGTTCAAACCATGGAGTTCTTGCTGATTTGGAGAAGACAGTGAGCAGTGTGCACGAGCCTTTTAGCTTGCGCCACTGAGTTGCGCGTGCTCTTTAGCACAGCACAGTCTGACTCATACGCTGTCTTGATAAGGAGTCGTATGGACCTCATACGCTGCCTTGATGAGGAGTCGTATGGACCTTATACGCTGCCTTGATGAGGAGTCGTATGGACCTCATACGTTGCCTTGATGAGGAGTCGTATGGAGTACATACGCTGCCTTGACAAGGAGTAATATGGACCTCATACGCTGCCTTTTGGAGGCGTATGTCTTGTATATACTGACTTGAGCGTAGTCTGACTTGAGCGTAGCCTGACTTGAGCGTAGCCTGACTTGAGCGTAGCCTGGCTTGAGCGTAGCCTGACTTGAGCGCAGCCTGACTTGAGCGCAGTCTGACTCAGGCGCAACCTGATGTTTAGGCGCAACTGGACCTGACCCTACTTACCCTGGATCTTCTATAGCCCTGTATATTGATATTTTATTAGATACGTCCATTTTATATCCTTACGCCTTTTGTCCTGAACTTGATAATCACGAATTTACTTGATATGTTTGGAATTGATAATTGAGCATGACGTGATAGTAACCCGTAGTGGTGCACTCCTGACATAATAACCTGACATGACCTGATAGTGGCCCGTCGTGGCGCACTCCTGACAAGTATACTTGGCATGATAACCTGACATGATTATCTCGAATAGCTGTTACGATGGCTACCTGACATGACCTGTATAATTAATCTGGACACCGTGGGCGATTGTGTTTGTATAAATAAACCAGTCCTGTCTTGCATCATGTCTAGGACAGGGACTCCTGAGTACCACGGTCAGGAGTACCTACTAAAATGGACTAAGGCTAATAACTAGATTAATAGATTAGTCATGACGAGATTTTCCAGCTACAGGCAATCCCGTTACCTGGGCACGCCTTGGGATCTGTAGCCTACCGTCGAGTAGGGTACATTTCCAGCACACTGTCATGTGTTGCACCCTTCAAGCTACCTAAGGGTACATTCATTTCTTGGACGATGTACCTACCTGAATTCAACTCTAATCTTTTAACCCGGGTAACCTGGATGGTCTGCAGGGCTTGTGGCTGTGGAATAATCTTACTGCATCTTGTTAGTAATTAGGCTTGTGACAACCCTAGTTAGTTAACGTATCAAGCCATAATTCTTGTTAGGCCGTGAAGTGATTGGACGGAGTCTAACCAGTCTAGTCTTGTCCTGATCCTGTTCCAGATTATTGAATGACCAGAATGCTTGTATTTATTTTACCGATAAATGGTAAATATTCCAAGTTCTGTTCAGACGAAGGGTTACAACCCCGGTCCTTGTTTGGTTTACGGGTTGTAACCTGGTTATCTGAATAGTTCCATGGTTATCTCGTCGTATATCATCCTGGTGTATTTTCTTTATTTCCAGTTCTTACTTTTATTTATATCTTGTGCTGATTGCTGGTTTTAGTTTTTAAGTGAAGCTTCCTTTGTGGTACTTGCTCTTTCTGGGGTCTGACCCAGCTGGTTTTGTGTGGCCAGATTTCGGAGCAGCTCCAGAGGATCTACCGACCTTCCAGCCAGATGGTGGCCACTAGACGGAACCCAGGCAACGAGTGGGTTATTTTGGCTCTCCCACTCTATTGTAAAAATATTCTTTTGAGGCGTTTAGCCGACGAGCACCTGTTTAGCTCGATTGCACTTACTTACTGTCTGCCTACGGGCTGTAACATGATTAACAGATCCTAGGGTTGATCATGTATGACTAAACTCTTGCTAGTCCTAACATTTTATAACGACTAGCTTCATGATCAACTGAATATGTAATGTTTGGGACGCCTTACTATTGTATATTTAATGATGATACATCTTGTGACTTTTACTTACTTGCTTGTGATTGAGACACTAGGCTTGTTCATGACCTTAAGAGACTGTTGGCTTGTAGATAAACCCTCATGTATCTAGACAGCCGTGACCGTATAGCGAGATGGATTCCATTTCATATACGTAGCTGGCTATGTCTGCCCCCGCTCTCCAGTATTCTGGTTCTGGAGCGTGACATGGTTTAAGTAGTGGCCCATGCAGGTCTTGTAAATCAAGATATGTGAGGGTTTACCGAATAGATGTCTCAATCAGTATTCGTCCTTGATCTCTGCTCGTATCTTCTGAATCCCTGGATTCTTGTCCTGATCATATGCTTGTATCGTTGATCTGTCCTGGCCCTTCCTTATTGTTCCCTATGTCGTCTTCTTCAGCGGCATTGTTCGTGGTCCTACCGACCAGCAAGGCGGAGCACCTCCCGCGGACCAGCAGCAACCTGGAGATCAAGCCCAGCATTCCGGAGTAGCCTCCAGAGTCGTGCCTTCTAGCGGAGAGCCACCAGTCCAGCCAGTTCAACCTGTAGAACATGATGACGGTACTTTGGTGGGACTCGTCAGGACCTTGATAGCGTCCCAAGACCGACGTGGAGATGCCTTGCACCAGGCAGTGACGGATGCTTTGACCCGGGGTGGTCATCAGGGTAACAGCGCGGCCAACAGCTTCAAGCGCTTGAACCCTCCATTCTTCGACGGTAGTGAAGATGCTATCGCGGCAGATGCATGGCTTCAGGACACAGAGGTGATTCTAGAAGCAGCTAGGACCCCAGAGAACGAGAAGGTGGCCGTTGTGCACCTGCAGTTGTTAGATCTTGCCTGTAGCTGGTGGGCAACGCAGGCCGTTGGATTAGCAGCACCCATTACTTGGGCAGTATTCAGAGAGAGATTCCAGACCAAGTATTTTGATGCCGTGGCTCGGTATGATCTGCAGACGAGGTTTACCAATCTGAAGCAAGGAGGCAGGACGATCGACGGATATGCGGCCGAGTTTTCCAGACTCAGTCGGTTTGCTCCCACTTTGGTGGCAACCGAGTATGATAGAGCCCAGCGGTTCCAGCAGGGACTTCACCTGGAGATCTTGTTGGCAGTTGAGCAGTTTGAGCATCAGACTTTTGATGCAGTCTTGAGAGCAGCCCGGAGGCATGAGTATACCTCCCAGAGGATTGTGGATAGGGCCGGAGGTCGAAAGAGATCTCACGGCCAGATGAATCAGTCTTCAGCACCGGCCCCGGCAGCCAGGGCTTTGACTATTGGAGCTCCGAGGCGAGCGGCCTCAGTAACGTCGGTTCAGCATTCAACTCCGACGCACCCTCAGCAGCAGAAACAGAAGCAATCTTCCGCAGTGGGTTGTTCTCATTGTGGGAAGCCAGGCCATGTGGTGGCAGAATATCGCAGGGCACAGGGATTGTGTCTGGCTTATGGAGCACCAGACCATAGGGTTGGATCCTGTCCGAATAGGGGTGGTTCATCATCGTCCAACCTTTCTAGCTCTTCGGTAAGAGGACCAGCTCCGGTCCAGCAGTAGCAGTATCCATTGCCGAGGCCCTTGCCGCCTCAGACCCAAGTGTTCCAGCAGCAGAACCCCCAGCAGTATGCACAAGTCCAAGCCCAGAGTCAGAGCAGGCAGCGAGGATTTCAGCAGAGGGGACCAGCACCCCGAGGGCACAGTCAGGCTATGGTGATGACCGTGGAGGAAGGATTGGCACCAAGAGAGGTAGTGGCAGGTACTATTCTCGTTAACTCCTTTCCAGCTTCAGCTTTATTTGATTCTGGTGCATCGTATTCATTTATGTCTGCACAATTCGCGACACGGATAGGACTGGAGCTCGAGTCATTATCAGTAAGGCTCAATATACTTACTGGTAACAGACTTGTGGGTGTAGATAGGGTGTTTTCCTTGTGTCGAATTGTAGTTAGCGGTAGAGAATTCCCCGCTAGATTGATAGAGTTCCCGATGGCCGATTTTGATGTGGTCCTAGGGATGGATTGGTTGAGGAACCAGTATGCTAGGATAGACTGCCACATTGGCAGGGTTATTTTTAGCATTCCAGGCGAGCCGGAGTTTTCTTTCTCCCGAGGCGAAGTTGAGTCATCTCCTCCAGTATTGCGGATGGCAGTAGCAACAGTTCAGTTGCCCAGGATAGTCGAGGAGTTTTCAGATATTTTCCCAGAAGAACTTCCAGGTATGCCTCCGGAGCGGGAGATCGAGTTCACTATAGACTTGATTTCCGGGACAGCCCCAGTGTCACAGAGAGTCTATAGGATGGCGCCGTCAGAGTTGGAGATATTGTACAAGATGATTGAAGAACTCAGAACCAAGGGATTCATTCGTGCTAGTGGATCGCCTTGGGGAGCCCCGATGCTTCTTGTGAAAAAGAAGGATGGTACGTCCAGGTTATGTATTGATTATCGTACCTTGAACTCAGTAACAATCAAGAACAGATACCCTCTTTCGAGGATAGATGACTTGTTTGATCAACTCAAGGGGGCTTCAGTATTCTCGAAGATTGATTTGTGCTCAGGTTATCATCAGATCAGAGTCAGAGAGTAGGACATCCCGAAGACAGCTTTTAGATCGGGATATGGGCATTGGGAATTCCTTATTATGCCTTTTGGAGCAACCAATGCGCCGGCAGTATTCATGGACCTCATGAATCGCATCTTCATGCCTTACTTGGATCAGTTTGTGATTGTGTTCTTGGATGACATTCTGGTCTACAGTAAAAGTGAGGCAGAGCATGAGCAGCATCTCCGTATAGTTCTTCAGATCCTCAGAGAGCACCAGTTATATGCCAAGTTCAGTAAATGCGAGTTCTGGCTCGATCGCATTTCGTACTTGGGTCATATCATCACTCGAGGAGGAGTAGAAGTGGATCCCCAGAAGATTGTGGCTATTGAGTCATGGCCAGTACCCAGCACAGTTGCAGACGTTCGTAGTTTTCTTGGATTGGTCGGCTACTACCGGCGGTTTGTTTCGGATTTTGCTCGAATTTCAGCGCCATTGACGCAGTTGACCCACAAGGATGCACAGTTTGCTTGGACAGCAGAGTGTCAGAGTTCTTTTGAGCAGTTGAAGCGAGGCCTGATAATAGATCCTATTCTCACGCTTCCAGATGGGACCGAAGGATTCTCAGTGTACTGTGATGCTTCAAGCAGAGGTTTAGGATGTGTTCTGATGCAGCATGGGAAGGTAATAGCTTATGCGTTAAGACAACTTCGTGATCATGAGAGGAATTACCCAACCCATGACTTGGAGCTGGCAGCAGTGGTATTTGCACTTAAGTTGTGGAGGCACTACTTGTATGGAGACAGTGTGGAGATTTTCACCGACCACAAGAGCCTGAAGTATGTTTTCACCCAGAAGGATCTTAACATGCGTCAGAGAAGGTGGCTGGAGCTTCTTGTAGATTATGATGTCAACCTGCAGTATCATCCTGGGAAGGCCAATGTTGTTGCGGATGCATTGAGCAGGAGAGTGGGAGTTTATTTTCTAACAGCGCAACCAGAGCTATTAGCAGATCTTCAGAAGATGGGTATTGAAGTTGTTCTCCCTTCCAGTGTGGCCTTGATGGCCAGTATGCAAGTTCAGTCCACTATAGTCGAGAGGATCCGGATGGCGCAGTCGGCAGATTCCAAGCTTCAGCGACTCAGAGCAGAGTTTGAGGCAGGATGAAGACCAGAGTTATGCATTCATGAGGATGGTACACTTCGACATGGTAAGCGTCTTTATGTACCCAGCGGAGATATCTGGCAGGAGATCATGTCAGAAGAGCACAGTTCGCAGTATTCCATCCATCCCGGCAGTACGAAGATGTACCGTAATATCCGGCAGCATTTCTGGTGGAATGGCATGAAGCAGGAGATAGCTCGGTTTGTCTCTCGGTGTTGGGTTTGCCAACAAGTTAAAGCCGAACATCAGAGACCGGCTAGACTTCTTCAGCCCTTATCGATTCCAGAATAGAAGTGGGAGCATGTGACTATAGATTTTGTGACTGGACTACCTAGATCCCCAGCTGGTAGAGATGCTATCTGGGTTATAGTTGACAGACTCACGAAAGTGGCTCACTTTCTTCCATTCAGAGTTGGTCAGTCGACGGCTCAGTTAGCAGAGATGTACCTCAGGCAGATTGTCAGATTGTACGGTATGCCAGTCAGTATCACCTCAGACCGAGATTCAAGATTTACGTCGCACTTTTGGCGTAGCTTGCAAGAGAGTTTGGGAACTCATCTCCAGTTCAGTTCAGCATATCACCCGCAGACAGATGGCCAGTCGGAGCGCACGATCCAGACTCTTGAAGACATATTGCGGTCTTGCACACTTGACTTCGATGGTTCATGGAAAGATCACTTGTACCTGGTGGAATTCTCGTACAACAACAGTTTCCAGGCCAGTATCCAGATGGCACCGTTCGAGGTACTGTATGGTAGGAAGTGCAGATCCCCGCTAGCCTGGGATGATGTTGGAGAGAGACAGATGCTCGGTCCAGAAATGATTGTCCGGACAGTTGAAGTGGTCAGGCGAGTCAGAGATCATCTTCGAGTTGCCCAAGATCGCCAGCGCCATTGGGCCGATTCTCATCGGCGCCCTCTCGAGTTTTCGGTCGGCGATCATGTATTCCTGAGGATTTCGCCTAACCGTGGCGTCATTCGTTTCGGCGTACGGGGCAAGCTTAGTCCTAGGTATATAGGACCGTTTGACATTCTGGAGCGAGTAGGAGATGTATTCTATCGTCTCGCTCTTCCACCGTCGCTAAGCAAGGTGCATGACGTGTTCCATGTATCCCAATTACGACGGTATATCCCGGACCCGAGCCACATCCTGGATCATTCGAAATTGGTTGTTGGTACCAACCTTTCGTATGAGGAGAGGCCCGTGTCTATATTGGACCGGAGAGAGAAGATCCTCAAGAACAAGACTATCAAGTTAGTCCGAGTTGCTTGGGGTCATCACTCTTTGAGGGAGTCAACGTGAGAGCGTGTGGATGATATCCGATCTCGATATCCCGACTTATTTAACTCGGGAGGTATAATGTCTTTCTTATGCCTCATGCCTTCGATTCCTTGCTTGAATGAGTGATTGTCTGCCTAGTTATAGCTTGCATGTAATTAATATAGCTTGTCATTGCTCCTCTAGTCTCTTGATTAAATTCCGAGGACAGAATTCTTTTAAGGTGGGTAGAGTTGTAATGCCTGTGGTTCGTATTACGTATTTCTGGGATACGTATACGTATTTATTCTTGTATTGCATGATTTTCTTACTTAATTTCCTTCCTGGGCTTGGTTTATTCTTGGTTTGGGTTGGCTTGGTTCAGTTTGGGATTGCTCTTGGTTCATCATGAACCAAGGGGTGAACCCCCTACCTACCACCACCACTCATATTTATTACCTATTCTTCTTCTCTCTCTTCATTAATCTCTTCATCTTCTCTACCATTACTTCTTTACCTACCAAAAAGAGGGAGAGAGAGGTCTAGACAAGTGCAACTTGCTTCCATAAGAGAGCCCATTTTTATTGTTCTATTAGCTTCTCCTCATGTTTCTAAGACACATTAGAACTTGCCATTTTTCATTTTGAGGCTTTAATTTTTATAGATCTAGAAATTAGTTATTTTTGGATTTTGGTGGTTTTGATCTATCAAATTTCTTTGTTTTCAAGTTTTGATGGTTCAATGTTGTAGAGAATTTTATTCTACCCAATTTTGACCTTTGAAAAGTTGGATTTGGACTTATTTTGACCAAGTTATGGACTTTTGAAGCTTTGGGTTCAAACCATGGAGTTCTTGCTGATTTGGAGAAGACAGAGAGCAGTGTGCACGAGCTTTTTAGCTTGCGCCACTGAGTTGCGTGCGCTCTTTAGCACAGCGCAGTCTGACTCATACGCTGCCTTGATGAGGAGTCGTATGGACCTCATACGCTGCCTTGATGAGGAGTCGTATGGACCTCATACGCTGCCTTGACCTCATACGCTGCCTTGATGAGGAGTCGTATGGACCTCATACGCTGCCTTGATGAGGAGTCGTATGGAGTACATACGCTGCCTTGACAAGGAGTCATATAGACCTCATATGCTGCCTTGAAGAGGAGTCGTATGGAGTCCATACGCTGCCTTTTGGAGGCGTATGTCTTGCATATACTGACTTGAGCATAGCCTGACTTGAGCGTAGCCTGACTTGAGCGTAGCCTGACTTGAGCGTAGCCTGACTTGAGCGCAGCCTGACTTGAGCGCAGTCTGACTCAGGCGCAACCTGATGTTTAGGCGCAACTGGACCTGACCCTACTTACCCTGGATCTTCTATAGCCCTGTATATTGATCTTTTATTAGATATTTAACGTCCATTTTATATCCTTATGCCTTTTGTCCTGAACTTGATAATCACGAATTTACTTGATATATTTGGAATTGATAATTGAGCATGACGTGTAGTGACCCGTAGTGGTGCACTCCTGACATAATAACCTGACATGACCTGATAGTGGCCCGTCGTGGCGCACTCCTGACAAGTACACTTGGCATGATAACCTGACATGATTATCTCGAATAGCTGTTGCGACGGCTACCTGACATGACATGACATGTATAATTAATCTGGACACCGTGGGCGATTATGTTTGTATAAATAAACCAGTCCTGTCTTGCATCATGTCTAGGACAGGGACTCCTGAGTACCACGGTCAGGAGTACCTACTAAAATGGACTAAGGCTAATAACTAGATTAATACATTAGTCATGACGAGATTTCCCAACTACAGGCAATCCCGTTACCTGGGCACGCCTTGGGATCTGTAGCCTGCCGTCGAGTAGGGCACATTTCCAGCACACTGTCATGTGTTGCACCCTTCAAGCTACCTAAGGGTACATTCGTTTCCTGGACGATGTACCCACCTGAATTCAACTCTAATCTTTTAACCCGGGTAACCTGGATGGTCTGCAGGGCTTGTGGCTGTGGAATAATCTTACTGCATCTTGTTAGTAATTAGGCTTGTGACAACCCTAGTTAGTTAAAGTATCAAGCCGTAATTCTTGCTTGGCCGTGAAGTGATTGGACGGAGTCTAACCAGTCTAGTCTTGCCCTGATCCTGTTCCAGATTATTGAATGACCAGAATGCTTGTATTTATTTTATCGATAAATGGTGAGAATTCCAAGTTCTGTTCAGACGAAGGGTTACAACCCCGGTCCTTGTTTGGTTTACGGGTTGTAACCTGGTTATCTGAATAGTTCCATGGTTATCTCGTCGTATATCATCCTGGTGTATTTTCTTTATTTCCAATTCTTACTTTTATTTATATCTTGTGCTGATTGCTGGTTTTAGTTCTTAAGTGAAGCTTCCTTTGTGGCACTTGCTCTTTCTAGGGTCTGACCCAGCTGGTTTTGTGTGGCCAGATTTCGGAGCAGCTCCAGAGGATCTACCGACCTTCCAGCCAGATGGTGGCCACTAGACGGAACCCTGGCAACGAGTGGGTTATTTTTGGCTCTCCCACTCTATTGTAAAAATATTCTTTTGAGGCGTGTAAACCCCCATATTTTTATTAATTTTTATAATTAATTAATGTGGTTATGCATTTTATAAATTATGAAATTATTGATACTAGCTTATTAGTAGATAAATGCATGTGTGTATATATTATGTGTACTTGTTAATATTTCTATTAAATATAGTATATAGTAAATTTTAGGATTTTTAGGAAATTATTGGTAAATTTTTAGGAGTTTAATTGCTTGCTTAAATTATGTATATATATATATATATATATATATATATATATATATATATATATATATATATAACTATTGACTGTGTTAAAAAAAAAAGAGTAGTAGTGGCTCGGCCACACTCAGGAAGGAGTGGGCGGCCACCACACTCAGTGGTTTTCGTATTGTAGAAAAAAAAATATATAATAACATTGGGGGGGAGGGGACCAACCCACATGGGGCCGGTCCACCTCACCCGGCCCCCTCCCTTGTGCAAAATTAGTTGAAGCAGCATCAGCTGCTTGGCATTGAACCCGAGCCCACCCCCTTATACTAATACTAATAGGTATAGTAAACCGCGGCGGACCTATATATGTCCTGCTCGACGAAACCGAAAACCCTAAACCCCAATATCTCTTCTCCCTCGTGAAGCCTATTCGATCCCAGACGAACAGCCCTAGCCACTGGCGGCGCCGCACCATCGCGCGAGCACTGCGGAACACCCCAGGCCGACCACGTCTCCGCGTAATCTCGTTTTTGCAAAATCGCGAGGTACCCATCTTTCGATTCAAATTTCTTTGTATCTATTCAACGAAAATTTGTTCTATCGAATGCTATGCGTAGTAGACAAAACCATCTCGAAACCCTAGCAATTAGAAAATTTTCTAATGCACAGGAAGTCCCGTAAAAATTTCGGAAAAGTAGAGGAAAAATCCTCGAAACAGAACCTGAGAACTCATCCCAAAACCCTGATTTTGAAGGGCAATTTCGGCCCGGATATTGAGAATTTGTAGGAAATAATTTGGACAGTCCTAGTTAACCTATATGAGATGGAAACCCATCTGTTAGATCAATTTTTTATATAATGTACAGGAAGTTACGGATCGATGAACTTCAGAGAAAAACTGTTTTAAAAACACTAAAATTTTAGAATTTTGTCCGATACGACGTACGTCCCGACAAACCGGACGACGTGGTCGCACGTTATATGCATCGAAAGGCGCGTATGGACGTTGCGGACGTGTGGGAACTGACGGAACTCAGTTTCGTTGCGTGTGTGCGACGAAATCAACGTATATCCGTCGAGATACCCCCGTATCGGCATTTTGCAAACTTGTCCATAACTTTGTGTACAGTCGTCGAATCGAGACGAAACTTGCGCCAACAGGTCCGGATCGAAATTCTGGTCCTGCATGCCATGTTTGGTTCGATTCTGAGAAGGTCGAATCGGAACCCAATTTTGGTGGGCCCGCTACCCACTCAAACGGGCGATTTTGTACACGACTCCTCGGAATCCAAAACTGGACATACCGTTGAGTTCCTCTCCTCAAACTGAAACCGTAGACATATAGTTTGACGACTTTAGAGACCGTAGATTTGGCACGCGTTTCGGTGCAAAGCGGGTCCAACGGCGGACATCGTTTTGACCCGAAATTACGATTTTATCCCTGTTCCAGAATTTGACTTTTGGACAGGCGTTTCCTAGGTATATCTTCTTCACCAAGACCATTTTTGATATTTGTTTCAGAGTTTGGAGTCATCTGTGATTTGTGAGTTTTTTGTGCGGACACTTGCTACTCTTGGACTTGCCACTTTGTACCACCAGGCAAGATACCTTGCCACCTTACTCTGTGATTATTATATTCTTATTTTTAGTTGTTATTTTCAGCATTTTATTTATGTTATTTAAACTGTACATCCAAGTCACACTTGGGTGCAAGCGACTCTATCGGTCGTATTCCTGCTTTATTTATTCTCTTGCATTGACTTAGCTTATTGACCACCCATTGATGTTGAGGTATTGGTATATCTCATACGGCCTTGACACTTGTTGTATCACGTGATGTGAGTCACATGTAGGACACGTTTCCTCATAGTCGGCTGGCCACCGATACGTATGGAGCGTGCGACGGATAGGGGTAACTGCCAATAGAATTGCATGCTAGAAGACTTGGCGGTTACTAGAGGTACATGTCAGTCATGGAGATGATGATACTAGGCATTGGGTGGGGAAAACATTACCTAGCGTATGGGCTTCGATTGCACTTCCCTTGTAACCCGGAAGCTCCGCTGGAGATACGGGTATGAGCCTCTCAGGTTGGCCACTGTCGTTTTTCAACGACATGCTCTTGGTCACTGGTGCCCAAGAGGGGACTATACCGGATCCTATATTTAGCCAGGGCTCATGCGTCGAAGGAATGTATCTCAACTGCATATTCACAGTAGAATGGTCAGGAACCCGGTTGCATGCATACTTTCTTCTCTTATTATATTATCACAGTTTATATGGCATGGTGTTTTCTTGTATCTTGCTATGTCCCCTGAGGACCTGGTTATCTCTCCAGGTTTAGAAGATTTTCCACAGGAGTACGGAGCGACATTGTAGCTATCTTATATTGATGACGAGGCAGTGCCTTATGACTTCTAGTCTATTTCTTATATGAGACAGTTGTAGACATTATTTTATACCTCTTTTTCTTTCTATTTTGCGGAGGTCGGACTCCGATCTTGTGAGACTATTTTTCATAGCTGTTTGGAGTGAGTATGTTCACCCGGCTATCTTTTGATACTCTCATTTATTCATTTGGACTTATTTATCTTCTGTGTTGAGCTGTGATGAGATTAGATATGTTATTCTGGCCTGTGATTATTTATTTACAGCTTATGTGCATATGCGAGGATTCTATATATTGGAGTATTCTTCGTATATGTGCAGCTGGCATGTTCACGTACTTGGTCCTATGTATTTTGGGACTGGAGCGTTACATGTTTTTGTGGTGGCCCATGCAGGTCGGGTTTAATATTGTTGGGTTACATGACTGTGCCCAACAAGCCTGCATATAGGAATAGGAATATCTCATCCAGAACTACTACTATCCCTTGACTTCCAATCTTTTTGAAACTTCCTTGATTATTCGATTTACTTCATATCTAATCTTTCCTAATATTAACTTATCTTCCTCGTGCCAACAGTATGAATCTACGAAGCGGACGCACTTCTGCCTTGGCCCTCACATCTGGTGAGGAGATTACTCCGGAAGGACAGAATCCTCCCATGACTCCAGTAACACCTTACCAGCCAGGACTGTCGCAGCCTACTACGACACCGACGACGGAGTACCCAGAGGTCGCAGCACCCCAGGCAGCCAGGCTGGACAGACTACTACCATGCCACCGGGAGGGAATATACTACTGCCTCCACCACCACCATTCCCTCAGCAGTTTCCTCCACAGTCGGAACCTCAGATGCCTCTACCACCGACTGATGGGAGCCCTACTACTCAGTTTATGTATGCCATGATGCAGGCTCAGTGGCAGCAGACTGAGCTGATGAGACAGACGATGGTGGCAGCTATGGCTAGACCTCCACTACCAGCACCAGCACCAGCACCGACACCGGCTCTGCATCCCTATGAAGGATCTATCAAGAATTTCACAGATATGAACCCCAAGGCCTTTAGAGGGACGGAGAAGCCATTAGAGGTGTCACAGTGGCTTATTAGTACCGAGAAGCTACTAAAGGCATCCCAGTTGCCAGCTCGAGATTGGATGACAGCAGTGGACTTACTGTTAGAAGACAATGCTCACCACTGGTGGAAGGCGAAAGAGAGACGATTAGGCACTGGGATCACTTGGAAGCAGTTCTATGATGCATTTTATGAGAGATTCTTCCCTATTCATGTTCGAGATGGTCTCTACGACCAGTTCCTTCATCTGAAGCAAGGGAATATGACAGTTGATGAGTATGACTCGGAGTTCAATCGCCTGAGCCGATTTGGTGCGGGATTGATTCCGACCGAGTTAGAGAAGGCGAGGAGATTCCACAGGGGCTTGCACCAGAGCTCAAGTCTTATACGACTACTCAGTCTCGTGTCTTCCATTCAGCTGTCTTGGAAGAAGCTCGTGCTCAGGAGATTCTTCGCAAGGAACAGCAGCAGACATCGAGGTGCCATACCCCAGCAGCTACACCAGCCCGAGCCACTCAGAGTGGACCTATCAGTAGGACCACAGGACAGTACCAACAGAGGCACACACCTTATCAGAAGCCCACCTGCAACTTTTGCGGGAAGCAGGGGCATATTAGAGATGATTGTCGACTTCGTTTGGGCTTATGTATGAGATGTGGATCAGGACAGCACTTGGCCAGAGATTGTCCTGAGCAGCAGGCTCTAGTTCATGCACATCAGGTCCAGAGGCCCACAGCCCCAGCACCTCGTCCACCATTACCTCCACAGACAGCACAGTACAACAAGGCCAGAGCTCAAGGCCCAGGACAGAACCAAGGAAAGGCATTCTCTCTAGCTGTTGAGAATGTAGAGACAGAGGCAGAGGTAATAGCAGGTATGGTTCTAGTTGCATCTTTTCCTGCTATTACATTATTTGATACTGGAGCCACTCACTCATTCATAGCCACTAGTTTTGCCACTAGACACAGCATTCCCATCACACCCTTAGCTAAGAATGTTAAGATCCTCACTGGAGGAGGAGTTGTACCTGTTAGTGGTATTTGTAGACTTTGTCCTGTAGTGATAAATGGCAGAGAGATGATGGTACGACTTCTTATATTCCCTATTCCGACATTTGATGTAGTTCTTGGAATGGACTGGTTGAGCCAGCATTTCGCTCTCATAGACTGCCATAGGAGCAGTATTATCTTTAGACCACCGAATGCGGCAGAGTTTGAGTTCACCAAAGAAGACGGAGATAGTTGTGATGCACCCACATCGGGGACTCATATGATGATGTACGACACCCCTCAGCACCCTATTACCACCGAGTTCGAGGATGTATTTCCCGAGGAGTTGCCAGGACTACCACCTGACCGAGATATTGAGTTTTCTATTGAGCTTATTCCCGGAGCCGAGCCTATTTTATCTCGAGTATATCGTCTGGCACCAAAGGAGTTGGTAGAGATGAAGACGCAGATTGATGACTTATTAGAGAAGGGATTTATTCGTGCTAGTGTGTCACCATGGAGAGCACCCGTTCTTTTTGTGCCTAAGAAAGATAGGACAGTACGCATGTGCATTGACTACAGAGCATTGAATGCAGTGACGGTGAAGAACAAGTATCCCTTGCCGCGTATAGACGATCTATTCGATCAACTGAGTGGAGCAAAAGTATTCTCCAAGATTGACTTACGATCGGGCTATCACCAATTGAAGGTTCGGAAGGAAGACATTGTAAAGACGGCTTTTCGATCGAGGTATGGACACTACGAGTTCTTGGTCATGCCCTTCGGTTTTACCAATGCACCCGCAGTTTTTATGAATTTAATGAACAAGATCTTTCACCAGTACTTGGACAAATTTGTAGTAGTCTTTATAGATGATATCTTGATTTACTCCAAGAGTCAAGAGGATCATGAGCAGCATCTACGGATAGTTATGGGAACACTGAGGAATGAGAGACTCTTTGCGAAGCTTAGCAAGTGTGACTTCTTTCTCAAGGAGGTATCATTCCTTGGTCATATTGTTACGGGCGATGGTATATCGGTAGACCCAGAGAAGATCACAGCAGTCAAATCATGGCCCGCCCCCACAACAGCTTCTGAAGTGAGAAGTTTCCTCGGACTTGCGGGTTACTACCGACGGTTCGTAGAAGATTTCTCTCGAATAGCGGGGCCTATGACTCGATTGACTTGCAAGGATCAGGAGTTTGTATGGACAGAAGAGTGTCAAGCCGCTTTTGATGAGTTGAAGAAGCGGTTGACCACAGCACCGATCTTGACACTACCGTTGGGCCCAGGAGGATTTGTGATCTACAGCGACGCATCCGGGAAGGGATTAGGATGTGTATTGATGCAGCACGGTCGGGTAGTAGCATATGCATCTCGACAGTTGAGAGTGCACGAGAAGAATTATCCAACCCACGATCTAGAGCTCGCAGCGGTTATCTTTGCTTTGAAGCTATGGAGACACTACTTGTATGGCGAGAAGGTTGATATCTACACTGATCATAAGAGCCTCAAGTACGTGTTCACACAAAAGGAGTTGAATATGCGACAGCGGCGTTGGTTGTAGTTGATGAAGGATTATGAGATTGAGCTACATTATCATCCGGGCAAGGCTAATGTCGTGGCAGACGCATTAAGCCGCAAGCCCATGGCACACTTTTTGACCACGCGGAAGGAGTTGATTAGAGACTTGGAGCAGCTTGGTATTGAGGTAGTATTGCCGGGAGCATATGGCGTATTAGCCAACCTTCAAGTGCAATCATCATTGGTAGAGCGCATCAAGGCAGCATTGCCTAATGATGCTAGATTTCGACGGCTGAAGGAGAGGACTGAAGCAGGAGAGCAGACAGGATTGAGGATCCACACTGATGGGATATTGCGATGTGGTGATCGCATTTATGTTCCCAATGGAGATCTACGACAGGAGCTGATGGCCGAGGCTCACAGTTCGACTTACTCTATTCATTCCGGAGGGACCAAGATGTATCGCGACTTACGATAGTATTATTGGTGGCACAGAATGAAGTGGGAGATAGCTCGTTATGTTGCCAAGTGCTTGGTATGCCAACAAGTGAAGGCGGAGCACCAGAGGACGGCCAGATTATTGCAGCCGCTACCCATTCCTGAGTGAAAGTGGGAGCACATTACTATAGATTTCGTCACGGGTTTTCCTCGGAGTCCTAGAGGATGTGACGCAGTATGGGTGATTGTTGATAAACTTACGAAGTCAGCACATTTCTTGCCTTTTAGAGTGGGCCAGTCGACAGAGGTATTGGCAGAGATGTATATAGAGCAGATTGTGAGATTGTATGGTGTGCCTGCTAGTATTATGTCGGACCGTGACTCGAGATTCACCTCGCACTTTTGGAGGAGCATGCAAGAGAGTTTGGGCACCCGATTGAAGTTTAGCACATCGTACCATCCACAGACAGACGGCCAGTCGGAGCGTACCATTCAGACGCTAGAGGATATGTTGAGAGCGTGTATGCTTGATTTTGACAGTTCGTGGGAGGACCATCTTCATCTTGTGGAGTTTTCCTACAACAATAGCTATCAAGCGAGCATTCAAATGGCTCCGTTTGAAGCATTGTATGGTAGAAAGTGTCGGTCTCCTGTTTGTTGGGGCGACATAGGAGAGCGACAGCTATTGGGTCCCGAGTTGGTCTTGAGCACAGTGGAGACAGTAAAGAAGATTCAGAACCACCTGCGAGCAGCGCAGGATCGTCAGAAGCAGTGGGCAGATAATCGTCGTCGACCCTTGGAATTCAAAGAGGGTGACCATGTGTTCTTGAAGATATCCCCCACTAGAGGCACGATTCGATTCGGAGGACGTGGCAAGTTGAGTCCAAGGTACATCGGCCCTTTCGATGTCTTGGAACGTGTTGGAAAGGTTGCCTACAGATTGGCATTGCCACCGTCACTAGAGGGAGTACATGATGTATTCCATGTATCTCAGCTGAGAAGGTACGTGGCGGACAGCAATCATGTGCTTGATCACTCCGAGATCACAGTTGGACCGAGCTTGTCGTACGAAGAGCAACCCGTAGGTATCCTCGATCGCCGAGTGAAGGTGTTGCGGAACCAATCTATTCCATTGGTTCGTGTGGCATGGAAGCATCACTCGCCAGGGGAGTCCACTTGCGAGCGCGAGGACGACATCCGAAATCGCTACCCGCAGTTGTTCGAAGACGAAGGTATGTCTTGCATTTATATTCCTTGCATTGCATTGATCCCCCGACCTTAGTTTAATTTCGAGGACGAAATTTTCTTTAAGTTGGGTAGGATGTAAACCCCCGTATTTTTATTAATTTTTATAATTAATTAATGTGGTTATGCATTTTATAAATTATGAAATTATTGATACTAGCTTATTAGTAGATAAATGCATGTGTGTATATATTATGTGTACTTGTTAATATTTCTATTAAATATAGTATATAGTAAATTTAGGATTTTTAGGAAATTATTGGTAAATTTTTAGGAGTTTAATTGCTTGCTTAAATTATGTATATATATATATATATTTATATTTGATATATATATATATATATATATATATATATATATATATATATATATATATATATATATATATATATATATATTTTATATATATATATATATATATATATATATATATATATATATATATATATATATATATATATTGACTGTGTTAAAAAAAAGAGTAGTAGTGGCTCGGCCACACTCAGGAAGGAGTGGGCGGCCACCACACTCAGTGGTTTTCGTATTGTAGAAAAAAAATATATATATAATAACATTGGGGGGAGAGGACCAACCTACGTGGGGCCGGTCCACCTCACCCGGCCCCCTCCCTTGTGCAAAATTAGTTGAAGCAGCATCAGCTGCTTGGCATTGAACCCGAGCCCACCCCCTTATACTAATACTAATAGGTATAGTAAACCGCGGCGGACCTATATATATGTCCTGCTCGACGAAACCGAAAACCCTAAACCCCCATATCTCTTCTCCCTCGTGAAGCCTACTCGACCCCAGACGAACAGCCCTAGCCACTGGCGGCGCCGCACCATCGCGCGAGCACTGCGGAACACCCCAGGCCGACCACGTCTTCGCGTAATCTCGTTTTTGCAAAACCGCGAGGTACCCATCTTTCGATTCAAATTTCTTTGTATCTATTCAACGAAAATTTGTTCTATCGAATGCTATGCGTAGTAGACATAACCATCTCGAAACCCTAGCAATTAGAAAATTTTCTAATGCACAGGAAGTCCCGTAAAAATTTTGGGAAAGTAGAGGAAAAATCCTCGAAACAGAACCTGAGAACTCATCCCAAAACCCTGATTTTGAAGGGCGATTTCGGCCCGGATATTGAGAATTTGTAGGAAATAATTTGGACAGTCCTAGTTAACCTATATGAGATGGAAACCCATCTGTTAGATCAATTTTTTATATAATGTACAGGAAGTTACGGATCGATGAACTTCAGAGAAAAACTGTTTTAAAAACACTAAAATTTTAGAATTTTGTCCAATACGACGTACGTCCCGACAAACCGAACGACGTGGTCGTGTGTTATACGCATCGAAAGGCGCGTATGGACGTTGCGGACGTGTGGGAACTGACGGAACTCAGTTTCGTCGCATGTGTGCGACGAAATCAACGTGTATCCGTCGAGATACCCCCGTATCGGCATTTTGCAAACTTGTCCATAACTTTGTGTACAGTCGTCAAATCGAGACGAAACTTGCGCCAACAGGTCCGGATCGAAATTCTGGTCTTGGATGCCAAGTTTGGTTCGATTCTGAGTAGGTCGAATCGGAACCCAATTTTGGTGGGCCCGCGACCCACTCAAACGGGCGATTTTGTACACGGCTCCTCAGAATCCAAAAATGGACATACCGTTGAGTTCCTCTCCTCAAACTTAAACCGTAGACATGTAGTTTGACGACTTTAGAGACCGTAGACTTTGGCACGTGTTTCGGTGCAAAGCGGATCCAACGGCGGACATCGTTTTGACCCGAAATTATGATTTTGTCCCTGTTTCAGAATTTGACTTTTGGACAGGCGTTTCCTAGGTATATCTTCTTCACCGAGACCATTTTTGATGTTTGTTTCAGAGTTTGGAGTCATCTGTGATTTGTGAGTTTTTGGTGCGGACACTTGCTACTCTTGGACTTGCCACTTTGTACCACCAGGCAAGATACCTTGCCACCTTACTCTGTGATTATTATATTCTTATTTTCAGTTGTTATTTTTAGCATTTTATTTATGTTATTTAAACTGTACGTCCAAGTCACACTTGGGTGCAAGCGACTCTATCGGTCGTATTCCTGCTTTATTTATTCTCTTGCATTGACTTAGCTTATTGACCACCCATTGATGTTGAGGTATTGGTATATCTCATACGGCCTTGACACTTGTTGTATCACATGATGTGAGTCACATGTAGGACACGTTTTTGCGTAGTCGGATGGCCACCGATACGTATGGAGCGTGCGACGGATAGGGGTAACTGCCAATAGAATTGCATGCTAGAAGACTTGACGGTTACTAGAGGTACATGTCAGTCATGGAGATGATGATACTAGGCATTGGGTGGGGAGAACATTACCTGGCGTATGGGCTTCGATTGCACTTCCCTTGTAACCCGGAAGCTCCGCTGGAGATACGGGTATGAGCCTCTCAGGTTGGCCACTGTCATTTTTCAACGACATACTCTTGGTCACTGGTGCCCAAGAGGGGACTATACCACATCCTATATTTAGCTAGGGCTCATGCGTCGAAGGAATGTATCTCAACTGCATATTCACAGTAGAATGGTCAGGAACCCGGTTGCATGCGTACTTTCTTCTCTTATTATATTATCACAGTTTATATGGCATGGTGTTTTCTTGTATCTTGCTATGTCCCCTGAGGACCTAGTTATCTCTCCAGGTTTAGAGGATTTTCCACAGGAGTATGGAGCGGCATTGGAGCTATCTTATATTGATGACGAGGCAGTGCCTTATGACTTCTAGTCTATTTCTTATATGAGACAGTTGTAGACATTATTTTATACCTATTTTTCTTTCTATTTTGCGGAGGTCGGACTCCGATCTTGTGAGACTATTTTTCATAGCTGTTTGGAGTGAGTATGTTCACCCGGCTATCTTTTGATACTCTCATTTATTCATTTGGACTTATTTATCTTCTGTGTTGAGCTGTGATGAGATTAGATATGTTATTCTGGCCAGTGATTATTTATTTACAGCTTATGTGCATATGCGAGGATTCTATATATTAGAGTATTCTTCGTATACGTACAGCTGGCATGTTCACGTACTTGGTCCTATGTATTTTAGGACTGGGGCATTACAAGGCATTTAGCCGACGAGCACCTGTTTAGCTCGATTGCACTTACTTACTGTCTGCCTACGGGCTGTAACATGATTAACAAATCCTAAGGTTGATCATGTATGACTAAACTCTTGCTAGTCCTGACATTTTGTAACGACTAGCTTCATGATCAACTGAATATGTAATATTTGGGACGCCTTACTATTGTATATTTAATGATCATACATCTTATGACTTTTACTTACTTGCTCGTGATTGAGACACTAAGCTTGTTCATGACCTTAAGAGACTGTTGGCTTGTAGATAAACTCTCATGTATCTAGACAGCCGTGACCGTATAGCGAGATGGATTCTATTTCATATACGTAGCTGGCTATGTCTGCCCCCGCTCTTCAGTATTCTGGTTCTGGGGCGTGACAGACTTAGACCTAGTTTGACCTAGACAGTTGACCAGGTTTGACTTAGAGTTGACTTTGACCTAGATTGACCTAGAAATTATATAGATTGTATTGTAAACTTTATTTACCTTATTGTAAACACATTATAACCTGTACTGCTCTATTTAGGATATTGTGACTCCGGTGCAGACATCTGATATTATACTACTCTTTTCAGAGTAGCAGGCGAGTACATTCTCTGATAGTTCTCTCATTTATTTATCAATTACTGTACTTCAGTTCTAGTTAGTTGTATGTGATTCTCTGTTTCAAACACGTATTGTTATTATTGAATCCATGTATACGACACACATACTTACTCGTTTTGCCTCTATTATTCAAATCACCATACGAATCACTATTCGAACCACCTATTCGTATCTTCATGTGCTGGTTGGACTTGTATTCGTCTTATGTGTTGGATTATGGATTCATTTGTACTAGACTGGGCGAGGAAATACTTGATTAAATATGTGAACATTCCCACTATTCGAACCACCCCCTGTAATGATATTCGAACGATAGCCATCTCTTACCTGATCAGTGCGTGATGTGCCAGATTTATCCATAGCCGTTTACATGTCTATCTAAGTATTTTAAAACACACTTGGAGAATTTATTCGAATCATTGTTAGAACATCATATGAATTATTATTCGTACCACCTTATTCGAATCACCTTATTAGAACAATGATTAGAATCAAATTCGACTCATCTTGTATTAGACTCACATTGGGATTACACTCGACTTATATTGTACTGTCTGGACTCATCATGTTACTCTAGTTCAGCTAGATTTTATTTTACAGTCTTTATTGCCATGATTTCTTCTGTTGTTTAGTACTTACTTTTCTTGTACCTTATCTGTCTCTCTATACCATCACCTGAATATAAACTGCCATGTTCATCAATACAACTGTCTATAACTGCTTTATAGTTCTCTGTCATTTACTTGGGTTTTCTATATGAAATTGTGCTCGTTCCTGTCCTGACTGGACCTGTTGAAATTTTACACATGATTGTCCTGAGGATGCTTGCCCTACTCATTATGGACATGACGAGGGATAGCTACCTTTGACCCCGACACTCAGGAGTGATCGGGAGACTAGCTAGTAGACTTGGTTTAGTTTTTATGTTTTAGAACTTGAATTGTAATAACTTGAGATACGAGTTGTATTTGAGTTTGTTTGAGATATTACTATTTAGTAGTTTATAATTGTTGTTGTTAGTCTTTAGTTATAAACTTCTGTGTTATCTTATCGTTCTTAGACTGTGATTGAGATTTCATTATATCTATACTTGTCCTCCGTTCGGAGTTGAGATTTGACAAGTATATTATATAATTGCGTGAGTTGTTGATTAGATAGTAACCTAGGACAGCATTCTACCGCCGACACTGCGGCGTAGGCTGGGCGCTGTTACGTACTCGTACCCTTACAGGGGGTGCGGGTCGTGACACATTTTTAGTGGTGGCCCATGCAGGTCAAGAGTCCCATTAGTGCGATATCGTGGTAGTACGGTGACTTAGTTGTACTGCTGCGAGCCTACGATAGGATTGAGCGATAGGTTTCAACGGAAAGATACTCAATCACAGTTAGGAAAAACTCTGCTTCAATTCATGCCATCTATACATCTTGCTGATTTGTCTTCCTTGAAAATTTACTGTCCTCTATTGATTTATCATTTCTATCTCAGTATTGATTCCTTGTTTGATCTGTCTCCAGGATGGTCGAGACTAGATCCCATCGCTCCAGACCGAGGGACACTGCTGAGAGGTCTGCCACCTCTCGTCTTGTACCGCCAGCCCCCGATATCGTGGCACCAGTTCAACCAACAGGGGTAGGTGTTTCAGCTGCCTTTGGAGGAGCCTCTCCACCAGTGCACAGACAGAGTCCGGTGATTCCGGATGTGCTTCAGCAGCAGCAGCCACCTGCGGGGACAGTTGACGCTGTTCAGCTGTTAGCCTTCTTCCGGTAGTACATGGAGGGTCAGCAGACCCAGCAGCAGAGGCACACAGCAGAGGTCACACGAGGTATTGATCTGGCCGTTACTGCGGTAGAGAGAGTTATAGCTCAGCCAGCGACAGCCCAGCAGCCGTACCAGCCACGGGAGAAGGGCATCTAAGATTTTTAGAAGATGCACCCGAGGGACTTCAGAGGGACAGAGGGGATCTTGTATGCCGACGAGTGGATTGAGCACATGGAGGAGATATTCAGGTTGGCTGAGATTTCGACGAGGCTCCAAATTGAGGCAGCGGCCAGCATGATACAGGATCTGGCCCATACGTGGTACCAGACCGACCCGAGGGTTGGTACTGCAGGACAGACTTGGGCAGCATTCAAAAAGCTGTTCGAAGAGAAGGTCTTCCCGGATGCAGCGCTGGGAGCCCTCGAGACTCAGTTCGAGGCCCTAGTCCAGGAGAGCCAGTCTGTGGAGGAGTACGCAGGAGAGTTCTGCCGCTTGAGCAGATTTGCAAAGGGCTTGTCGGAGGCTACGAAGGCCCGGAGGTTCATAAAAGGGCTGGTCAAGGAGGTGAAGTCCTATACCAAGAGTGCCCGCGACGCCACTTATGAGGAGATCTTGGTGGGTGCCTTAGCAGCAGAGGATGATCTTGAGCTGAGGCTCAAGAGGGGACGGGACGCTCACGGTACCAGCAGCAGCGGGGGCCAGGCCAAGAGGCCTCACGTACAGATTCAGCAGATGCAGGCACCGATAAGAGTACAGCAGGCACAGCATCAACCTAGAGGGCAGGACCACAAGGTGCAGCCTTGTGCTTACTGTAAGAGGGCAGGGCACATTTGGAAGACTTGTTATAGGAGGCAGAAGGTTTGTCTGTTCTGTGGATCCGCTGCTCATCAGGTCAGGGATTGCCCTACTGCACCCGTATATGACGGAGCACCGGGTCAGAGAGAGGGAGCTAGGCAACCTATAGCTCAGCACCAGAGGGGTGGAGCTTTTGCGATGGCAGCCGAGAAGACTGACGTTGCAGGTGATGGATTAGCAGGTTTGACCTTCTTATTCTTCCTTCCCACTTTCATGTGTGATTTTCCTTAGTACCTGCCAGGATATTGCTTGTGATTGCTAGATAGTGTAGCTACCCTGTTCGAGACTGTGGAATCACGACCAGTAGGAGTATATTGCATGTTATCTATCGACTTTGATTGTGGGGTGTTTGACCTAGAATGACTACTACCATTTTAATTTCGAGGACAAAATTTTTTTAAGGTGGGTAGACTTGTAACACCCAGTTTCTAAAATGAGAGTAATTTTGAAATTTTGTATTTTAATTTATTTAATTATAATATTTAATTAATAATATAATTTTTGGTGATTTTTAATTATTTTAAAACTATTTAAAATTATGACTTGTGATTTGGTGTTTGCTAGTGTAACCCTAGAGCCTAGCCATGTGATTAGGGTATTTCATTTATCATTTTTAGCTTGAGAGTATTTTGGTCATTTTGAATTAATTGAATTGTCCGAGCTCTCTAGCCTAGTGGTATTAGAGCGGACATCCGGAGGGGCCGGCAAGGTTCGAGCCCCCCAATTGTGTGTGTGCGTGTGATTTCAAAAAAAAAAAAAATTAATTGAATTTAATATATATTTATTTGGAATTTAATATAATTAATGGGATGGTGTGATTTTAATATCATTTAATTGATTGCCTTGTGTTGTGTTTAGCCTAATCTAGATGTTGACTCTAGTTAAAGTGACTTGATTAGCATGGTGAGACCCTAGTCTAACTTAAGTCAATCTAAGTTAGTCATGTAGGAATCAAGACTTGGATAGAAGGCTTAGTGATTTGGACCATAGGTTTGATACTTAAATTTTGGTTCCATGACTAGTGCAAATAGGTCCATAGCCCATTAGACTCAACCCTAACCCTAACTATCACTTTATGACAAGCCACCTAGGGCTATTTCCCCAATAAATAATCTCTTCATTTATTGTTCTTGCCTCTTTATTAAGATTTCAACATTTTGGAGAAAGAGGTAATGTCATTTCTTCCCCAATCACTAGATTCTTCATTTTAATTCCTTTTCCACTCTAGTCTTTTGCATATGATCCTAATCTAGCCCTATTTCATGTTCATGGAGAGAAATCTCAGGTTTGAACCAATTTGGAGCACTTGGCCATCAAGGAGGATACCCCCCATTTGAGGCTTTTTCCTGCAAATTGTACATATAGGTAAATTCCTATTCCCTCCACCAAATTTCATTTTCTTTGTGTGGATAGGAAGCCCTAGGTATCCCCTAGGTGTAGGTATTGGATTTGTGTCAATTCGTGTCCGTTTGGTGTCCGTATCGGACACGTGTCTATGTGTATGTTTATGTGTTTGACAAAATGCCTCGTAGGACTTTTTGTTCTTAGTTTTCAAAACAAATTATATATTTTGGAAGCTTATTAGGTGTAGATCACAACCCAAGTTGACTGAGTTGAAATCTGTGCACCCTCGTGTCCAAATTTTGACACGCATGCACGCACGAGGACACCGTGCGGCTGCCCTGCTGCTCGACACTGATAGCGGACACGACACTGAATTTTATGACAAAAAAATTTACGTACACGAGGGGGCAATCACTAACATTAAGCATACAAAATTTTAGGAGAAATTATCGAATGTTTAGGGAGAAATCGGGCTTGCACTGGTTTTACAAACACACACACACGCGCACATTGGTCACTGATACACGACTGGACACGCGACACGACACACTTTGGACACTATTCAGGGTGTCTAAACCCAAGACCTAGACCTAGGCTACCCATTCGACACCACCACTTGGTGTCTTGGTGGACACACGTGTCCCTAATGGGTTCGACACGCGTGCACGAGACAGTGTATTACACTGTCTCTGGCACCAAATTTGACCAGGTTCGTGGCACTTTGGACACGATGTTTTGACACTTTGTGGACACACACATCACCCCCATGTCGACACGAAATACCCTCACCTGACACGAGGGTCTGGGTTGGTTTTGAAATGGTTTTTGGGTTCATATCAGTATGTGACTGATACTTAAAATTCTGGTGTTCGAAAATGTTTCAAAGGGAGATTTTGAAATTTCATTTTTTTCAAACGAGTTTCATATGATTTACCTAGGTTCATTTTGTGTTTCTAAAAACTTAGGTTTTCAAGATTGTATTGGGTTTTCAATTTGCTGGATTCAAATTTGTTAGGTTTTTAAACTGAACTGGGTTACATATTTATTTTACTGATGCATGCACTGTTAACAATTCTCAAAATAAGTTTTAATTATGAACTAGGGTTTAGTTTTGTGTTCCATATTTATTTCATGATTGGTTTTCGAGTTTGTTTGGGTTGTTGTTTAGATTGGGGGTTCGACTACATATAGACTGATACGGTGTGTTGTTAGTTCCAGATTTATGGGTGTTAACTTGTTTTAGGAGTAGTTGATGAATGGGGTTTTGAGGTGTTTGAGGGATGTGAGTATTCAATATGGTTTCCAGTTTAAAGAATTAACTGGTGTATTAGAGTTGTGGGTATGTGTGAGAGGTTTTGGAGAGTGGGGTTTCATGAATCTCAGGATTTGGGGATACCTGAATTTGGTAGCAGCAGTAGCTACTGCTCTTGACAGCAGTGCAGTGTGCAGCAGTGGGCAAGGCCACTGCCTTGCTTGGCTGGCCTTGCCTTGTCCTGCAGGCAGGCCCCAGCAGCAGTAACAGCAGGGTGCTGCCCTGCCTAGGCCAGGTTTGGCTTGGATTGGTTGCCTATGTGTGTGTCTAGTGTGTGTGTTCTTGTAAGTTAGAGTTTAGATTAGGATTATGGTTGAGAGGGTTAAGGGAGTTAGAAATGAGAAGAGGCAGTGAAGGGTAGGCAAGGAAATGGCATCTGAGCAGTGTAGTTAGTAGGGAGCAGTATTAGTAATAGAAAATGATACAAAGAGGAGAATTGGCATGAGGATATGAGATTAGAGGAGTGTAGGTTGGGAATCATGATTGGGGGTTCCATTTTTCCTATTGCTATTTCAGTCCTAACTGGGATGAAGAGGAGGGTGAAGCCTACAAATTGTATACATAGATTTATAGCTATATATGTATAGGTATACTACAACAGTTAAGATATGGTGTTACCTACCATTCATAAATAATTGCATGACTACAGGGGTATGTCCTATATAAGGTTTGCACCTAAATTTGTATGTATAAAGTATAACATACATTTAAGTGTACTATTGTGTATATAGATACCAAGGGTATCCTAGTACTCTATATGGTAGATGCTAGTGTTAGATAGCTAGGATAGTTAGTTTGACTAAAAATAGGATTCAATATGGCTTGAAGACCACATTTAGTCTAGCTATCATAGTCCAACCCTAGAAAGTTGACCAATATTGGACTGTCGACCAAAAGTCAACATTAAAGCCTAAATGTGACCAATTGACCCTTGCTAGCCTAAGTTTGACCAGTTGACCAAGATAGCCCTGTTGTTGACCTAGTTTGACTACATGTTGACTTGGTTTGACCCAGGGTTGACCAAGTTTGACTTAGACCTAGTTTGACCTAGACAGTTGACCAGGTTTGACTTAGAGTTAACTTTGACCTAGATTGACCTAGAAATCATGTAGATTGCATTGTAAACTTTATTTACCTTATTATAAACACATTATAACCTGTACTGCTCTATTTAGGACATTGTGACTCCGGTGCAGACATTTGATATTACACTACTCTTTTCAGAGTAGCAGGCGAGTACATTCTCTGATAGTTCTCTCATTTATTTGTCAATTACTGTACTTCAGTTCTAGTTAGTTGTATGTGATTTTCTGTTTCAAACACGTATTGTTATTACTGAATCCATGTATACGACACACATACTTACTCGTTTTGCCTCTATTATTCGAATCACTATACGAATCACTATTCGAACCACCTATTCGTATCTTCATGTGCTGGTTGGACTTGTATTCGTCTTATGCGTTGGATTATGGATTCATTTGTACTAGACTGGGCGGGGAAATACTTGATTAGACATGTGAACATTCCTACTATTCGAACCACCCCCTGTGAATGATATTCGAACGATAGCCATCTCTCACCTGATCAGTGCGTGATGTGCCGGATTTACCCATAGCCGTTTACATGTCTATCTAAGTATTTTAAAACACACTTGGAGAATTTATTCGAATCATTGTTAGAACATCATGTGAATCATTATTTGCACCACCTTATTCGAATCACCTTATTAGAACAATGATTAGAATCACATTCGACTCATCTTGTATTAGACTCATATTGGAATTACACTCGACTTATATTGTACTGTCTGGACTCATCATGTTACTCTAGTTCAGCTAGATTTTATTTTACAGTCTTTATTGCCATGATTTCTTATCTTGTTTAGTACTTACTTTCCTTGTACCTTATTTGTCTCTCTATACCATCACCTGAATATAAACTGCCATATTCATCAATACAATTGTCTATAACTGTTTTATAGTTCTCTGTCATTTACTTGGGTTTTCTAGATGAGATTGTGCTCGTTCCTGTCCTGACTGGACCTGTTGAAATTTTACAGATGATTGTCCTGAGGATACTTGCCCTACTCATTATGGACCTGACGAGGGATAGCTACCTTTGACCCCGACACTCAGGAGTGATCGGGAGACTAGCTAGTAGACTTGGTTTAGTTTTTATGTTTTAGAACTTGAATTGTAATAACTTGAGATACGAGTTGTATTTGAGTTTGTTTGAGATATTACTATTTAGTAGTTTATAATTGTTGTTGTTAGTCTTTAGTTATAAACTTCTGTGTTATCTTATCATGCTTAGACTGTGATTGAGATTTTATTATATCTATACTTGTCCTCCGTTCGGAGTTGAGATTTGACAAGTACATTATATAATTGCATGAGTTGTTGATTAGATAGTAACCTAGGACAGCGTTCTACCGCCGACACTGCGGCGTAGGCTGGGCGCTGTTACGTACTCGTACCCTCACAGGGGGTGCGGGTCGTGACAGTGTGCAGCAGAATTAATATCACAATTGAAAATATAAATTATGGCAAGTAAGAGCAAATGATATAACAATAAATGAATTATAGTAAAGTAAGAGTTAAGAAGATCAAACTCAGTGACACAACAATATATACTGGTTTCCCTCGTGGAGGACTAATCCAGTCTCGAGTACTCCTGTTTGATGTTAATCCACTATGGCACAAGCTTTAACTGAGTGCTTGCAACTCTTACAATACCGTGCTTGGGGACAAGTGCATGATCGACTTCACAATACCGTACTTGGTGATGAGTGCACGACCAACTCCAAAAGGCGATTTGAAATTGGAACATTTTATGACATTAGCCTCCGGTAGAACTCTTCACAATCAAACTCTAGATTAAAAAGAAACATTACTGGCTTGGCTAAGAGTAGTATAGGCTAGATTTGAAAGTGTAGCTCGTAGAAAACACTTTGGAGGGAATAGAGAATATAATGAATGAGTGATTTAAAAATCTAAAAGTTCTTCCCTATTTATAGTGTTTTTGTAGACCGAATTCGGGCAGAGTTCGGATGCAAAAATCTTGCATTCGAACGTTAGATGCAGATATCGAGGGAATTCAAAAAGAAGTTAAAACCACCCTGACCGAACTCGGCCCGAGTTTTGCCCGAGTTCTGTATGAGTTTTGTCAGACTTGTTTATGCCAATTTTGATAGGTTTTGGGCTATATTAGATTGTGGACTTTGGATATATATATTTATGGATAGGTAGGCTTTGTTTTTGTGGACTGAGGATTGATAAGACAGTACCAATCCTGATCAATCTTACATCTTTTTTCTAGACTCAATAAAAATAAAATTACAAAAGAAATATGTAAAAATCTTGATCATAATTCCATCACTTATGGTTCTTTGATGGCGATGAGACTTTTGTAGCTTGTAGCGATAGTAGGTGCAGACTTAAAACCTGTAACCTACAGCAGTATATATATTTTGCGTATCGGCCAAAGTTGACGTTGATTATCAAAATCAGGTGTGATCGTTACCAATGGGCCAACAGTTATATACCGTGAAACTTTTCATATTTTTCAACTTAATTTTGGAACTCGACATCGATCCAACCTAAATGACCCAATATATGATTTGACCTATTTGAGCCTAATGCACAGATGCCAATGGTGTTTCACTAAATTGAGTTTTCATGTGCTACTTATTTTTAAATAGCACATGAGACCTATTTATAGACTTTTCGGTGTTCATTCAATTCGAATAATTATTTGGACCATAACCTAGTCAACCCAACTTAGTGGAGCCAGTACCAATTCGAATAAAAATCTGAAAGTTCTTCCCTATTTATAGTGTTTTTGTAGATCGAATTTGGGCATAGTTCGGATGCAAAAATCTTGCATTCAAACGTTAGATGCAGATATCGAGGGAATTCAAAAAGAAGTTAAAACGACCTTGACCGAACTCGAGTCGAACTCGGGCCAAGTTTTGGCCGAGTTCTGTCAGACTTGTTTGGGCCAATTTTGATAGGTTTTGGGCTATATTGGATTGTGGACTTTGGATATATATTTATGGATAGGTAGGCTTTGTTTTTATGGACTGAGGATTTATAAGCCAGTACAAATCTTGATCAATCTTACATATTTTTCCTAGACTCAATAAAAATAAAATTACAGAAAAAATATGTCAAAATCTTGATCGTAATTCTATCACTTTCGGTTCTTTGATGACGACGAGACTTTTGTAGCTTGTAGCGATAGTAGGTGCAGACTTGAAACCTATAACCTGTAGCAGTATATATATTTTGCATGTCGACCAAATATGACGTTGATTATCAAAATCAGGTGTGATCATTACCAATGGGCCAACAGTTATCCACCGTAAAACTTGTCATACTTTTCAATTTAATTTCGGAACTCGACATCGGACCAACCTAAATGACCCAATATATGATTTTGACCTATTTGAGCCTAATGCACAGATGCTAATGGTGTTTCACTAAATTGAGTTTTCATGTGCGACTTATTTTCAAATGGCACATGAGACCCGTTTATAGACTTTTCAGTGTTCATTCAATTCGAATAATTGTTTGGACCATAACCTAGTCAACCCAACTTAGTGGAGCCTACCTAGGATTGCCAAAATCAATTAGAGACATATTTAATTGATTTTTGGATATCTAATAGTAGCCCACGTGCATTAAATTCATGCATCTTTGACCACCTTTCCAAACATGGAAACCCACTAAACCCATATTGCCATATTAGTTGACTGGATGATCAAATCTCCACCAAATTAATTCAAACTCCTCCACACAATCCCTAGCACATAGGAGAACCAAATCCTATATATGTAAACTCCCATAGGCAGGCCACCCTTCTTTCATATTCAAAAACTCGAACCCTGCATGCCCCTTTGGCCGACAACACAAGCACCCAAGGCCGGCCACTTTAACCCCACTTCCACTCAACTTTTTGTGCACTCCACCACCTACACGACGACCCTAAGAGACCCTACTTCAATCCTATCAAGCCCCGAAGGAGTTTTGTCCACTTATTTGGTCGTTTAGATGCCGATCTTGATGGTTATTTCTAGTCATAACAAAAATTTTGAATCCAGGTTTATCATCTTCTAAAATAGGTTTTAAATTCTTTTTTTTATCTATTTCACCTGAAACCAAAACTAATAGATAGCTCTATGTGTCTAATTTTATGTCCAATTGCTAACTTACATCATTCCACTCGGTTTGGCCGTGGCATCCATTGTACTAAAGTTGGTCCAGATTTGACCTATTTCGGTGCGAGGATCTTTTCGACGACTTCTGAACCCGTTTGATTCAAACAAATCTTTTGTAATGTCTCTAAAATCACTCTTAATAATCTACTAATGTTTTTTGTTTATATTTGTAAGTATTTCATGCGTTTGGCATCGTTTCTATGATACTAGTTTTTCGGACATCGAAAAGTCCACCGTAACTCGACTACTTGATCTCTAAACTTCATAAGAGTTTAATATAATTTAAAAATAATTAATTTAGCTAGAAAATCATACTTCATCTAATTTATTTTGATTATTTTCAGAATATTTTTTTATATTGATTCACTTCCATAATTGTGTTGGTAAATAAATGCATTGATTTGAGTTTGTTTTTCTTAAAATAAATGTATATAATATATTCAAAAATTAATGTTTATTTTTCTAGAGACTATAGTATATATTTTGAAGATTTAAATATTATTTTTCTAAAATAATATGGTGCCATATATTGTAGTATTGATGGTATATATGGTTAAGTGTTAATTTCTGGTTGTTAACTAGTTGTACCTATATATAGTATATGATCCTTGTTGTGTAATTTTGATATAAATTTCTATTATTTCTCAAAGTACTTACATTTATTCCAAAATTTAAATATATTAGTTTTATATTATTTGGTTTCGATTTAATTGACAAGTTGGCTTAATAAGCCAATTTAGTTAGTATATTTATGCGAAGTGTATTTTTTAATCAATATTATGATTAAATATTTTTTAAAAATATTCTAGAATTTATGATTATTACTTTTAGTTTATAAAAAATAATACTTTTATCTAATAACAGGATTATATGTGTGTATAGAATAGTTAGAGTATGTATATATATTTACTTGTTTCATAAAAATATATGTATAAATATTTTCTAGAAATATTTTTTGTTATTTCAGAATTTAAAGTAATTATTTTCAAATTATAGAATAATAATTTTGTTATGCCAGTATAATATTATATGACTATACTTGGATATAAACTAGTTTAGTATAGAATGCCTAAGTAGAGACTATACATGGTAAGTGTATACATGGTATGTATGAGATCTTTAAGTTAGCATTTATTTTAGTTTATTTATATTACTAGGTGTTTGCTATTGTTCGACTACAGTTGGAGCCGGACCGATGATTATTCTGTTTCCGAAATGCCAGGCAAGATACTTTACAATCTTGTTACTTATTTATTTTCATGATATTGTTCTTGTATTGCTAGTGTGTTACTCTATAGAGTGCGTCCAAGTATAACTTGGGTGTCATCGATGGTCGCATCGATGTTGCGGTGTGTGTACTTATGTATGACTTAGTATGTAGACGACGTTCCCGGAAAGTTCTAAAATTATTCTTAATAACTTCTATGCCTTATCATGTATCATCACACGACACTATGAGTAAGGAACATTGTATTGGCATGAGCTTACGTACTCGGTTTTCTACCGATAGGGGTAGTTCGTGTATCAGTCCATGTATTGATTAGACTGAGTCTAGTTAGTGACTTGCATTAAGATATGGGTTGTCCAAGTCATGGATATGAATTGTGCAACTCATGGGTGGGGAAGACTATTAGTAGGCGTATGGAACAGACATTTGCATATCAACCTCAGTGTGCCATGTTATAGGCTATACTAGTGGATATATCCGACAGCGGCTACGGACTAGTATCTGGTACGGTCGAAAAAGTATGCTAGTATATATACCAGCATTAGTTGACGCTAATGCTACTCCATTACCTACCCATACGGCCCAAAGTCGTCTTTGACGTGCATTCACATAAGATGGATAGTTTGCCCAGGTATTATTCATTTATTTATTTTAGTTCATTATGGTATGTTCTTTTTGTATCTTGTTACGTTACTCTGAAGACTGGTGATATCTCCAGGTATTAGCTGTACAGTTAGTATATAGTAGTTGGACAGTTGTTGATTGTTGCATCAACATTTCAGGTATATATAGTTGGTATTTTTATTTCATTCTTTCTACTTTGTCGTCCATGATTTACTCTGCTATTTTTGTCTATTATTTGTAAGCTTACATTTTTTTTCGAGCTTGTTCGAATATATATATATATATATATATATATATATATATATATATATATATATATATATATATATATATATATATATAACTAGGTGGCTAACTTTAATATATTATGTTCATTCTTGATGTTCCTTCATTATTGTGGATCGAGATATAGTTTAGCTAGTTTATATTTAGTTTACTAGACATCATAGTACGTCTAGCATAAGTTCATTAAATTGGAAACTTATTCTAGTGCGTATTAGCTAGCATGTTTGTGTTTCCGTTTCTGTGTATTTTAGAACAGGGGTGTGACAGTACACAACCGTATTGGTGGAGGGCATCTCGTCCACCCATACAAAATCAACACGATCATTTAGTGAGTGCAAACTATTCTTTTTTTATCTTTCTAATCTTGCCTTAGGATCGGTTTCATGGCATAATACTACAAGGCTATTCGTGTTGCAACAACGTGATCGTGCTCCAAATCCTTGTGACGGTACTACAAAATCCAATTGTGCAAATGTCATAGTCGTGCCTCACAACATAGTGTAAACTCATCTCTACCTACCAACCAGCCTTGTCGTTTCGGCATGCCACCGACTCAACCAATAATCATGAACTTTGTGTGAAACTTCTTTGTTAACCAGACGTTGCGGACTGTGTCTGAACACACGAATCCATTAAGGCCAAACCTTAGGCTCAATAATTGTGATGCACTATGCACACATTCTGTGACTCATTCATACTACGCATATACTTCTGGACACATTCTAAGGCATGCACGCGGATCGTCGCTATTATACCGACTTATCTATATGAAAGATCATTAGCAAGTCTAGCTATACCTCGACCCTTTGGATAAGACGGTACATGCTTGAACGAGGCACGAACTCGAACTACATTTCCTGTAATACCCGCTATACGGGGCTCCCTTTAGCCTAGGTAGTCGCAATCCCCCATGAAGGTTTCGCAAGCAAGTTCCCCTAGGTAAAGAATCGATCCCGGTGCCTCGGCAATCGTTCGAGGAACCAAAACTTGTGCACAAGTTGTCCAATGATCATGCAGGACTCGACTCAACTTACCATCCTACACAGTCTATACTCTTTCTAGTGTTACCATCTTTTCCATACTACGTTGGAGACTCCCAAATAAGGGACCGCCTCGGTGACACACGGTCGTGTAAACTTTCCATATTATTTTTGAAACCCAGGAACGACTGATACATAGCCTTCCTACTTACCATTGAACCAACCGTGTTCCATGTCATAAATGTAAACCCCGTAAATTTTGATTATAGATTTTTTTTTTTTATTTAGTACTTATACGTCGGGTACGAATACGTATATAAAAAGTATTTGTTTATTGTTACACAAAAGTTTTATTATATATTTTTAATGAATATAGAAAATAAATATTTTTGTTTCAAAATACATATAAGGTAAATATATTTTATTTTGTTTGAAGTATATAAAACGTGTCCCGTCAGATTTTAGACAAACTTTATTTTTTTTTATAAGGACTATTTTATTTGTTATACAAGTAGAGGTAATAATTTAGAAAATAATATTTTTCTTTGATAAATAATATGTTCCACTTTGCATGCGAGGTACATGAAAATAAATTCATGTATATTTTGTAAAAGTGGTTTTCAAAATTTATTTGGAATTATTTTTATAAAAAGATATTTTAAATTTATTTGATGTTAATATTTAAATAATTGTGAAGATTCAAATTATAGATCGGATTTTATTAAATTAGTTTTAAATTAATTTAAATAAAATGTGAGATTGATCTAGTGGGGTTTAAAGCGGTCATACTCCTTATCTAACTAGGATTCTCCATCCTATTTATAGGGGAGCCTTGCCATTGATTTTTTCAAAATAATTTCTCCACCATAGTCATCACCATTGTGTGCGCATCGTGTTTGTGTCCACCTTCATTGTGTCAGTATGACGGCCTCGGGTCCAACCCCGGGTGTCTTTCCACTAGCTTTATTATTACAATCACATCATCCTCGTCGTGTCCGACACACCGGATCACGAGTTTTAATTTTTCTGTCATGTCCGATAATCCTGGACACGAATCTATTCCACAAAAAAATTTCTGTGTCTATGTCCGTGTCACGCATGACACACCCTAATCCTATCCTATCCCCGGCCTTGGCTCCTCCCTTCCATTGCACCTCCTCGTCGGAGTACACCGGCCACCGTCATAACTACAGTAAGCCACCAATCTCCACTCCGGCTTCCTGTCCTCCTCCCTACTCAGCCACCACCATGACCAGGCCACCATCAACTGTCACCGCCTTCCACCATCGAGCGTCTCCAGCATCCGCCTCATCCCTCTGACGAAGTCGCCACCACAACCGCACCATCACTTCACCACTATGACCACCGCCACCATTAATTCTGTCTAACTCCGGCTACTACCACCTAGACTACCACCCTCACCACCACTTTCCAGCCTAACCAAACCTTAGCACCACCAAATCAACCGCCTTCGTTCGAGTTCCAGCAGCCGAACAGATCTGACCAACCACCCCTTACCTCTCGAACCCTGTTGTGCCGCAGTCCAGTGCTACCACCGCCGGTGCAGAGCCTCCAGCACCGTCAAGAGCTGACATCCCCACCGCCGAGACCAACCAAGCCTCCTCCGCACGGCCCCACGCTCTCCCACCATCTTCCGACCTCCTCGAGCATCAGATCTGCCTTCGGCGCCCGATCTTCGGTCGTCGAGTCGGCGACTCATCCCTCCAGCCGATGAGCGCTCAGGCCAAGCATAGGTGAGCACAGCCACTTTCCTCTCCCCCTCGTAAATTCTTTCCTCTTCCTCCCAATCTCCCTCGATCTCTCCCTCACTCTCCTTCTTCCTCTCTCTGGCTCAAACCCACCCTCTCTCTCTCTTTTCTCTTCCTAGTAGTTTTGTGATCATAATTTTTTTTATTTGTTTGGAGTGGCTGAGCCCAGCAAAAAAATTAGGATTGGCTCAAGGCCCATGGATTTTTGCAAAAAGATTAATTAATTGGGGAAGCAGCAGCCTCAATTTTGGTTTATTTATTGTTAATTTTTTAACATGTGGCTTTTTCTTGGTGGAAGCAATAATGGGAATTAGGCTCAACTGGGCCATGGCATGCTGATTAAGGAAAGTTAATAATTTTATTATCTTGGTTGGGCCTCTAATTGATAATTTTAGTAAACTAAAATTAATAATATATTTGGGATAGTAATACATGGTTCAAACGTATTTCAAGTTTCTATATATTTTGGGCTAACAATAGTTAATGGGGTTACACTTGGGTTTACATAATGCATGATTTTTGGGCTTTAATATCAAATTATTTGGGCTTCATATTAAAATATATTTTATACATGAAATATTTTAAGTGGACTAAATTTAATTTCAATAATTATATATAATTTAAAGTTTAAGTTTTTAATCAAATTAGTTTTGGGCTTTAATAGTTTTTTTTTTATATTTTGGATTTAGGCTTTTATATGGGCTTACATATATATAAAATTTATTTTGGGGGTGTCCAGCCTCGCCGGGAACGTGGCCGAAGCCACCCAGCCATCCCGGGTGGGGGAGAGAGGCCTCAAGCCTAGCCCTCCCATGGGGGAGCCCCCCATCCTAACCACATATATATATATATATATATATATATATATATATATATATATATATATATATATATATATATATATATATATATATAGGGTCGGGATCATGCGACACATATAATTTGACATCTAAAAAAATACGCAATCTCAGTTGCACATCATTTGAAATGAATGATTCAGATTTGATAGAGTAATTTGTAATAATTAGCATGCATGCAAAATTGAATATCCCACTAATTAATACAACCTACCATTAATTTGCATACATGTCAAATTTGACTTCCATGCATGTAAATTTGGTATGCATTTAAATCTGAACCATTCAATTCAAATAATGTGCGGCAGAGATTTTGTTTTTTTATGTCACATTGTATGTGTCACCTGATCCCCTCCAATATATATATATATATATATATATATATATATATATATATATATATATATATATATATATATATATATAACCAAAGCCCGTGGACAAAGCCACCCAGCCGGCGCCGTGGCCACCGCCACCTAGCCGCTCCCATGGGGGTTCAATCCCGGGACCTCACCCCACCGTGCCAATATATATATATATATATATATATATATATATAACCAAAGTCCGTGGAGTACAAAGCCACCCAGCTGGCCTTGGCCCGGGAGCCGTGGCCACCGCCACCTAGCCGCTCCCATGGGGGTTCTATCCCGGGACCTCACCCCACCGTGCCAACGGTCGTAATATATATATATATATATATATATATATATATATATATATATATATATATATATATATATATATATATATATATAGGGTCGTTCTACAATACATCCCCTGGAAAAGGATGTATCGATACGTCCGAAATTTAGACCGTTGGATGTTGATCCAATGGTTCGGATTGAATAATAGTGTAGAAACATCATTTAATGCTGATTTAGACTTTTGACCAGTTGGTAACTTGCTTTAGCAGGTCATTCTTCACTTTAATTTTTTCAATGAACACCCTAAATTAACTCATATTTACTCTCTTTTTCGTCCATCCAATTTAATATTTCATAATTTTTTTTTTGTTGCAGGCCGTGGTGGTGGTGGTGTTGGTGGTGGTGGTGGAAAGAGAAACGGAGATGAAGAAGGAAATAAGAATCGGTCCGGATCGAGTCGAACATCGTCGACCCCTCCTAGAACAACGAGGAGTACCAGCTGCGCCGAGAAGAATCTGTTCGGTTCGCGTCGGACGTCGTCGAAACCTCCTCGAACAAGAAGTACCAGCGGTGCCGCTCTAATTTTACTGTCCATGCCATTGTCAGAAATCTTATTTTTCATCTAATAATTTAATATTTTGTTAATAGAGCTACATGTCATGGTGGTGGTGGTGAACTGAGGAAACCTGCTTCTGAGGTCGGGCGGATCATCTGCTCACATATTTAAAAAAAAAATCTGTATTGATCGGACGAAATATTTTTTACTTTTCTAATGATATTATTTTCGAAGAGAATATTTTTTTGGACGGTGAATGGCCATTCTCTTTGCTTTTAACACGGAGAATGACCATTCTCTTTGCTTTTAACACGGCGAATGGACGGAGAATGGCCATTCTCTTTGCTTTTAATACGGCGAATGGACGGAGAATGGCCATTCTCTTTGCTTTTAACACGAAGAATGGTCATTCTCAAGGAGAATGGCCATTCTCCGTTCATTTAACATGGAGAATGGCCATTCTCCGTTCTTTGAAAACGGAGAATGGACACTCTTTGTGCTTTTAACAAAGTATGGTACATTTAGGACTAGAAATGTTCAAGTATCTCATATTTTTTTTCACCAAATATTTACAGTATTTTTAATATCATTTACCAAAGTATATTCATTTAATATTAAATTATGTTCAAGAAAATCCGAATATCATTTTATCAGGCTTCCACTGTATGGCTGCACAAAATTTCTTGCGAGTGTTTGAATATAATTAACCTACAATCAAAGAGAATTTTTCTTACATTACATTATGTATTACACTGACATCGACTTCATACTGATGGCATCGATGTACTGATGGCAATAACAAAGGATGAACAGGCAGGATTACAATTATGCTTCAGCAATAACAAGGGATGAACATGCAGGATTACAATTTTACTTCAGCAATAACAAGGGATGAACATGCACTGGCATCGAATTTATACTAATGGCATCGATGTAATGATTTTTTACAGAAAACAAAACACATTACAATCAAATAAAGTTTTAGTGATCCCAGGAATGCATCCGTAATGAGGCCATTTGTAAACCCTAGGAATGCACCCAGGACTCATGAAATCTGTGATGAACATCTGCAAATCAAAAGAATACACCAAAATATCAATATCATCTATGAAGGCCAACTGCCAATCAAATAAACGCTTCAACCAAAAAATCATAATCAAATTAAGTATACTTCATTCCAAGTCCAATAAAGTGCATAATTCACGTTACAGTAATATGTCCAATCCACGTTAGTAATTCAACATAGAACCTGCATAATTCACAATATAATAATCCAAATAAATATTAGACCTAGTTTAAATTCAAGACCATATTACATTTTCCAAACAAATTACGAAATATGCACTTAGTACAAGCGAAAAGTTTAGTCTTACAATATTTCAAGCACAAAATTTAGTTGACCGCCATGACCAACAAATATTCAAAACCATATTACAAGTCAAATATTACTTCCAAATTGAAATAAAAGATTCAGAAATCAAAAGATGAATCTTCATAGCCATCTCCATCTTCTTCTTCTTCTTTCTCAAAATATCCTTCACCTACACCTTGAGGTACGGAATAAGAAAAACTATAGTCAGTATGGACTCACTGTATATGTAGAAATGACATCCAGAAACATAAATAGAAGTATCAAAGCGATGGCTAGCATTAAAGTGTCAATGTGCACAGTGTGTATTTTTACATAAGAGTTTGGGCTAGCCCCATTTACCTTCTTCACGAGGGAAGAAAAATCTTATTCTTGATCAGCAAATTCAACCTTTATCTGGTTAATCTTATCCAGAATCAACTTCTGGTTGTCGGATATAGTCTTCATCTCTTTGAAGACATTCACAAAGTTTGCAGCAACAAAATTGTATAGATCATCAATCTTGTCCTTAGTGTTTTTGATTCCATAAGTTGATGGTTTTCCAGATGTTGATGGTTTGCTTGCAGCTGCTGCCCATTTTCCAAACATTCGAGTGAAGGTTAGTTTTCTCATGGGGCCTTTGTTTTTAATATAAACATCCCTTGCTAAGTTTGGGACAGAATTTTTACTAGCCATCGAGCATACAAATCCTCCGAAAGGGAGAGCTGTCCTTGCAGTTGGTTTACCCACGAGATGCATCATTCTACTGAACATGTAGGAACCTATATCCGTCCTTTTTTTCCCATATAATAAAGGAATTTTACTCTTTCGGGATGGATGGAAAACTCATGTCCAGTAGGGTTGAGTGTTTGAGATACGTAGGCATGCAACAATTTATACAAAGTTTTTAATTGATCTTTGTATACATTTTGAGGGGTCTTGGCACCCATTGATACACCTGTAATCTCATGAATTGCATCCGTCATGGAAACATTATCAATATCTTTCATATCAAACTCAGGAACTGGATCAAATCCATAAAATTCGTTGATGACAGCAGCATTTATCCTAATTAGTTTCCCTCTCAGAAACACCAGTTATTGATCCTCTTCTTTTTCTTTAATTTCAGCCGGAAGATTTGAGTAAAATTCTCTTACTATTGTTTGAGAGATTTTCTCAAGACAGGATTTGTTCAGTTTCTCCAATTGATAGAATTTCAATATATCCAGGAAAGCTTCGTCTTCGACATCATCCATCTTAATTGATCTTTCAGGCATAACAATCCTTTTCTTAAAATATTTAATGTAAATTTTCTTAGATTTAGAGTCTTTAAATTTTTTTACCTCCTCTCCATCCTGGGACTTATTTGATGATTGCTCTTCCTCTTCATTTTTCTCTTCTGATGAGGATTCAAAATCCTCAGAGTATGCTGATGACTCTGTATCCGTTGCCACCTTAGCCTTCGCTTGAGTACGCCTTCGATCTTCATAAGTTGAGTCTTCCGACGACTCTGTATCGAAGATAGATTTTTCGGTCTTTATCGAGCATTGAGTTTTTTAGCCTTTTTTGCAGGTGGCTTGGCTGCCGTCTCCGCTTTCATCGTCGCTGCCGCCGCCGCTGCTTCCGCCGCTGCCCTTTCGGCCTCTGCCCTAGCAACCATAAACTTGGATTTCGTCGCCCTTGCAAGTTCTGTCCTTCGGCCCTGTATCACATCCCTTTGTGGATTCTTCCCCTTTGGCGACGGTCGTTGTTTCTTCGGCGGCATTTTGATAAGAAGAGGGTTTGGAAGAGGGGTTGGGAGAAGGAAGAGGGTTTGAGAGAAGAAGAGGGAAAATTCGACCGTCTTATATGACTTTGGGAAGTGAAAAAAAATTAGAATAGTTTTGAGTCTTAAATTAAATTTATTACTATTATTACTAGTATAAGACGGTCGAATTTATTACTATTAAATTTAAAAAACTACTTTCCAAAATTAAATTTATTACTATTATTACTAGTATATATCTATGTGAAATCACTACATAAACCTTTGGGATTTTGAGACCCTAATTTTAAAAACTACTTTCCAAAATTAAATTTATTACTTTTACTACTAGTATATATCTACGTGTTTCGTATAAATTATTGAAAAATTTGGCAGAAAAACGTGGTGGAAACATGTTTAATTAAAAAAATTTGACAACATATTTAAGAATGTGAAGTTTAATCTCAATATTTCCATTTTTCGAATATTTGATTAAATTTTTGAACGTTTGACGACTTGGTAACAAGACAATGTACTTGAAAAGAGTAAAATTGAAATACTCAAAGTTGTCCTCTATTTTGCTTTGTAATCATATTTAAGATGGATTTGACGGCAAGATTGACGCTGGCAGCATAATCAATTTTACGACGTAACAAGTCATTGATGGGGATATCGTCGCTGATATATGGATTTGACGTAACAAGATTTGTTAATTGAAAAATAGATAAAGAGCAATGCTATAGTTAGCAAATGGGTGTAAGTTGTAAGAAGGTTGTAAAAGTTTGATTGTAGCCGAAACCAAATTGAGTTAACAAAATATTATATTGCATTAAATTCCAGCTTCGTCGTCGGAACATTCTCCGGCGAAGTATACAAGAGGAGGACAAAAAACTATAAAAAAACGAAAAAAATAGAAAAATAAGAGGTCTACCCCTCACTGGCCTCGCGGAGGATCTCCGCAAGGTCCTGCAGGGTGCGCACACCCGCCCTATGGCACAGGCGGCGAAATGCTTCCCTCTTCTCCCAAGAATCCCGTTCCTCCGGAGTGATCGGCAACAGGTCAAAGTTGGGCGCCGGATGAAGAGGTCGAGCGATGACCTCCAGTGATAACCCGTAGGAGGTCAGGAAGTCCGCAGCCGCTGCCAGCCAGTCATGGGCCGGAGGCGGCGCAGAGGGTGCTCCATACGGAGAGGCTCGGCGACGACTGGAAGAAGACTCTGGCAATGGTTTCCAACCAGATGATCTTTTTAGAGCCATATTAAATGTGCAACCTACTCAGATGAATGGGGACCCCTATGTATATATATATACACGTTCCTAACCGACTCTTCTTATTCCTTATTGGAAGTTGGGGATATTCAATTTCTTATTCCTTATTGGAAGGGGAAATGTTTGGTTTACAACCAAACTTTTACAACCTTCTTACAACTTACACCCATTTGCTGACATGTGGGCCAGGCCATCACCTGGCCCACATGTCAGAAAATGGGTGAGTGGTTGTAAGAAGGTTGTAAATATTTGGTTGTAACTGTAGCATTGCTTGGGGATATAATGCTACAGTTACAACCAAATGCTTACAACACTCTTACAACCTTCATCCATTACTGACATGTGGGCCATGGCCCATATGTCAGTAATGGGTGAAGGTTGTAAGAGTGTTGTATGCATTTGGTAGTAGACTTAGCATTATTGATTTCTTATTCCAAGCTTAGTTGGTTGTGCTGTTTGGCTTTTACATGGAAAGCCTAGGTTCGAGTCTGGTGTTTGGGTTCAGTAGAATTTTTCTATTGTTAACAGTTTTGGGTGCTATTATATGCTTTTAACTTAGTATGGAACAATTTTTGGGACTGTTAATGGCCATTCTCCGTTCCTCTAACACGGAGAATGATACATTTAGGACGGAGAATGGTACATTTAAGACGGCGAATGGTACATTTAGGACGAAGAATGGTAAATGTAGGACGGAAAATGATACATGTAGGACAGAGAATGGTACATATAGGACGGAGAATGGTACATTTAGGACGAAGAATAGTACATTTAGGACGGAGATAGGACGGAGAATAATACATGTAGGACGGAGAATGGTACGTATAAGACGGAGAATGGTACATTTAGGACAGAGAATGGTACATTTGAGACTGTTCTGTAGGGTTGTGAATTTTAAATAGTTTGGCTGTTTAGTTTTGTTTTGAATCTATATAAATTGGTTTTGAAGGCTAGTGAAGATAAATTGTTTGGCTGTTTGGCTGTATAAATAGATTTTAAAGGGTTGTGAAAAAGAAACCAATGTTTTCGTATCGATCACCATTAATTATGGTGAATGACACTGATACCACTAATTTGAGTGGAATTTGCACCTCCAAAATTTATTTTGAATAAGGTAAAATCTATGTTGGGAAATGTCGAAATCTCTTGGATATGATTACACTGAGATGTTGTATTAATGGTAAAATCTGTGTTGGAAAATGTCAAAATCTCAGAAGTGAGCCATCTTAGGCGTCATTATATCACAGTCCATTTTATTTATAAAAAATTAATCATGTAAAAAATTATTGACAAAAGTAAAATTTTGTCAAAATGGAGAATCGAACTCAGAAAAAATATCTTGCATGCAAGTTTCATTTTTCCATATAACATTATGTTCCAATGGTAGTAAATTTTATTTTTTATTACCATTTTCTAAAGGTTATTAGTCTCAATAGAAAAAAATTAAAAAGAATTGTATTTCGAACATCTTGACATATAAATAGTTACCTAAAAAAGACGAAAAGATGACAACTGACTCTATAATATTCTAATTAAAATACGTACAAAGTACATATATGTAGACTAGTGAAAAATATAATGAAATGTATGCATGCATGCTAATGTTTTCACCATTCACCCCAGGAATGATTGATGATATCTAAATCATTATACATCTCGTATCCAGGTTCCCCTGGGACTGGGATTACATCATCAAAGGGTCGTTTAAATGTCTGTATTAAATAACAAATTTTCCAGAGGTCGTCGTCGAAGTGCACGTTGAAGCACCCACGTATGTCGAGCACGCGAAGACCCTTGCAGTTGTATATGATAAATCGCAGCGTGTCTCTATTGAACATGCCGAATCCCATATGTAGGTGATCGAGACGCGGCATCGAATCAGCCACGACCTTTTCCTTCGTCTCGTTATGCGTGTCCAGTACGAATCTGTTCCTGAGCATGAAATCTGGAGGGGGCATGTTCCTACTCAGCTTGACCAGACGGTGGCAATACTTTCAGACGGAAAATATTCCAGTCGACGTGATATAGAGGCAGTAGCTAATGTCGAGTTCTTCCAGCACCGTAAGAAACTCCAAGTGTCTCACGAAAGTTTTATCACTCACGTCACACTTCGGAATGCGCAGCACCCTTAGAAATTTTCTATTGTATTATAAAAATGGGAAAACATCAATAGAAATTAATAAAAGTATACGTAAAATTTTGTAATAGAAAAAATAAAGTATTAGAATAAGACCAAATAAAATTTTGCACTGGCCTTAAACTTGCAAAACGGAAGGCTGCTTCGTCGAGCTTGTACGCGGAGAAAGGACCCTAGATATCCTCCACTGCGAGCCACGAGCTTCTTTACGGTCAAACTAATCTCAGCGGTTTGCTGGGTCCTCCGACACCACTGTACCAAGTCGACGTTAGACCAATAGTCTAAGGGACCGTTGAGCGCCTTCCACCATGAACGGCAAACTGGGGCCACGTTGTATATTACCTCGTCCGTCGGCATCCCCGATAGTACCAGTATCATCGAGAGAATCTCGGTAGGGATAACGGTCCATCCGCTGCAGTTGATCTTGCTCTTGCTCCTCTCCATTGCGACTGTTCTTCTTCTTCTCTCCTTTGTTTCTCTCTAGTCGGATGGGTTCTCTTCTTTGGAAAAGGCTATTTAACCCCTCGTATCGGGGGTGTAACCCGCTCGTGGAGGGGTGTGACCGAACAAGGCACAAATCTATTGGGAAATAACGGTAATGCCACTGTATTAATATTAGCAATTAGTCGTTTGGGCTCCCAACATATTTGGGTGATGCCATCTCCCATTATGTGGCATCTGACATGGCAGATGACATAACAGCTGACATGGCAAATTTTAACTCCAAAAATTAATTACCCAATTTTTTTTAATGTTAATGTTAATGTTAATGTTAATGTTAATATTAATATTAATATTAATATTAATATTAATGTTAATGTTAATGCTAATGCTAATGTTAATGTTAATATTAATATTAATGTTAATATTAATATTAATGTAATATTAATTAATATTAATTTAATATTAAATTATTTATTTACTATTAATGTTAATTTTATTGTTAAATTTTGCCATGTCAGCTGTCATGTTAGCAACCATGTCATATGCCACATAATGGAAGATGGTATCACCCAAATTTTTTGGGAGCCAAATAGCATTTTCGTAATATTAGTTTTAATTATATTGTAAAATTTAAAATAACAGAAAAGCTAATATAGATTTAATATTAATGCTACTATTAAATTTTCTCGATCATACCTCGATACTTACGATTGTCGACCGAGTTACCATTTTCATCATTATCAAGTTTTTACCTGAATCATCGTCCTCGCTGGGGCGTGATGCCGCACGAGCCTGGAGTTGCGCTCGTGCAAGGCAAGATAACAGATTCATAATAGTGTTTATAGCTCAAATTGATAACATAAGCAGCGGAAGGAAAACGTAGTATACAACAAGAATCCCTTTTATTGATAATGAACTGAAGGTTACAATGGCTCTGAATAGCCCAACTAAACATGCCAATTGGCTACAACGCTCATGATCTCTCTAGCTCACAAAGGATTACATTGTTCCATACATTATGCCTCTTTATAGCCAACAAGTAGTCTTCGGCTGAATATTTTCATGTCGCAAGTCCGAACGCCAATACGGTAGCTCCTCTTGAATGCTAAGGACTCCATGCCTCGGCACGTCCAAGCCGAGCCCCGCCTTGAGCTGAACATATCCTGAACTTGTCCACTACCGTGTCCCTGCGGCAGATACAGTTAGACATAATCTTAACATAAACATAGTGATCGTGCTCATCTCTGTCCCATTTTGCCTAGCCTGTAAGGTTAGAACTTTACATAAGAAATTATATCATTTCACTCAACCAACCAATCGTAAACTTAAATATATGCATAAGGGTGGCAGGCCCTGCGCCTGCACCCAGCGCTAATCTCAGCCCACCGGCCCTATCTATATGAAGGTCACGGTGTTTCGCACCGTAATGCATCTTTGGCATCCTTATGTGTAAGCCTATGATCGCTTCGATACGGGTTGCTAGCCCAATATCCGAAGGATCCCAAACTTACTGATATCATAGCTTATCACAACACTGGACGGTCGCAACCCGTCCTAATGATATGCACCATAAATACCATACATAATTCCCTCATTTGAACTACTCGGTTGATTTGGCCTACCGTGCCCATGCCATACTCCGTTGTAAGGCAACGATTTGGTTTTGCGGACACTTTACTGAATAAGGCAAAATGTCGACCTCTTATCATCCAGCGTAAAAGCATAGTTTGCATACCAGATCAACTAAAATCAGCACTTACTCAAACGGGACTTATCTTTTGCATCGATTCGATTAATAGATTCCAATATTATTTTAGTATTGTATTGAGATTGTTGACTCTAGACTTGTATTATTTCTGTGTTGGATCTTTTGGATGATATTTCATATCTTGTTATCTTTATCTTTCGGTATCATCTATATTTCTTAGAGTTTGTGATTGAGTATATTATACTGTCATTGCTTGTCCTCCATTCGGAGTTGACCGTTCTCGACAGGTTTTGATATTATAAATGTTGTTACATAGTAGACCTAGACAGTGTTCTACGTCGTTTCTGTGGTGTAGGCTGGGACGCTGTCACGCACTCATACCCTTACACCGGGTGCGGGTCGTGACAGGGTGCACGAGAAAGGAACAATATCGCTACCGATTCGGTTGGGACCGATAGGTCAAAATCGGCCTGGTCGATCGAATGGGAACGGTTGAATTAAGATCCATTCCACGTTATGGAATGGCTTCTCTGGAACCAAGTCCCATATTCAGCGGGTTGCAGGTGATCGCGTTGGCGACGTCAGCGCAGCCAACCAGTCGTTCGCTTGAAGCAAGTCTAAGGTGAGTGGCTGACCTCCTTCGCCTCGTCCCTCTTCGACGTTGCTGGCATCACAAGCCATCCTGGACGTATAGCTTTGTTAATCGGGGTCCTTTCAATGCAAGTAGCTAGTTCCGTTGCAAGTCCCCGCTTAACCTGTGCTGAAACCTTATGCACGACTATACCTTGTTTCCTCCTAGGCCGAAACGGTCCCGTGGCCCCGGGTTGCGGCTCGAGGAAACTACCGCCTTGTCGACAAGTTGTCCATAACCGTGCAAAGATATATTTTCCTTTTAGTTATTAAGACATAGCCTACATTATCTTTGAAAACTCAATCTTTTTCCCGTGTTCGTGCCCTTGCATTTATCCTTTCATTCGCAATAACATTATCGATTTACCTAGGAAGGGGGTCGAGAAGAGAAGGGTCAGCCACTCACCTTGAGTTTACTTCAGGCGAGAGAATGGATCTTAATTCAACCATTCCCGTTCGATCGAGTCGATCGATCCCGACCTATCAGTCCCAACCGAATCGATAGCGACAGTGTTCCTTCTCGCGCACCCCGTAGACGGAGTACGGGACACGATGTAGGGATGGGGCAGTACAGCTATAGACTAAGATGTCGTCTATGAACACTATCACGAACTGATCCAAATAGTGTATGAAGATACGATTCATAGGGTCCATGAATACGGCTGGCACACTGGTCGCTCCAAATGGCATAACAAGGAACTCCCAATGTCCATACCTCGATATGAATGATGTCTTCGTGATGACTTGCTCTCTGACTCTGATCTGATGGTACCCTCATGACCGCAAGTCAATATTCGAGAATACAGCCGCTCCCTTGAGCTGATCAAATAAGTTATCAATGTACGATAATCAACACATAATCTTGACATACCATCCTTCTTCTTCACAAGAAGCATCGGTGCTCCCCAAGGCGATCCACTAGCACGAATGAATCCTTTGGTTCTGAGTTCTTCAATCATCTTGTACAAGATTTCCAACTTTGAAGGTACCATCCTGTAGACTCTCTCCGATACTGGTATCGTCCCTGGAATCAAGTCGATGGTGAAAACTCTGCCCTACTGGAAAATGAAAACTCTGCCTCACCGGGAATACCAAAAATAATCCTGCCAATATGGCAGTCTATTCTTGTGTATTGCTCCTTCAACCAATCCATTCCTAGGCCAAAGGACCGATTCGGCCCACCGCAAAAGGGTCGCCGTCTAACCCAGCTATAGTCCGTGATGGCTTGACATTGACAGTGGCCTTCACACCCTTTTACTGCTTAACAAATGCACGTGACACGGGACGGTGCTTGCTATACTTCGATAGCCCAATAAAACTCTTTTCTAATGTGTTCGTGCAATGACTTGACAAGCAAGGGCTACGTCAAGCCTTGCATCGAGGGAACGTGCTGTGCACGTGTTTGACTTGAACAATCAAGTTCTTTGGGTGCATAGACTTAAGTAAGACGCAGTGAAATACGACTTAAACTACAGGACAAGCGAATGTTAATATTAATTGTAGTTCCAATTACATTTTAAATAAAAAAGAATACAATTTTAACTTTAACAAGTTTGAAGTAAATGTTAAATCAAAAACTATTTTAAATTTAGTATTAATATTAGTTTCAATAATGTTGTAAATTTTAAATTAACAGGAATGCCACGGTATTAGAAACCTAGCTAGCTGATGTCACGTTGCTCGGGGCTCGGTTAGTGTTCGTCTAAACTCGTACGTGCGAACTAGTTATTAGTAATGAAAACCAAAAATTGAATTTTAAGTTTAAAATCTAGTCGAGCTTGATCCTTTCTCTTTATCCCATTTCCCACACTCTCACTTTCTCTCTCTCTCTCTCCCTCTCTCTCTCTCTCTCTCTCGGGTTCTCTCTTACAGGTTGTGTTCTTTACACAACAAATCCTGTAGCATTAAATGCTGCTGCATACGTTATCCTACACAATTTAATAATAAACACTGATACCATATCACTAGAAGAGTAAAAGTTGTCTTGGAAGTTGTAAAAAATTACTTTGTATTGTCTTCTCAATACTTTTTTTGCATTGGAGATGACTTTTTAAAATTATTGTCATTTGTGAATATAATCTTGCCGCCTATGCAAGATATTGTCTTCTGCCTCATGCCGCATAGGATACACAACACATAACAAGACAATAGGGTTGCGTAGCATTAAATGCTGCTGCATGTGTTATCCTACAGAAGAGGGCCACGTGGAGAATGCTGTTGCATGCTTCCTCATGCGTTATTAGCTACACAATTTAATAATACATGTACCCAGAAGACGAGAAAGTTGTGTTGTTGGAAGTTGTTTCCTTAAAATTATGCTTGCTCCTAGAATCAGTCAAGATTTTTCATGAGCCATCAAAAGAGGGCCACGTGGCGGAGGTACAAGGAAGACGAAAAGGTTATGTTGTTGCCTTGCTGGAAGTTGTTTTTTCATGAATAATGCTTTTGTACCTCCAAATTGCACTTTCAAACTGTCCATCCTTACGTGGCAGCTGACGTGATATGTTGATCTGGCAGCTGACGTGACAAATTTTTTTAAAAATAAAAATTAACATTAAAGTTAATGTTAACATTAACATTAACATTAACATTAAAATTAATATTATCGTTAACATTAACAATAATATTAATATTAATATTAACATTAACATTAACATTAACATTAATATTAACATAAATTAATATTAACATTGATATTAACGTTAAATTATTATGGAGAAAATTGGATAGTTAACTTTTTGGATTAAAATTTGCCATGTCATCAGTCATGTCAGATGACACGCACTATTATTTAAGATGCCACATCAGATGGGAGGGCTATATATTAGAGGGACATTTTAGAGGTACAAATAGCATTACTCTTTCTTCTTGTATTGTTTCTTGTCCTTCGTTTCTTCTGCTGGTTTCTAACACACTCTATTTTCTTAAATGTCAACGTCACATGGAGAAACTGATCGTTGTGTGGAAGATTTAGTCGATGAAGAAAGCTTCCTTTCAAGAGGAGTGTCAGATGATTTGGATGATGAGCAAAGTTTGGAAGCTGTTAACTTAGGAGACAGTAAAGAACAAGATGAAGAAAACACCAGAAGAATGCATCATAACGATGACGACGACATCAACGCAAACAACGAAATATTATTTCGTATCATCCTTTCTAATGGATTTAAGAAATGTATTATATTTTTACATTTATTTCTCATATTTATTTTGTTTTATTCTGTTCTTAGGGACGACGGTGAATCTCCATTGGATTTCGATGCAGCGACGATCAAAAAAATATTGCAGTCCGCCAACATTAACAAAGATCCAAAACATCTCTTAGAAGAAGATATTGTTGGCCTACAGTTCAACTCTATTGAAGAAGCAGAGATATTCTACCGGATATATTCAAAAGCATATGGTTTCAGTATTAGAAAGAACGAGGTAAAGAAAAACAAGTCTGGGATGGTGATGGTCCGTAGTTGGTGTTGTTCGAATACGGAATTCAGACGCAAGAAATGCAAGGAAGCTCCTAACAGGGTTTGTGAGCCAAGAAGTGAAAGCAGAAGTGGCTGTAAAGCAATTTTCCGTATTGGGTACATCGATTCTACAAAGATGTGGGCTATCAAAAATTTTTATGTACATCACAACCATAGCCTGGCGAATGATTATGAATCAGTTTTTTTGAGATCCCATCATAAGATATTACCCGCAGAGTTGGAAAAAGTTAAGATTATGAAGCAATCAGGGCTGGGGACTGGAGCGATATGGAATTTAATTGTCCACAGGAAAGGTAGCTGGGATAAGGTTGGATGGACGAAAAAGGATTTATACAATGCTCTAGCTCAAGATAGTAGAGCACTAGACAATGTTGATGCTACGACAACACTTACATTTCTTCAATCTAAGGAGGGCATTGACCCAGATTTCTTCTACGCGTATAAGATAGACGAAGATTCCAGATTGACCCATCTCTTTTGGGCTGATGGTACATGTCGATTCGATTACAAATTATTTGGAGATTCACTAGCATTTGACTCTACATATAAAACAAATAGAAGTCAAATGCCGTTGGTGGTTCTAATGGGTACAAACAATCATGCAATGACTTGTGTGTTTGGGTTTGCAATGATCCATAATGAGACTGCAGAAACATATTCTTAGGTTTTAGAAAAATCCCAAGAGTGTATGAATGGCAAATTACCAGTGACAGTTCTCACGGATGGTTGCAGATCCATGAATAAAGCAATTGAGGATTTAATGCCCAGCGTAGTTCATCGAAGGTGTTCATGGCATATCCTAAACAATGCTGCCAAACATGTACACCGAGAGGTTTTTCATAATAAATTGAGTCTTCTGATTAAAAGGTACATCGCACACTTGCTACTTTACTTTGAAGTATGTTGTTGTTACAATATTACAACTTTAGTTACTGTCCATATTTTCTAAACAGGTACTATTCAGTCAAAGAATTTGAAAACCGTTGGCAGCAGATGCTAACGGATTATATGTAGAGAACAATGAGTGGACCACTGTATTGTACAGAACGAGGCAGCGATGGGCGGACACATTCCTACGTGGGCATTTCTTTGACGGTTCTACTGCAACAAATAGATGTAAATCTATGAACGCATTTCTGAAAAGCTTTTGAATGAGAAGCTGCCACTATGGAAGGCCCTTCAAAATTGTGACTTCGGTTTGGTGGCCTTACGTTACGGCCAGATGAGTAAGCATGTCACTGATAAACTCTCAACACCAGTTGTGAATCAAACTAGCATGGCAGTAATAGAACATAAATTTGCCGTAATTTACACTAAAACGGTGTTTATAGAGGTAAGGAAGGAAATCACACGTTCTGAGGCAAATACTGTTCTCATCATCACTTCATAAGAGAGGCAGAAGTTTGCACTATCCAAAAGTATATGTCGCCAAACAGTGTCAACCGGAAGGTTATATTTGATCTGGCCGACAACATCATAAATTGTGAATGCTTGTGGATGGATACCAAGGGGATTTCTTGTAGGCATATTTTTTCAGCAATGAAGAGATTGCAAATTGGAGATATTCCAAAGAACTTGATAAAATCTCGTTGGCTCAAGGATTGCAAAGAGAGTTATCTCTCCGGACCTGGCTCAGAAAGAAGATTCATCTACCCAAACATTGTTGAGAGCAGTAGGTATGGTGGTATTAATGAACAAGTTAATCTGTTTACATACTATTGTAAAAAATCAAGAAAAATTCAAGAGAGGGGAACGGAGTTGATGTCGTCTGTTCTGATGGAGTTGAAAGAAATGGTGACCGATATTGGTAAAGAAGAACAAATGGTAGCTGATGCAGTTCATGGAGTGCATGAAGCTTTAAAAGATCCAAATCCGGTAGCAACAAAAGGAAGGCCTTCTCAAGGGAAATCAAGCCAGCCTACAGAAAGTTAGCCTATCCTGAAGCCTAGAACTTGTAGAGTTTGTAAAAAATTGGATCACGATTTTCATAATTGTAAAGAACGAAAGCAAAATAGCGAAAAAGAGCAAATAGAATAAAATGAAACGTCGTTGACTTAAGACAATGTCTTTCCTATATGGCAAGATGTCATTCACACGAGACAATTAGATAAAAAAATATGTTCTCCAATGCAAAAGTTTGAGAAGACAATTCGATAAAAATGGAGAATATCAAATTCCAAGTTCAAAACGGAGAATATCAAAAAAGGAGAAAATATGTTCTCCGTGCAGTTCAAAACGGAGAATAACATTCTCCGTTTCAAATGACACGAAGAATACCATTCTCCGTTTCAAATTAAAACGGAGAATGAACATTCTAATGTATTTTTAACACTGGGAATCTTATTCTCCGTTTCAAATTAAACGGAGAATTCTGTTCTCCGTTCCAGATTAAACGGCGAATAGAATCCTCAATCGTTTTAATATTGGGAACGACATTCTCCGTGCAGTTCAAAACGGAGAATATAATTCTCCGTTTCAAATTAAAATGGAGAATGAACATTCTAATGTGTTTTTAACACTGGGAATGTTATTCTCCGTTTCCAATTAAACGGAGAATGCTGTTCTCCGTTCCAAATTAAACGGTGAATAGAATCCTCAATTGTTTTGACACTGGGAATGCTATTCTCCGTGTAATTCAAAACGGAGAATGCTATTCTCCATTTAATAAATCTTGGAGAATGCTATTGTGGTGTCGTGGTTACAATGCTAGACTTGTATTTAAGAGGTCATTGGTTCAAATCTTGACTATAACAAAATTTTGTTTTATTTATACATTTTTATAAGTTATGTATGGGGCCCATTTAAAAGGGAAAAAGGATTGAATACAGTAGGGGGTATCAAAGTTTTGATACCCCATATGTATGACATGTGGGCCCCTCCTGCTTTGTAAAACGTATAAACATATATTATATATATACACATAAATTTTGAGAGGGCCCACATGTCATACATAGGGGTATCAAAACTTTGATACCCCCTACTGTATCAAAGTTTCTCTCATTTAAAAGTTAAGTAAAATTGAGAAAAAAACTTTGATACAGTAGGGGGTATCAAAGTTTTGATACCCCCTATGTATGACCTGTGGGCCCCTCTTGTTTTGTAAAACGTGTAAACATATATATATACACATAAATTTTGAGAGGGCCCACATGTCATACATAGGGGGTATCAAAACTTTGATACCCCCTACTGTATCAAAGTTTCTCTCTAAAATTGAAACCCTCTTCAAAGTTGGCAGAATTCGAAGGGGCAGATTCATTGGTATTAATGGCATATAAATGGCAGTAGTTGGGAGAGTTTTTTCTAGTCTTACTTAGCTTTACTTGAGAAGGGGCAGATGCATTGGTATTGATGGAAATTAATTGAATTGAATTCGAAGTGGCTGCCACTTGGCGCATGAGTTCGAGTTGTTCCTTGCCTATATATGGCAGTAGTGTAGGGAGAGTTTGTTCTCGTCTCACTTAGCTTTTCTTGTGGAGATGGACTCTACCGATCCCCCGCCTTGGCAAGACGCTTTCCTCTTGGTTGTCGATCTTCTCGTTCGAAGAAGCTTTGGTGGTGAAGTCCTTAAGAAGACTGAGATGTGCCTGGGTTTGGATTTATTGTCAACCCATGCTCTGTCGAAGCGCCCTCACGTTGATTCGCTCGGACTATGCACGGTGTTCCTTTGCCGCAAGGAGTTCCTTTGTTCGACGTGTTCCATTGGTTCGACGATGCACGACGAAGTGATTTGCCTCAAGGAATTCCTTTTCCTCAGGGCGTTCCATTGCTCAGAAGAATGCAATATGAAGTGAATTCCTTTGCAGGTCCTTTGCCTCAAGGAAAGAGTCTTGCCAAGGTGGGGGATCGGTAGAGTGCATCTCCAGGATGAAGAAGGATGCCTTTGCACGGTGCTCTGCCTCAAGAAATTCCTTTGCAAGGTCCTTTTGCTTTCAAGGAATTCCTTGGCACTCAAGGAGTTCCTTTGATTCCTTGATTGCATTCCAGTTTTTGTAATACTGGAAGAGCCACGATAACTCCTTTGCCTCAGTGAGTTCCTTTGCTCGGACGATGCACGATAAAGTGATTTGCCTCAAGGTGTCATCCAAAGGTTTCTATGCTCTGATGATGCATGATGAAGTAATTTGGCTCAAGGAATTCCTTTGTCTCAAGGCGTTCCATTCCTTTGACGATGCACGATGAACTGAATTCACTTCATTGTGCATAGTCAGAGGAATGGAACTCCTTGAGGCAAATCACTTCATCGTGTTTTGTCAGAGCATAGGAACCTTTGGATGACTCCTTGAGGCAAATCACTTCATCGTGCATCGTCAGAGCAAGAGCAAGATGAATTCTTTAAGGCACAGAAACAGAAGCAAAAGAATTCCTTGAGAGCAAATGACCTTGCAAAGGAATTCCTTGAGGCAGAGCACCTTGCAAAGGCATCCTTTTTCATCCTGGAGATGCACTCTACCGATCCTCCACCTTGGTAAGACTCTTTCCTGTTGGTTACTGGAAGAGCGCAGGGTTTAGGTTGATTGCCAACCCACACTCTGTCGAAGTGCTCGCGCTTTGATTCGCTCTGACTATGCACGGAGTTCCTTTGTTCATGGAGTTCCATTGCTCTGACTATGCATGGAGTTCCTTTGTTCAGGGAGTTCCATTGCTCTGACGATGCACGATAAAGTGATTTTCCTCAAGAAATTCTTTTGCCTTAAGGAGTTTTATTGCTCTGCGATGCCCGCACGCAGCTCACATTCAACTTTTTTCTTGATAGTAGAATTTTATGTAGTAGTTCAGACTTTCATATGTAAATAAAAGTCAAACTTTTCGTGGTTTTCACAATATAAATGTAACTCAAAAATGATTTTATTATAAACGACAGAGCAGAGCAGACATTATAAAAGATAAAATTTCCTTGCCCATTACATAATTACGTTATTATTTTACAATGTCATTGCTAGGTTGGTGGTGTTACATATTCTCTTGAAAGCAAATTCTTAGTCCATACCAACCTCATCATTGTAGTCTTCTTAGCCCATACCAACCTCGTCATATTCTCATCAAGCTCATCTTCATTCTCCTTTTCAAACTAAACGAAGAATAACATTCTCCGTTTCAAAAGACACGGAGAACGTCATTCTCCGTTTAAATAAAAACGGAGAATGAACATTTTAATGTGTTTTACCACTGGGAATGTTATTCTCCGTTTCAAGACAGACGGAGAATGTTATTATCCGTTCCGAAATAAACGGTGAATAGAATCCTCAAACGATTTAATTTAAACGGGAAAGTTATTTTCCGTTTTAAGTAAACGGAGAATGCCATTCTCCGTTCCAAATAAAATGGAGAATATAATATGAAGGGGAAGATTCATTAGACTCTACCCATCCCCCGCCTTGGCAAGACTCTTTCATGTTGGTTCACTTCAAATGACACGAAGAATATAATTCTCCGTCTTATTCAACTTTTTCTTGGTTGTAGGATTTTATGTAGTAGTTCAGACTTTCATATGTAAATAAAAGTCAAACTTTTCGTGGTTTTGACAATGTAAATGTAATTCAAAATGATTTTATTATAAAAGCAGAGCTTATAAAAGCAGAGCTTATAAAAGACAGAAGTTCCTTGCCCAATTACATAATTACATTGTTGTTTTACAATGTTATTTTTTGTTTCGTGTTACATATTTGCTTGAAAGCAACTTCTTAGCCCATACCAACCTCATCATTGTAATCTTCAGGTGAGTTTTATCGTCATTTCCTCCCGGTATTTTGAAGGGAGTAGTCGTTAACATATTTATATAATACGCCGTGTATAAGAGGCAGTTGGATGCCCGTTGTTGTGGGCAATTTGGAGAACAATTCAGCACTTTGCTCTCATACTCCATCTTCGTCGGCCATCTCTCCCTCATCATATCAACTTTTCTCCTGAAGATAGGCTCTAAGGTGTTCTTCATTAATTCTGTATCCACCTTGTAGTTTTCGTATGTGCTTTGCCTCAAGGAGTTGTAGTGTGTCCAGTCGTAGGAGATAAAGTTGAATGTGAGCAGAGTATAGTGTCTGACGGATGAATTAAAGAGTGGGATGAATAGCAACTCTATGTCATCTCCAAACCCATGACAAAGTCTACTACATCTGTTTGGATGTCTTGAAGGGCGCCGACTTTTGCGTCTTGTTCATTGGCACGTTCAACGATGGTCTGTTTCCTAAAAACAAAACACAATATCATGAGTAATTTTTTTCTGTCATTTTTCATCGGTGTACACATGAATATGGATTTTTCTGTTTGAATTCTTACCAATGTGTGGGCCATCATGAATGCAGACCACTTATGTGATTGGGGCACCGGCTTTTGCTTCTGGATCAATGGCACGTCCTTTGAACTAGACGGGACACACCCTCTTTTAATGCCTTGAATTTCTCTCAGCTTCCTTATTATTAGGTTCAGTATGCCAGCCTCCATGTCATCATAGTTGAGTATATCTTATAGGTCTACTGCCGACAGCTGGACTGAAACTCCATTTTGACCCTTTTTCGGCGAAAATAAGTATATAATATCACTGCACATAAATTTAGTTTAGATTAAATTAATAAAGATAGATTCTCATTACATAATTGTGAAAAAAGTCTAGGAAAAACAAAAGAAAAAAGGGTTCAAAATACATACTTTGGACACTTCATTTGGGAATTACGATGTCGATGTATAGCTTCTTCAGCTCTTCATCCGCATCTTTCCAAAGTAAGAGTTCATCGCATTCCCTTAGTATGACACGGTTCCTCTTTAATTCAGCCATTTTGGCATCTTTTCTGAATTTTGGAGTAGCATTAATCTTTCGCTTTTTATTAGCCTCTCTAACTGTATTCTTTTCCAAGGGAGTAACATCTTCAATGGCTAATGGCGCTGATGGTTTTTTGAACCTCTTTTCCCCCGATCCTCCTCTTCTTTTGGCTTCTTTTGGAGCAGCAAGTTCAGCAGTTGCTTCAATCTTCTGACACTGCAATGCTACAACCATGGCTTCGAGATTAACAATTTTCTCATCCTTTTCAGTGGCTTCAATATTGAACGATTTAACTTTATTTTGAAGCTCCCTTTTCTCCTCAACGAGCCTTTTATTTGTTTCTCTGAGTTGCTCGGTTGTTCGCACTGAAATAAAACAAACAACAATGAAATGTATGATGTGAATCTAACACGGAGAATGACATTCTCCGTGTAATATAATACGGAGAATAGCATTCTCCGTTTGGAATTACACAGAGAATAACCTTCCGAGTATCGAAATGATAGAGAATAGCAATTATCCGTTTCAAATAACACGAAAAATGCCATTCTCCGTGTTATAATCCACGGAGAATAGCCATTCTCCTGGAAGATTACAAATCAAAAATTTGAAATAGAAAAGATTTTACCTTGTGCATGTACATCTGCAATAAGAACAGAATTCTGCTTTCTCAAATCCTCCAGTTCATGCACAGAGCCCTCCATCACAACGTTGATTGCACGTTGTTGTGCTTCTTCTGCCTCGAGCACTTTCAGCTTTTCTTTGAGTATGCCATTCTCAAGGTTGGCTGCACGTAACTGCGCTCCTTATGCCTCCATCTCATTTAACTTTTTTTTGAGTTCTTCATTCTGCACAAGAATATCAGAATGATGTCTTCTCAAATCCTCCAATTTATGAAAAGAGCCCTCCATCACAACGTTGACTGCACGTTGTTGCGCTTCTTCTGCCTTAAGCTCTTTCAGCTTTTCTTTGAGTATGGCATTCTCAAGGTTGGCTGCACGTAACTGCGCTCCTTGTGCCTCCATCTCTTTTAACTTTTCTTTGAGTTCTTCATTCTGCACAAGAATATCAGAATGATGTCTTCTGAAATCCTCCAATTCCTTTGCTGAGTCGTCCATCACAGCGTCCATTTCATGATGCTGTGGTATCCGTTGTTCATCAAAATTATCCCCACCTGCTTCTTGGTGTTCTTCCTCTCTCTCTTTTTCAACTTCTTCTATAGATGACTCATCTTCTTTGTGCCCTTCTTCTTCTCCAACAGGTATAACCAGATCTTCTAATATCATCTTCGATCTTATTTTGTTGTTATATTCGGCCTTGAGGAAGTTTGAGATTTCGTACCCATTCTATGTGAAAAATCTTGGATAATCAAAAATTGGGGCGAACTTCCTTTCCACAAATTTACTATGTTCTGCAAACCAATAGAGGAAGTATATTGTGCAACCTTCCAATTTGTGGAAAGCCATTGAGTAATCCTCCTGTTCAGTTTTGCTTCTACTCCTCTTTATGCTATCCATTACATATGCCAGGATTAACCTTGGCCAGCATATACTGTTGATGACGTCCACACTGTCTACCAAGGCCAAGAATCTGTACGGCAAATTTGAACCGCCAGACTTTGTGAAGAATACTGTTTGGCACAAGTGGAAGATTATTAGCTTGGCCAAATCATCTGGATTAACAGCGTTATCTCTGCCACGAAGCTGACATAACAATTCAAAGAACTTGTCTCTCACTTCCTTATTCGTGACTTCTGAGTGTTTGCCCTTAGTATTAGCCACCAATCTTGTGAAGTGATCTCTACACAGGCTCAATGATGCTGGTGGTGTGGGTTGCTGTTGTTTTTCCTTTATCAATCTTCTGTAAAAAACATCATTATCGCTTTCTTCATTCAGCGGTAGACCAAATATGACTGCCATATCGTCGATGCTTGGCACGATTTTAATAGTGGTGCTCAATTCAAAGCACTCGACGCCATCTTCTTCTTCTATGTAACTTGCAATTAAATTCTCAAGCCCTTCCGTTACCTTGGCCACTTCGGAGACGTGGACTCTGTTTTGGTAGAAAATCTCGACAAAATTCTAGAAACCAGTATTCTTCAAGGAACCAATAACTGGCTCAGGTAAACGGCCAACATCTTGATTGACCTCCTCCATAAGATTTAGCATTGGCTTGAAGGTAGAACGAAAAAGTCTTGAATCCTTATTCCTGACATATTTTCTTTCTACAAAACAAAAAAAATAAAAAATTAGGTCGGAGAATGGCCATTCTTATGGGTTTTAACATTGAGAATGACATTCTCCGTGTAAACTAACACGGAGAATGTAATTCTCCGTTTCAAATGACACGAAGAGTGTCATTCTCTGTTTAAAATAAAATGGAGAATGAACATTCTAATGTGTTTTAACACTGGGAATGTTATTCTTCGTTTCAAGTTAGACGGAGAATGCCATTCTCCGTTCCAAATTAAACGGCAAATAGAATTTAACATTCTAATGCGTTTTATGACGGAGAATGTCATTTTCCTTGTAATATATACAGAATTTGCGAACATAAAATCAAAGTTATATCTTCTGTTTGCACTTCTTCTTGCACTTCTTTTTGTTTAGCAACTTTTTCCTTTTTCTTTTGTGCAACTTTCTTAGAATAGGGTTTCGGTTGTTCTCCGTCTATCGCTTTTGGATTTTCTATAACTGGTGCATCTTCTCTAATTTGTGATGCTACCGGTGATGATTCTGTCGCTGATGTCGACATGGTGTGAAGATTGCGAATGGGGAGGAAGGTTTGAAGATTTTGGAGGAGAATGACCTAGGTTTGAGTACAGAGTGGAGTATGGAAGAAGAGGAAGAATCGAAACGGTTTTTTTTTTTTTGTAACAAATGGGTTTGGGGGTGTTTTGAATTAATTAGAAGGGCAAAAATGTCATTCGATGGAAGGGCAAAAGACTCCTTTCTGCTTAATTATATTAATTTGAAGGGGAAAAATGATTCTGCTTAATCAAAAAGAATCGAAGCTATTTGACAAAAATGTCATTACAACTCAACAAAACAAATGAACATAATACATTAGGGGTTTCCATACATTAGATATAAAAGAAGAAGGAAAAAAAACATCGTCTTCCATATTCAATCATTTCAGATTGGACTCCTTTTAGTACTTCATTGTGCTCTGAAGTTGTAATCCATTCAGCAGCTTTGCGTCTTTCCATTCCCGCATCAAACTGCATATAACAAACATAACATCAAAAATATTGCTCTAAAAAGTGTAAGTTTTTGACGACATATTTTCAGACTTACATTGAGAGAACTGTAGTCTAGACTACATCGGTCTTTCATGAATGCAATTATAAAAATCCCACAATCAACAGAATTGCCTTGGCGGGGAACATAATAAGGACATTTTATTGCAAAAGTAGAAAAGCTGAACCTAGCATCTCTCAACTTCAAAATCTCTACTTCGAGAAAGAGATCCAAATTTGAAAACTACAATTACCAAAATACAATATGTATTAGTATACCGCGTATCTTGTACCCGATTCATAAAAATTGATGAATATGAGCTTACTATTTCTTTTATGACTGTTTTGTTTTGAATCGGATCATCTTTAGATGCAAGTGAGTCCCAAATTTCAATAGTCCTTTTTTTTAACCAGAACTCTTGCAAGAGTATAGTGTCCGTCCAGAAGAATGGGTATGTATATCTGAATCAGGATTAATTAGGTAAAACAAATTAGTAAATTTTCAGAAAATTAGGATTAATATTTAAACAGAAATACATTAATACCTCGTTACAAGTGCTTAAAGATCCCATGTAATCCTGAAAATATTTGTACTTCTTCCATATTTCATGAAGCTTTTTGTCGGATGGAGGTAACGTTTCTTTCTACATACACATCAACTAATACATTACGAAGGACAAACAAACGAGAAAATTGTTAATGCATATGCATTGAAAAATAAAATGCTCACTCACCGATATCTTTATTGGTAAAAACCATACATTAGCTTTATTGGAGGTTCTTTTCCGTTCCTCCGCGGTGAGAAAAGCAGAGATAATGCCTACAATCTGAATAAATCATTAAAAATGTAAGCGATGGAATCGAAGTAAACATAGATGGCATCTAAGAAGAAATATACTCTCTATACATATTCCATTTTTAATTCTCGTTAAAGGAGCTAAGGTCTTCATCTCAAACCGAGACATATAGATTTTGTTGCAAGATGATATTATTTCTCTAAGAAAAGAAACGAATAAATTAGGAGAAAAAAACTGTTGGAATTAAATCAAAACTCATATTACTTACTCGTCAGGTTTATCATCGACAAAAATATAGTCGTAATAACTCGAAGAACCACTAGTACAATTGCTAGGCTTCGAGGTTGAACCCCTTGTTAAACTTTTCGATAGTGTGACCGGATCTAAATTTCCATGCATTCTTTTAGAAGAACTGCTAAAGTCAGTTTCTTCTGTAGGGGACAATACGAGAATTCGGTCCAATGCTTTACTACGAGACTGTAGCTCCACGTCCTCCTCTTCGGAAGAAGATTCAACGGAAACCACCTTCACATTATTAAATGCTCCAGATGAAGATGCCTTCTCCAAAGCTGGAGATTCTTCAATCTTCTCAAAACGTCGAGATAAATTCATTTGTTCAATTTCTAATGAACAAAGCTTAGAATTGATCTTTACAACTTCAGCTGAAATCGTCGACAGATGTTCTTCAATCTTGTGCAACAAACGCGGAATGAAGGTTTCATTTGGAGCTGGCAACCAGTCTTCTACGTCTTCTACATTTCCTACCACACGAGTAGACATCTTGAGAACAAGAAAACTATTGTATTTTAGAAAACTATTCTATGTATTTCAGAATGAATAATATTACTATGAAACAAGAAAACTATTGTATATATAGCAAGAGAGAAGTACAAAAAGTGAGAAAGATGGAAAGACAAATAAATTTCGAGACTAGCAAATAATCTACTAGCCGTTTGATTGAGGAGGGCTCGAGGAAGATTCTACTAGCCGTTTGAAAAATACAAAAGGTTGTCATGATCAACTTCAATTAAGGAACTCTATAAGAGGTTTAATTTCGCTTGATTGAGGAACTCTATGAAGTCCGCCGCGAACCGGAACTTCTTCTTCATTCCTTTTTCATCTCTGTTTCTCCTTCCACCACCACCACCATGGCCTGTAGCTTTATAACAAAAATATTAAATTTTTAGATGAAACAAAAAAACTAATTACGGAAAGATTACTAAATCAAAATCAAACAGAACACATTTTCATAGAAAACATGAGATTAAAGATGAAAGTGTCACAGAAGCAACACCACAATTTTACAATAACTAAGCAGACTCTGCTAAGCAATAACTAAAATTAGGGATTGTGTCCTCCTTGAATTTAATTTACATAAAGAAGAGATTGGAGAGGACGAGCTTTTGTCGGCTTCCTAAATGTACCATTCTCCATCCTAAATGTACCATTCTCCGTCCTAAATGTACCATTGTCCGTCCTAAATGTACCATTCGTCGTCGGTGTCCTCATCTAGATCGCCAGCAGCGGTGGTATCGTCTACATCACCTACAGACCTGGACACACTGTGTCCTTAGGGATTGTGTCCTCCTTGGATTTAATTTACACAAAGAAGAGATTTGAGAGAACGAGCTTTTATCGGCTTCCTAAATATACCATTCTCCGTCCTAAATGTACTATTCTCCTTCCTAAATGTACCATTCTTCATCCTAAATGTACCATTCATCGTCGGTGTCCTCATCTAGATCGCCAGCAGCGGTGGTGTCATTTACATCGCCTACAGACCTGGACACACTATGTCCTTAGGTATTGTGTCCTCCTTGGATTTAATTTACACAAAGAAGAGATTTGAGAGAACGAGCTTTTATCGGCTTCCTAAATGTACCATTCTCCGTCCTAAATGTACCATTTCGTCATCGGTGTCACCATCTAGATCGCCAACGGCGGTGGTGTCATCGTCTACATAGCCTACAGACCTGGACATACTGTGTCCTTCCTTTCCGGCCGACACATAATTATTGTTTTATATACGTAGTTGCACAAAATATTAAATTACCTGGACGAAAGAGAAAGTAAATATGAGTTAATTTAAGGTGTTCATTGAAAAATTGTATTGAAGAATGACCTGCTATAGCAAGTTAACAAGAGGTCAAAAGTCAAAAACAATATTAAATGATGTCTCATGTATTATTTCATCTGAATTTAATCTGAACCGTTGGATTAACATCCAACGGTCCAGATTTCGGATGTATCGATACATCCAAAATGGGCGGATATATATATATATATATATATATATATATATATATATATATATATATATATCGGAAGCGGATCAAAAGCCCCCTTTAGAAAACCCCCTAAAAACCCCCCTCACTCTAATCCGTAATTTAATGTTAATATTAATGTTAATGTTAATATTAATGTTAATATTAACATTAAATACTAAAATTAATATTAAACTTAACATTAAAATTAATATTAACATTAACATTAACATTAATATTAACATTAACATTAACATTAACATTAACATTAACATTAACATTAATATAAAAAATATAAAAAAATTAATATTAACATTAACATTAATATTAACATTAATATTAATATTAACATTAATATTAATATTAATATTAACTAGTTTGTTTGTTTTGTTAAATATATATATAAGATGTCTAGTTTGTTTTGTTATATATATAAATATTCCTAAAACTATATAATACTTTGGCCAATAAAACATAGTTTGCTAACTAAATTTTTTATCATGACAAACTTTGAGTTTTTAGCCTAAAACGATTTTGATTTTTCAAGTGTTTATGTAAAATATTTTTACTAATAAAATCCAGTTTCCAAACATTATAAAATATTTTCCAAAAATAGTTATATTATAAATTTTCTTCTGGTCGTCATTATTAATCATGAGTAATCGTGCCTTTCTAATTCCTCAAAAATTTGGACCCTTACACATCGACCATGACTATTGGACAAATCGAAACATTGTCAGATCATCGCATACCACAAAGAAAGATGCTTTGCCATATTTACTGTTTATATATTATGTATATTTACTATTTAGTTACTACATATCTATTATTTGTTTATTTCTAGTTCATCATGTTGCATCTCTGTTTATTGTTTATGTTTTACTTTACTGTGCTTCTAGTTATACACGATGCAAAGTGTTAGTCATATTTTCGTTGCTTATATTTCGCATATGGACCTAGAATTAAGGGACTACCACTTGTTTATTGCATTTTCATAAACTTTGAGATGAATGTGCCACGAGATGTGCATGAGTGGTGAGTAGCATATAGACTTCGGACTTGTGTATTGGCTGATCACCAGTACATATAGGACGTGTGTAAGCACCCTAATTTTTGGAAATTATTTTTTATTTTGTATAATTTATTATTTATTAAATTATATTTTATCTTTAATTAAGATTATATATGTACTTTTTCGTACCTTTAATTTTTGAAGCAAAGAAATATCAATCTTTCGAAACGTCCTTCATGTGTTTTGAAGTAAACATGTGTTACCTTCAATTTGATATATCATGTCTCATCCAAACTTATCCCCTAACATTCATTTGACTTCGCACAACTTCGGATCAATATAGGTCAATTGACCATTTACCGTAATTCTAGACCTAACTTCCAACTTGAGTTCGGAATTTGACATCACTCAAAAATATTTGACCATTATATGGTTTTGACCTATTTTGAGCCTACAACACACATGCCAAGGGTGTGCCAATCAATCGAGTTTCCATGTGTTATTTATTTGCAAATGGCAAGATACTCATTAGTTGACATTTTGGGTACGATTTGACTAGAAAATATATTTGGACCCTAACCTAGCCAACCCCACTTGGTAGAGCCTTGTTAGGTTTACCCTGATTTACTCATAATCACGTTTATTAGCACGATTCTCGACAGCATGCCATTTTCTTTATGTTGCATCCTTGTATTTTCCAGTCTTTACTTTCTTGTACGATTTTATATCCAACAATGCATGTTATTACTGTCATAGTAGGCTTGTATATTATGTGTCTTGCTAGTCCCCTGAGGACCGGGTGATCTCTCCAGGTTTGCTAAGCTCGTTTGTAGATGAGATAGAAGATTGGTGATTGGTTTTTTAGGACTTTCGGTATATATTTAGTTCATATATTTTATAGTCATCCAATATTTTATTTTATTTTACTTTGACCATGCTGTTGTACAGCCTCATTTTGTAAGCTCATTTCTTCTTCAGAAGCTTGTTAAAGATAATTGTAATAGAGTCTGGTCCACTTTATTGCATATTGTTTTTTCTGTTACTTGTAGGAACCGGTATGTTAATGCCTGACCAGTATTAGTATACTTGGTTTATATAAGATTTTATCTTCAGTGGATTGAGATAGGTACTTGTTATAACCTTGTGGTTTATTATAGACGCTTATACATATTCAAGCTGGGCAGGAGTCCTCTCGATACATAGTTGGCATGTATAAGGTATCATAGTCCTACGTATTTTGGGACTGGGACGCTACATATATTTTTTGGTGGCCCATGCAGATCGAACTAGCCGTATCAATTACGTTACTGTACCGAACGGGCCATCGAATATGATTAAACCCTTAGGAATCTCAATCCACAACAGCCTTGACAATTCTTTTAGAAATTTTTTACCATCCTTGAACTTCGTATTTGCTTTCGACTATTCTTCATTTGCTTTCTCGTACCATTGTTTTTTGTCCCTTCCTATTTCGGAGTGACGAATGATCGTGCTATATAGAATTTATCAAAAATTCTTAAGTTATAGTACAAAGTTAGTTTGCTTATTGAATTTTGGTTGCTTGATAGATAGGAGAGGATTAGAGATGCCGTATGCCATATATATCTAGTAGTAGTGATTTTTGTCATTAGTGTGCAAGGGTATAAATTTTTGGGCAGCATGTGTTTGATGAGATAGTATGACCAAAGGTGGGTAGATGTCCTCAAGGCATAATATGATTTATTAATGAATTAATGATTAAAATAATTGAAGAAGTTTTATGAATTTACAAGCTTGTGAGAGAGGAGATTGGATTTGCTTTTCGAGAATTAGATGGTGGTAGATTATTATTACTAATTGATTTTTGTATTCATGGTTTGTATAGGATGAAATCTTTGAGGAAATTAGTCGATAGATTCAAAGGTTAAAGAAAATCGAGGATAAAATGGTTAAGGGACTAGTAATTAAATTCATGGCTTGATGGTCAAGGAGGACAAGCTTTCAACATGATCGTTGCAAGACCGCATGTCACGACCCGTACCCAGAGCAGGGGCACGAGCACGTGGGTACATCCAGCCTACGCCGTAGAATCGGCGGTAGAACGCTGTATAGGTCTACTAGAAAGTATAGCATCTAGACACAATATATATGTACCTACCATCTCCACACGGAGGTATATAATCTCAACTCAATCACAAGACATCTAAGGAAGATAGGCACGAATATCATAAAGATATGATGGAAATAGAAGAACTGAAATAGATGCAAAGTCGCAACACAGTTTAGAGTTAAAGACAGTCACAAGATCCCAATATATAACGTATAACAAAAGTCTCAGATACTAGCTGAATCGCAGTCCAGTCAAACCTATCTAACAGATCTAGATATGTGGTATATCCTCTACTAGTTCCAGGGGTAACATCTGGTCAAAGTCTCCATCTTGGCCATACACGTAATAGGTAGAGCATTCGGCCTCTAAGTCCTCTGTAAACATCAACGGGGTAATCTTGTCAGGATAATGAATGAGCACAAACACCAACAGCAGTTCTTTAGTATTGACAAATACTATAAAAGACAATCATAATGGAATATAAAATGATATATCAAGACTGAAATATAAACAGAATATATAAAATAGGAAATCATGACAAGGTGTAACGTACAGGAAAGTAGAACTGAACAGGAATAACTGATGTACAATGTAAATATAAAATGTGCCTTGAGTATTAAAGCATTATGTGATCAGTTTGTGTCAGGATCAGCCTGTTCCATTTGACCGGCTATGATATAAGAAATGTGCCTTGAGTATTCAAGCGTTATGGAAAGCTATGAGACAGGCAGTATCAGGTCAGGCAGTATCAGGTCAGTAGAAATGAACAGGAATAACTGATGTACAATGTAAATATAAAATGTGCCTTGAGTATTCAAGCATTATAAAAAGCTATTAGGCAGGCAGTATCAGGTCAGGCTACACCCTACGTATGGTGAGGGTGGAGCTATGATGCAGGCAAGAAGTACCAGGAATACAGGCAGGTGGGGTATTGATCACATAACCTATAGTAACTCCCTATCCCCGAATAGTATATGGATCCGGACACAACACGTCATGACACGGGATTCCCTAAGAGGGGAGCAAATCCTCTTGAGAATCGACATCAATACAAGTATAGAAAACAAGATCGAATATTGTACCAATATACCATGGTAACCCAGGAATGACATCTTATGACAGGATCCTTGTATACTAGTCCGTATACCATCGTGTCGGGAATCAAGTAAAATACTATAACTAAATCAGATATAGTAGATATCAAGATAATAAAAACTATCAAAGAATGTACTCGCCTGCGGTCCTGAGCTGTCAAATAGGATCGATGCTCAGAGTGATGTCACAGACCTAAAGATGAGATATATATGAGTTAATTAGGGTTTGACAGTGTTAGGCATGATTTTTTAATGTATGATATGCAATCTAGGTAAAACTTCGTCAAACTAAGTTAAACTCAGTCAAATGTTGACTTACAGTTGACTTTTGGTCAACTGGTCAACTTTGGTCAACTCCTAGTCCAAGCTAGTCTAATGGTTGACTCACAGTTGAATTTTGGTCAACTGGTCAACTCTGGTCAAGTTCTAGTCAATTCTAGGCCATGTGTTGACTTGTTGCTGACTTTTGGTCAAAATGGTCAAACTTGGTCAACCGAGGTCAAAATTTGTTTAAGTATCATATTCCTAACATTTACCTACCAAGATACCATATACCTTGGTCATATTGGTATCCCGGTACCAATACCTTGGTCGGGACCTAATACCTTAACTTGGGTAAATTATCTTAGCCTCTAACCAATACCTTACCCTTACCTTGCCTTTACCCTATGCAACTCCAATACCTTGCCAAAGTATTCAAACACCTTACATTGGTATCCTATTACCTTACCTATGTATCTCGATAACATACCTTGGTATCTTGATACCTTACCTTACACTAAGGTAAACCCATTTACCTTGTCTCATGACAAGGTAAACTCATTTACCTTGGTCAAGGTAATCTAATCCTCAGATACCAACCTAGTATCCTAAGACACAACTCTAACATCTAACTAACTTACTACTATCTAACAATATCTAACTAAACATATTATAACATCTAACTTATAACCATATCTAAGATATCAATATCTAATATATACACCAACTCAAACTAATAACTAACAAATATCTAATATAAATACCAACTCAAACTAATACTTTAACAAATCTAATAGAAAAGGGGATAATAGAATGCAATGGGGCTATTGATGGGCTTGCAAATGGGGGCATAGGGAGGTGGCTACCCTTGCTACTGCTGCTACTTAAACTGATGTGACTGCAGCTGCCATTGCTGCCTATAGTTGCTGCTGCAACTGCAGCATTATCTTGTTGCGACTGCTGCTCTTCTACCTTTGGGGCAGCAGCTAGCTGCTGCTTACGCTGCCATGTCTGCTGAAGGCTGATGCTGCTGCTCCCTCAAGGCAGCAAGCTCCCCCCTCTATCTCTCTACTCTCTCACTCACACACAAAATCTAAACCCCCCTTCCTACTACACACACAAATATACATACACAATCAACTAATCCTCTCCTTACTAACACATCAACATACAACAACTCAACAACTCATATCAAACAACTCACCCACACAACATAAAATACTCTCAACTATACACATAAACACTCATATCATTCCCTCTCCCTCTCACACTACCTATACACTCAAGCACAACACACACATTCTAATACACATATCCAATCCTCAACCTCACACCATAACACACTAATATATATCTATATACACTCCTCATGCCCAAAAACAGTCCAACACATTAATGTATATCAATTTGACATGTAACATATATATATGACATTGTAGGCTAAACCACTTGAATACCAACATAGGTATCTAAATAGAAAGAAGCCCAACCATCCTAACCATGGTTAATCCACCCTCTAACAATCCTAAAACTGAATTTAAAACACAATTAAACCTAATGGGCATATAATCAAACACATGGTGTGTCTCCTCTTCGAAACTCTCCATGGGGATACCAAAACTATCCCAACTTCTAGAGAGGACTCATGTGAGCCTCTAAACCAATAGTAATGGTGATACACGCATAGGGGTAGTCCTAATGAATGCAAATCTATCTAAAATGTAAAGGAAATTGAAATAGAGAGACGGTTATACCTATTGGGAGTTGGATCCCAATGATACACTCAAATGGACACGGTTCCGACACGAAAACTCCTCCAAAATGGACACCCTTCCTTATTCCTTGCTAGCACCTCCTCCTTGATGGATTAGGAAGAATGGATGAAGAGTGGGTTGATTGGAGAGATCAAAACCTAGAGGGAAGCTCTCAAGTTTTGGAGAAGAACAAATTTTGGGGAAAAAAAAGAGGCAAGCATGAAATGAAATGAAGAGGATACTTCCTATATGTGGCTGTCCAAACAAGAGCCCTAATGGCCTATTTGAAATGTCCAAGATGCCCCCCTTTGGTCTCCTTTGGGTCAACTTAAGTCATGTGAAGGTTTGGGGTCAAAAAGGTCAAGTTTAGGTATCTAATTTAACCATTCTAATCAAGTGGGTTTAGTCTAATTATACTAACTTAATTAGTAGGGTTTGTGGGCTGTGGCTAACTAATCTTGGGGTTCCGACTAGAGTCTAAGCTACCTGGGTCACTAACACAGGTTGGAACGAGACGAAACTCAAATCCGACTAAACAAATCCCTTAAAATCAATATTAATAAATAAAAATTCCCAAAATATGGAAAATGACAAATTTATCCTAAATTTTGAAAACTGGAAGTGATAAATCTACCCTCCTTAAAATAATTTTGTCCTCAAATTTTAGGTTGGTTGTACTCTTCTCTAGGTCAAACCTCCAACAATCAAGGTCAAAACTTCTATCTAGCAACACACAAGATCATGGTCCTACTGGTAATAATTTGTCAGTCTTAACATGGTCACTACACTATCTAGCATAACAAAACACAATCCAAGATGTACTATTGGAAAAACAACAATCATAGGAAAATGACGGAAGAAGAACAAAGGACAGACTGCTAACCCGTCACCTGTAGCATCGGCCTCCTCGGCCGTCAACGCAGAACCCTGCCCGGCTGGGTATATCCCTCTGCTGGTACGGGGCATGGCATTGTTCCACAGGTGGCCTAACTCCATAACTCTGCCCTTGGTATGGACACTGGCCAGGACGATGAAGGGTTAAGAGATAATCCTTAACAAGATGCTCTATTGATCCACAGTGCAAGCACACTTCCAGCCTCTCTCTGCACACCTCCCAAGTATGGCCTGACCTCTAACAGTAGGTACATATAGGAGCTGGCTAAAACTGCCTCGGAGGCTGCTATTGATCTTGTTGTACTGGAGCTCATATCGTCGCATGAAACTGTTGAACCTGGGCCCTAGCTGGGACCTGGAACTGCTGTTGTGGCGACTGAAAAGATGATACAGAAACTGGGGCTCAAATGAATGGGACACAAGGTTATGTAGGTAGTAGGCTTAAATGTGGGTCGTGTCCATATTTTAGGTCGACAAGTTTGGGTCGAAATGGTATCCCCTGTTCGAGTCGAAAATAAAAGTAACTTCGTGGGGTAAATCAAGATTGGGTCTTGTGTCAGAAAAGTCGTGCGATAAAAATGAAGCACACAATGGTGTGTCTGAGTAGGTCACGAAGGTCATGGATGTAGGGTGTCTTGTCTAGATCATGCATGTGAAGTTGGTTTTGAGAAAACAACTAGTCTTGTGCTCCTAAATTAAAAGTCATGGCAATGTGCATATGATAATCATAAATAAAGATGGGAATAGTCAAATGGCCTAATTTGACTAAAAGTTATGATACAAAATTAGTACAAGGGAACAAGTTTGAGTGGTACATGATATATCCAAATATAGATAATCTTGTCTACTACAAACTCATGAAGGAAGTTTCCAGAGATTGACATCTCTGACGCTCCAGAAATCAAAGTCACGGAAGAACATTCGTCTATCTAGAATACTCTCTCTGGGAATATATAATAACATAAATGAAATGATAAAGATGACATGTTATGACCCTTCTCAAGATACAATCTGATAATCATACGTGTCTGTCCAAAATCATGATACTCAGAATCCTCGACACGCTTATAAGCAAGACTGCGATAAACGATAGGGTCCATAACTGGGGTATGCACCTCTATAATCATGTCGTTTGGAATCCTCGCTACATCGAATAGTATAGCTGCGAGAAATCCTAAATCTCATAATCAAGATATATTCATCCGAAGTCAGGTCTTTACGTTCTCATCCCGCCGGCTAATACAGCTGCGATAAACTCTAGGCTCCATAACCAAGTAGACATTTTACCTTTCCTGTTATTTTTGTTAACATATTTTATCAGAAGATACCGTAACTCAAGCCATAACATTCATCTCGATATGAAAAGTCAAATCAGCGATGTCCCATCAAAATCAAATTCAATAACGAGGAACAAGGGTGAATGAAAGCAAAATGAAAGGATTTCAAATTGACAATTAAACAAGATTCTCGAGGGTCGACCCAATGTAACTCTCCACCCCTTTCAAATATTATTTACCATAATAATGTCTCACTCGATCATAATCTTGCAAGTCTTGCCTAGAAATTCAGCAAAAATATTGTGTCTAAGAGCAAAAGAAACAGACAAAAAACTGTGCATAGTACCGGAATTAAACAAAGCTAATACAGGAAAGGAATCGAGTAGAACAGAACCTGCCACTACATCTGCCATGGGCTCAGTCTCCTCGGCTGCCAATGCGAATGCCCTGCCCTGGGGTGCTCTCCTCTGGTGTTGTGCAAAACGGTGATGTTGGGTCTGAAGTGGCTGACCCTGCTGCTGAGCTGCAGGCCCCGCCTGAACTCTCGCAGTTGGTGCTCTGTCCTGACCTCCAAGGTCTCTATGAATAGAGCAATCCCTCAGCTGATGGTCGGATGCTCCACAGCGTAGGCAAGCGCCCAACCTCTTCCTGCATACCTCACAAGTGTGCCCCGATCTCCCATAGTAGGTACGCTGGATTGCCGACCTCTGGCCCTGCCCCTGCTACTGATGGGCACGTGCTGGTGTTTGATGCTGCTGGTGCTGATACTGCTGCTAGAACGGCCTCGGCTGAGTGTGGGGAAGCTTCGCCGGTCCCGCAATAGAACTAGCTCCCAAAGTATCACCGCTCCTCTTCAGCCTGAGACCGTAGTTCTTCTCTGCTATCTGAGGATCCATCAGCATCTGCTCGAAAGTCAACTCGCGATGCCCAGATGTGCGAGAACGAACAGCATGGTTCAGGCCCCTCCTGAGCTTGCGGGTCTTCTTTCCCGCATCCTGAACCATCCTCGGGGCGAATCGGCTCAGATGGAAGAATTTTGCTGCATACTCGTCCACTACCGAGTTCCCCGGCACCAGTCCCGTAAACTGGCCCTCTAACGCGCTAAGAGCCACATAGGGGAAGAACTTCACCTTGAAGATCCTCCTAATGTTCTTCTAAGTCAACCCTCTCACTGACGCACGAGGATCCATGCGGTACCACGTCAAGGCGATGTCAAAGAACTGACTCGCCGCTGCTGCAACTCACTGTCCTCTGGGAAGCTCTGCCAATTTTAAGCTCCGCTCTACATCCTCCAACCAGTCGTCGGCATAAAGAATGCCCTCTGTCCCCCTAAACTTCCTAGGGTACATCTCCTTGAAGTCCAGTACTGATCCAGGCCTCTGCTGATACGGCTGTGGGTAGGGGCGCCCTGAACTGGAGCTGCTGCTACCTTCTCTACCGCTACAAGTGCTAATTGATGATTATTCTCCATGCTCTGTCTCAGCACCTCGGCCTGGCACTGCGATGCCTCTGCCTGGGCTCGCTGCGACTCCATCATCTGCTGGAGAAGCGCAAACATCTGAAGTGCATCGGTTGGTATCAGAGGTGGTGGCGGTAGAGTCTCCGGTATGACGATACTAGGCCTCTGAACTGGAGATGGAAGACCTCTTGGTACTATTGCCACTCCCTCCTGAACGGTAGGGACAATGGGGACATGCTCCTGAATGGCAGCTCCCTCAATCGAAGAAACATGTCACGAAATGTTGGACCTCTCCGGTGCTGCCTTGGATCAAGCTGCCTGAGCTCGAGTCACTGTCATCCTGGAGACAGATTCGAGCAAAAGATTAATATGGCACAAGATAAGATATTATCAAATAAGGACAATTGAATTCGAAATGCAAGAAGAATCGTCATGATAATCGAAAGATCAGAGATTTTTCTAAAATGTGATTGAGTAACTCATATCATAACTTAGAACCTATATCCTAACTGCAGGCTCGTAATTAATACTCTAAGTCGAGTACCATTATGAAATTGTACTAGTTGCGGCATGGGCTACCACAAAAATGTGTCACGACCCGTACCCTGAACAGGGGCACGAGCACGTGGGTACGTCCAGCCTATACCGCAGAATCGGCGGTAGAACGCTGTATAGGTCTACTCGAAAGTATAACATCTAGACACAAAATATATGTACCTGTCATCTTCGCACAGAGGTATATAATCTCAACTCAATCACAAGACATCTAAGGAAGATAGGCACGAATATCATAAAGATATGATGGAAATAGAAGAACTGAAATAGATGCAAAGTCACAACACAGTTTAGAGTTAAAAACAATCACAAGATCCTAAAATAAAATGTATAACATAAGTCTCAGATACTAGCTGGATCGCAGTCCAATCAAACCTATCTAACAGATCTAGACAGGTGGTATATCCTCTACTGGCTCCAGGGGTAACATCTGGTCTAAGTCTCCATCTTGGCCATACCCATAATAGGTAGAGCAGTCGACCTCTAAGTCCTTTGTAAACATCAACGGGGCAGGATAATGAACGAGCACAAACACCAACAACAGTTTCATAGTATTGACAAATGCTATAAGAGACAATCATAATGGAATACAAGATGATATATCAAGGCTAAAATATAAACAGAATATGTAAAACAGGAAATTATGTCAGGGTGTAACGTACATGAAAGTAGAATTGAACAGAAATAACTGATGTAAAATGTTAATATAAAATGTGCCTTGAGTATTAAAGCATTATGTGATCGGTTTGGGTCAGAATTAGGCTGTTCCATTTGACCGGCTATGATTTAAAAAATATAGGAAAACAGGATCCGGCCGGCCATAATGAAAAGCTATGAGGCATGCAGTATCAGGTCAGGCTACATCCTACGTATGGTAAGGGTGGAGCCATAATGCAGGCAAGAAGTAACAGGAATGCAGGCAGGTGGGGTATTGATCACATAACCTATAATAACTCCCCATCCCCGAATAGTATATGGATCGGGACACAACACGTCATGACACGGAATTTCCTAAGTGGGGAGCAAATCCTCTTGAGAATCGGAGTCAATACAAATACAAGAAACAAGATCGAATAATGTACCAATATACCATGGTAACCCAGGAATGACATCTCATGATAGGATCCGACGTATACTAGTTTGTGTACCATCTTGTCGGGAATCAAGTAAAATACTACAACAGAATCGAATATAGTAGATATCAAGATAATGAAAACTATCGGAGAATGTACTCGCGTGCGGTCCTGAACTGTCAAATGGGATTGATGCTCAGAATGATTTCACAGACCTAAAGATGAGATATATATGAGTTAATTAGGGTTTCATAGTGTTAGGCATATTTTTTTTAATGTATGATATGCAATCTAGGTCAAACTCCGTCAAACTAGGTGAAACTAAGTCAAACTTGGTCAAAGGTTGACTTTTGGTCAACTGGTCAACTCTGGTCAACTTCTAGTCCAATCTAGAACAAACTAGTCTAATGGTTGACTCACAGTTGACTTTTGGTCAACCCTGGTCAAGTTCTAGTCAATTCTAGGCCAAGTGTTGACTTGTAGTTGACTTTTGGTCAAAATGGTCAAACTTGGTCAACTGAGGTCAAAACTAGTTTAAGTATCCTATTCCTAACATTTACCTACCAAGATACCATATACCTTGGTCATATTGGTATCCCGGTATCAATACCTTGGTCGGGACCCAATACCTTAACTTGGGTAAATTGCCTTAGCCTCTAACCAATACCTTACCCTTACCTTGCTCTTACCCTATGCAACTCCAATACCTTGCCAAAATATTCCAACACCTTACCTTGGTATCCTATTATCTTACCTTTGTATCTCGATACCATACCTTGGTATATTGATACCTTACCTTACACCAAGGTAAACCCATTTACCTTGCCTCATGACAAGGTAAACCCATTTACTTTGCCTCATGACAAGGTAAACCCATTTACCTTGCCTCATGACAAGGTAAACTCATTTACCTTAGTCAAGGTAATCTAATCCTAAGATACCAACCTAGTATCCTAAGATACAACTGTCACGCCCCGATTCCGTAGAATCGATAGTCGTCCCCCGGGCGTGATGCCGTACGAACCTAAATTTCAATTGCACAAGGCATAGTCATAAGGTTATCCGAAACACAACAACTAGAGAATGCACAGAGTAAATTGAACACACATTGTAAAGAAGAAAACTTGAGCTTTATTGATAATGAACATCACTTTACAAACTCGATACAAAGGCATCGCGCGAGCTTTTTTACAAACTGACTCCATTACAAAATAAACATTGGTGAGGTAGCCGTTCCATACACTTCATCCATTTGATTTTACAATCAGCATTACAAAACCATCTGGGATGGTGGGGAGTCGCTCCATCTGTCTTCTGGTCTTCGACATTGAAGTCTTTAAAAGAGATTGGATCTAGGCTTCGACCGCACGGATGAAGCTTCAAAACACACGAGCGTTGCCTTCCTTTACGCAGCACGCTCCTCCTTATTTACCGCACCTGTAGAGAGAGCAAGGATCAGTACAATCAATGTGTACTGGCAAGTGGCTAATTAGTTTCTAGGCTCTCATTTGGTTCAAGAATTTAGATAAAATCGTACAACTTGCTTTTAGTGATCTTTCTAGCCATCCTAGTTATTTTAATGCGAACCATTTGACGAAACATAAACCAGGTAAATTATGCTAGAATTTTCCTCGGCAGAGCGCGCCGTGCAATATAAAACTTACTCTCACCTTCCCTGTTAGTTGATAACAATTTATATCAAGTGTATAATGTGGAGGTCACAGGCATTAACTAGCCATCCTGGATATAGCATGGTAAACGGGGTCCTTGCACTGCAAGTAGCAAGCTCCGATGCAAGTCCCCGAACTACCGGTTGCTTCATACCCAGCTCGGCTATAACCTGTTTCTTCCTAGGCCGAGTCAGTCCCGCGGCCCCGGGTTGCCGCTCGAAGAAACCATCGCCCTTGTCGACAAGTTGTCCATGACCGTGTTATGTTAACAAGGTATATTTTAGGGTATCGTTGGGGCTGGTTGTGTAATCGATTCATTTACTTGATTTCGCAGACCTGAAATAATTCTCTCTTTTCTAGAATCTTATCATTTCTCTTCTAGAACATAGGCCTTGTATTTTCCAAGTGAATCATTCAATTTTGATACAGTTACCCGAGTTCTCATTTTTGAAACAGAGGGTCGAGGCGAAGGAGGTCAGCCACTCACCTAGATTGTTGTTCACGACGAGAGACTTTGTTGGTTGCGCTAGTCGTCGCCTACGCGATTACCTGAAATCGCACAAGCAACTGATTAGAACACTATGTTATTCAAGAGATTTTGATATGAATGCGAAGTCCGAAAACGTAAGCCATGAAAACCATCGAAAACATTCACGAAAATGCATTCACGAAAACCAAAGCCAAAGCAAGTGCGGCATGAAAAACCAGAGCAACAGGAGGTCTCTACCGACTCAGCCGCAGAGCCAATCCTTGAGGCACTACCCGCTGAATATGGGACTTGGTTCCGAAGAAGCCATTCCATAACTGAAAATGGATCTTAATTCAACCGTTCCCGTTCGACCGATTCGCTCGTTCCCGACCTATCGGTTCCAACCGAATCGATGGCAACAGTGTTCCTTTCTCGCGCACCCTGTGGATGGAGAACGGGGCATGATATAGGGACGGGGCACTACAACAACTCTAACATCTAACTAACTTACTACCATATAATAATATCTAACTAAACATATTATAACATCTAACTTATAACCATATCTAAGATATCAATATCTAACATATACACCAACTCAAACTAATAACTAACAAATATCTAATATAAATACCAACTCAAACGAATAAATAACAAATATCTAATATAGATACCAACTCAAACTAATACTCTAACATATCTAATAGAAAAGGGGATAATAGAATGCAATAGGGCTATTGATGGGCTTGTAAATAGGGGCATAGGGAGGTGGCAACCCTTGTTACTGCTACTGCTTAAACTGCTGTGACTGCAGCTGCTCACAGCAGCTACCATTGCTGCCTAAAGTTGCTGTTGCAACTGCAGCATTATTTTGCAGCTGCTACTGCCCTTTTGCCTTTGGGGCAGCAGCTAGCTGCTACTTATGCTGACATGTCTGCTAAAGGCTGCTGCTGCTGCTCCCTCAAGGCAGCAAGCTCCCCTTCTATCTCTCTACTCTCTCACTCACACACAAAATCTAAACCCCCTTCCTACTACACACACACATAAATACACATACACAATCAACCAGTCCTCTCCTTACTAACACATTAACATACAACAACTCATATCAAATAACTCACCCACATAACATAACAACTCTCAACTATACACATAAACACTCATATCATACCCTCTCCCTCTCACACTACCTATACACTCAAGCACAACACACACATTCTAATACACATATCCAATCCTCAACCTCACACCACAACACACTAATATATATCTATATATACTCCTCATACCCAAAAATAGTCCAACACATTAATGTATTTCAATTTGACATGTAACATACAAATATGACATTGTAGGCTAAACCACTTGGATACCAACATAGGTATCCAAATAAAAATAAGTCTAACCATCCTAACCATGGTTAATCCACCCTCTAACAATCCTAAAACTGAATTTAAAACATAATTAAACCTAATGGGCATATAATCAAACACATGGTTGCCTCCTCTTGGAAACTCTCCATGGGGACACCAAAACCACCCCAACTTCCTAGAGAGGACTCATGAGAACCTCTAAACCAATACTAATGGTGATACATGCATGGGGGTGGTCCTAATGAATGCAAAACTATCTAAAATGCAAGGGAAATTGAAATAGAGAGATGGTTATACCTATTGGGAGTTGGATCCCAATAATACACTCAAATGGACAAGGTTCCGACACGGAAACTCCTCCAAAATGGACACCCTTCCTTACTCCTTGCTAGCACCTCCTCCTTGATGGATTGGAAAGAATGGGTTGATTAGAGAGATTAAAACCTAGAGGGAAGCTATCAAGTTTTGGGGAAGAATAAATTTGGGGAAAAAGAGAGGAAAGCATGAAATAAAAGAAGAGGATACCCCCTATACGTGGCCAGCCAAACAAGAGCCCTAATGGCCTATTTGAAATGTCCAAGATGCCCCCCTTTGGTCTCCTTTGGGTCAACTTAAGTTATTTGAAGGTTTGGGGTCAAAAAGGTCAAGTTTAAGTCTCTAATTTAACCATTCTAATCAAGTGGGATTAGTCTAATTACACTAACTTAATTAGTAGGGTTTGTGGGCTATGGCTAACTAATCTTGGGGTCCCGACTAGAGTCTAAGCTATCCTGGTCACTAATACAAGTCGGAACGAGACAAAACTCAAATCCGACTAAACAAATCCCTTAAAATCAATATTAATAAATAAAAATTCCCCAAATATTGAAATATGGAAAATGACAAATTTTCCCTAAATTTTAAAAACTGGAAGTGACAAATCTACCCCCCTTAAGATAATTTTGTCCTCAAAATTTAGGTTGGTTGTACTCTTCTCTAGGTCAAACCCCCATCAGTCAAGGTCAAAACTTCTATCTTGCAACACACAATATCATGGTCCTACTGGTCCTGATTTATCAGTCTCAACAGGGTTACTACACTATCTAACACAACAAAACACAATCCAAGAGGCACTATTGGAACGTACAACAATCATGGGAAAATGACGAAAGAAGAACAAAGGACAGACTGCAAACCCATTACCTGTAGCATCGGCCTCCTCGGCCATCAACGCAGAACCCTGCCCGGCTGGGTATATCTCTCTGCTAGTGCGGGGCATGGCATTGTTCCACAGATGGCCTAACTCCATCTTCCTTCCCTTGGTATGGACACTGGCTAGGACGATGAAGGGTTAAGAGACAATCCTTAACCAGATGCTCCATTGATCCACAGTGTAAGCATGCTCCTAGCCTCTCTCTCTATACATCTCCCAATTATGGCCTGACCTCCGACAGTAGGTACAGGTGAGCTGGCTAAAACTGCTTCGGAGGCTGCTGCTGATCTTGTTGTACTGGAGCTCGTATCGTCGCATGAAACTGCTAAACCTAGGCCCTAGCTGGAGCCAGTAACTGCTGTTGTGGCGACTGAAAAGATTGATGCAGAAACTGGGGCTCAAATGAATGGAACACAAGGTTATGTGGGTAGTAGGCTTAAATGTGGGTCGTGCCCATATTTTGGGTCGACAGGTTTGGGTCAAAATGGTGTCCCTAGTTTGAGTCGGAAATAAAAGTGACTTCTTGGGGTGAATCAAGATTGGGTCTTGTGTCAGGAAAGTCGTGCGATAAAAATGAAGCACACGATGGTGTGTCTGAGTAGGACACGAAGGTCATGGGTGTAGGGTGTCTTGTCTAGATCATACATGTGAAGTTGGTTTTGAGAAAACAACTAGTTTTGTGCTCCTAAATTAAAAAGACATGGCAATGTACATATGATAATCATAAATAAAGGTAGGAATAGTCAAATGGCCTAATTTGATCGAAAGTTGCAATACAAAATTAGTACAAGGGAACAAGTTTAAGTAGGATATGATATATCCAAATGAAGATAATCTTGTCTACTTCAAACTTATGAAAGAAGTTTCCAGAGATTGATATCTCTGACGCTCCAGACATCAAAGTCACGGGAGAACATTCGTCTATCTAGAATACTCTATCTGGGAATCTATAATAACAGAAATGAAATGATAGAGATGACATGTTAGGTCCCTTCTTAAGATACAATCTGATAATCATACGCGTCTGTCCAAAATCATGATACTCAGAATCCTCGCCACGCTAGTAAGCAAGGCTACGATAAATGGTATGGTCCATAACTGGGGTATGCACCACTATAATCATGTCATTTGGAATCCTCTCTACGCCTACTAGTATAGCTGTAAGAAATCTCAAATCTCATAATCAAGATATTTACATCCAAAGTCAGGTCTCTACGTTCTCACCATGCCGGCTAATATAGCTGCGATAAACTCTAGGCTTCATAACCAAGTAGACATTTTACCTTTCCTATTATTTTCGTCAACATATGTTATTAGAAGATATCGTAACTCAGGCCATAACATTCTTCTCGATATAAAAAGTCAAATCAGCGATGACCCATCAAAATCAAATTCAATAATGAGGAACAAGGGTGAACGGAAGCAAAAGGAAAGGATTTCAAATTGACATTTAAACAAGATTCTCGAGGGTCGACCCAGTATAACTCTCCGCCCCTTATAAATATTATTGACCAAGATAATGCCTCCCCTGGTCATAAAACTGCAAGTCCTACCAGAAATTCAGTAAAAATATTGTGTCAAAGAGCAAAAGAAACAGACACAAAACTGTACATAGCACCGGAATCAAACAAAGCTAATACAGAAAAGGAAACGAGTAGAACAGAACCTGCCATGGGCTCAATCTCCTCGGCTGCTAATGCGAACGCCCTGTCTCGGGGTGCTCCCCTCTGGTGTTGTTCAAAACTGTGTTATTGGGTCTGAAGTGGTTGACCCTGCTGTTGAGCTGCAGGCTCCGCCTGAACTCTCGCAGGTGGTGCTTTGTCCTGACCTCCTCGGACTCTACGAACATTGCCATCCCTCAGCTGATGGTCGGACACTCCACAGCGTAGGCAAGCTCCTAATCTCTTCCTGCAAACCTCACGAGTGTGCTCCGGTCTCCCACAGTAGGCACACTGGATTGTCTACCTCTGGCCTTGCCCTTGCTGCTGATGGACGCGTACTGGTGCCTGATGCTGCTGGTGCTGATACTGCTGCTGGAACGGCCTCTGCTGAGTGTGGGGACCCTTCGTCGGTCCCGTACTAGAACTAGCTCCCAAAGTATCACCACTCATCTTCGACCTGAGACCATAGTCCTCCTCCTCTATCTCAGCATCCATCAGTATCTGCTCGAAAGTCGCCTCGCGACGCCCAGATGTGCAAGAACAAACAACATGGTTCAGGCCCCTTATGAACTTGCGAGCCTTTTCCCCCGCATCATGAACCATCGCCGGGGCAAATCGTCTCAGACGAAAGAACTCCGCTGCATACTCGTCCTCTACCGAGTTCCCCTGCACCAGTCCCGCGAACTGGCCCTCCACTGCGCTAAGAGCCACATCGAGGAAGAATTTCTCCATGAAGAGCCTCCTAAAGTTCTTCCAAGTCAACCCTCTTACTGATGCACGAGGATCCGTATGGTACCACGTCAAGGCGATGTCAAAGAACTGACTCGCCGTTGCTATAACCCACAGTCCTCTGGAAAGCTCTGCCAACTCTAAGCACCATTCTACATCCTCCAACCAGCCATTGGCATAAAGAATGCCCTCTGTCCTCCTGCACTCCCTGGGGTACATCCTCTTAAAGTCCAGTATTGATCCAGGCCTCTGCTGATACGGCTGTTGGGCGGGGGCGCCCTGAACTGCGGCTAACTTCTCTACCGCTGCTAGTGCTAACCGATGAGCATTCTCCATGCTCTATCTCAGCACCTTGTCCTGGCGCTGCGATGCCTCTGCCTGGGCTCGCTGTGACTCCATCATCTGCTGGAGAAGCACAAATATCTGAAGTACATCGGTTGGTATCGGAGGTGGTGGTGGTAGAGTCTCCGATATGACGATACTAGGCCTCTGAGCTGGAGGTGGAAGACCTCCTGGTGCTGCTGCCACTCCCTTATGAACGGTAGGGACAATGAGGACATGCTCCTGAACGGCAGCTCCCTCAATCAGAAAAATAGGTCACGAAAGGTTGGACCTCTCCGATGCTGTACTGGATCCAGCTGCCTGAGCTCGAGTCACTGTCACCCTGGAGATAGATTCGAGCAAAAGATCAATTTGGCACAAGATAAGTTATTATCAAAGAAGGAAAATTGAATTCGAAATACAAGAAGAGTCATGTTGATAATTGAAAGATCGGAGATTTTTTAAAAATGTGATTGAGCAACTCCTATCATAACTTAGAACCTATATCCTAACTGCAGGCTCGTAATTAATACTCTTAAGTCGCGTACCATTATGAAATTGTACTAGTTGCGACTCTGACCTGCATGGGCCACCATAAAAATGTGTCATGACCCGCACCATGAGTAGGGACGCGAGCACGTGGGTACATCTAGCCTACGCCGCAGAATCAGCAGTAGAACACTGTATAGGTCTACTAGAAAGTATAGCATCTAGACACAAAATATATGTACATGTCATCTTCGCACGGAGGTATATAATCTCAACTCAACCATAAGACATCTAAGAAAGATAGGCACAAATATCATAAATATATGATGGAAATAGAAGAACTGAAATAGATGGAAAGTTACAACACAGTTTAGAGTTAAAGACAATCAAAAGATCCTAAAATATAACATATAACATAAGTCTCAGATACTAGCTGGATCGCAGTCCAGTCAAACTTATCTAACAAATCTAGACAGGTGGTATATCCTCTACTGGCTCCAGGGGTAACATCTGGTCAAAGTCTCTATCTTGGCCATACCCATAATAGGTAGAGCAGTCGGCCTCTAAGTCCTCTGTAAACATCAACGGGATAATCCTGTCAGGATAATGAACGAGCATAAACACCAACAACAGTTCTATAGTATTGACAAATGCTATAAGAGACAATCATAATGGAATACAAGATGATAAATCAAGACTGGAATATAAACAGAATATGTAAAACAGGAAATCATGTCAAGGTGTAATATACAGGAAAGTAGAACTGAACATGAATAACTATTGTACAATGTAAATATAAAATGTGCCTTGAGTATTAAAGCGTTATGTGATCGGTTTATGTCAGGATCAGGTTGGCCATAATGGAAAGCAATGAGGCAGACAGTATCAGGTCAGGCTACACCCTACGTGTGGTGAGGGTGGAGCTATGATGCAGGCAAGAAGTAACAAGAATGCAGGTAGGTGGGGTATTGATCACATAACCTATAATAACTCCCCATTCCTGAATAGTATATGGATCCGGACACAACACATCATGACACGGGATTCCCTAAGAGGGGAGAAAATCCTCTTGAGAATTGGCGTCAATACAAGTATAGGAAACAAGATCGAACAATATACCAATATACCATGGTAACCCAGGAATGATATTTTATGACAGGATCCGACGTATACCAGTCCGTGTACCATCGCATTGGGAATCAAGTAAAATACTACAATTGAATCGGATATAGTAGATATCAAGACAATAAAAACTATCAGAGAATGTACTCGGCTGCGGTCTTGAGCTGTCATATCTAGGTAAAACTCCGTCAAACTAGGTCAAACTCGATCAAATATTGACTTACAGTTGGATTTTGGTCAATTGGTTAACTCTGGTCAACATCTAGTCCAATATAGGTCAAACTAGTCTAATGGTCGACTAGCAATTGTTTTTTGGTCAACTGGTCAACTCTGGTCAAGTTTTAGTCAATTCTAGGCCAAGTGTTGACTTGTAGTTGACTTTTGGTCAAAACGGTCAAACTTGGTCAATCGAGGTCAAAACTAGTTTAAGTATCCTATTCCTAACATTTACCTATCAAGATACCATATACCTTGCTCATATTGTTATTCCGGTACCAATACCTTGGTCGGGACCCAATACCTTAACTTGGGTAAATTACCTTAGCCTCTAACCAATACCTTACCCTAACCTTGCCCTTACCCTATGCAACTCCAATACCTTGCCAAAGTATTCCAACACCTTACCTTGGTATCCTATTACCTTACCTTTGTATCTCGATACCATACCTTGGTATCTTGATACCTTACCTTACACTAAGGTAAACGCATTTACCATGCCTCATGACAAGGTAAACTCATTTACCTTGGTCAAGGTAATCTAATCTTAAGATACCAACCTAGTATCCTAAGACACAACTCTAACATCTAACTAACTTACTACTATCTAACAATATCTAACTAAACATATTATAACATCTAACTTATAACCATATCTAAGACACCAATATCTAACATATACACCAACTCAAACTAATAACTAACAAATATCTAATATAGATACCAACTCAAACTAGTACTCTAACATATCTAATAGAAAAGGGGATAATAGAATGTAATAGGGCTATTGATGGGCTTGCAAATGGGGGCATATGAAGGTGGCTACCCTTGCTACTGCTGCTGCTTAAACTGCTGTGACTGCAGCTGCTCACAGCAGCTGTCATTGCTGCTTATAGTTGTTGTTGCAACTGCAGCATTATCTTGCTGCTGCTGCTTCCCTTTTGCCTTCGGGGCAACAGCTAGCTGCTGCTTATGCTGCCATGTCTGCTGAAGGCTGCTGCTGCTGCTCCCTCAAGGCAGCAAGCTTCCCCCATCTCTCTACTCTCCCACTCACACACAAAATCTAAACCGCCCCTTCCTACTACACACACACAAATACACATACACAATCAACCAATCCTTCCCTTACTAACACATCAATATACAATAACTCATTCAAACAACTCACCCACACAATATAACACACTCTCAACTATACATATAAACATTCATATCATTCCCTCTCCCTCTCAACCTATACACTAAAGTACAACACACACATTCTAATACACATATCCAATCCTCAACCTCACACCACAACACACGAATATATATCTATATATACTCCTCATGCCCAAAAATAGTCCAACACATTAATGTATATCAATTTGACATGTAACATACAAATATGACATTGTAGGCTAAACCACTTGGATACCAACATAGGTATCCAAATAGAAACAAGTCCAACCATCCTAACCATGGTTAATCCACCCTCTAACTATCCTAAAACTGAAATTAAAACACAATTAAATCTAATGGGCATATAATCAAACACATGGTGTGCCTCCTCTTGGAAACTCTCCATGGGGACACCAAAACTATCCCAACTTCCTAGAGAGGACTCATGAGAGCCTCTAAACCAATTCTAGTGGTGATACATGCATGGGGGTGGTCCTAATGAATGCAAATCTATCTAAAATGCAAAGAAAATTGAAATAGAGAGATGGTTATACCTATTGGGAGTTGGATCCCAATGATACACTCAAATGGACACAATTTTGACACGAAAACTCCTCCAAAATGGACACCCTTCCTTACTCCTTGCTAGCACCTCCTCCTTAATGGATTGGGAAGAATGGATGAAGAATGGGTTAATTGGAGAGATCAAAACCTATTGGGAAGCTCTCAAGTTTTAGGAAAGAACAAATTTAGGGAAAAAGAGAGGCAAGTATGAAATAAAATGAAGAGGATACCCCCTACATGTGGCCGGCCAAACAAGAGCCCTAATGGCTTGTTTGAAATGTCCAAGATGCCCCTCTTTGGTCTCCTTGTCAAAAAGGTTAAGTTTAAGTCTCTAATTTAACCATTCTAATCAAGTGGGATTAATCTAATTACACTAACTTAAGGTTTGTGGGCCATGGCTAACTAATCTTGGGGTCCCGACTAAGCTACCCAGGTCACTAACACAAGTCGGAACGAGACGAAACTCAAACCCGACTAAACAAATCCCTTAAAATCAATACTAATAAATAAAAATTCCCAAAATTTTAAAATATGGAAAATGAAAAATTTATCCTAAAATTTGAAAATTGGAAGTGACACCGCCAACGCCAAGAGGAGCGACTAGAGGTAACCACTTATAGTTTATGATAGGAACATTGCATAGGAAAATTGTTTGAGATTGATCGTTACTTGCTTCATTTAGAGAGACCGTAGTAACATAGTGGACCCCTTTGAACTATTCCTAGTTATGTTAGTGAGCCTTATTTTAAATTCTAGGATGAAATTCTTTTAGGATGGGTAGACTTTAAGCACCCTAATTTTTAGAAATTATTATTTATTATTTTATATGATTTTAATTAAATTATATTTTATCTTTAATTAAGACTATAGATGTACTTTTTCGTAGCTTTAATTTTTTGGAGCACAAAAAATACCAATCTTTCGAAATGTCCTTCATAAGTTTTGAAGTAAACAGGTTTACATTCAATTGATATATCATGTCCCATCCAAACTTGTCCCATAACATTCTTTTGACTTTGCACAACTTCGGGTCAATATAGGTCAATTGACCGTTTATCGTAATTCTAGACTTAACTTCCAAGTTGAGTTCGGAACTCAACATCGCTCAAAACCATTTGACCTAATATATGGTTTTGATCCATTTTGAGCCTACGACACACATGCCAAGGGTGTGCCATTCAATCGTGCTATTTATTTACAAATGGCATAAGAGACTCATTGGTTGACTTTTTGGGTTTGATTTGACTAGAAAATATATTTAGACCCTAACCTAGCCAACCCCATTTGGTAGAGCGATGTTAGGTTGCCATGACTTTGTAGAATTATTTTGAATTTATTTTGGGATGTTATACAGCCAAATAGATTTAAATACAATTTTGTATATATATGATTATATTTATAATAGCCTAATACTATATATATATATATATATATATATATATATATATATATATATATATATATATATATATATATATATATATATATATATGTTCCAATATATATATATATATATATATATATATATATATATATATATTTTGGAATATATATATATATATATATATATGTATATATATATATATATATATATATATATATATATATGTTCCAAAACCAGCCGGCTAGTTTTGTATTATAGAACCAACCTATGTTTTATGGATTAGATGGAAATTTAGTGGTTGAGATTAAAAGGTGTAGACCCTACCACATTTTTAAGTCATTTAATCTCAACCATGCAATTCCAATCCAACATATAACATAGGTTGGTTCTAAGTACAAAATCAGCTAGTTGGTTCTAGAGCACTCTTCAAATATATATATATATATATATATATATATATATATATATATATATATATATATATATATATATATATATATATATATATATATATATACGGCCTTATTCATTGTTAAATTTTGTGATTCATATCGACTAGAAATTATGGCACAGAAAGCATAATTGTGTGCTTTGACTAGTGTTCTCACCATGGTAGGGAAGGCCGAGCCGTATGTGTGTCCTAACTAAAAAAATAAGTCAAAGTTGTGACTTGAACCCTATAAATGGTTTAATTAGTATTTATTAAGAAGGAGACCTCGTCGTACCAAACTAGCCTAGACTTGACCTAAACCAAACTCAAGCCATGTAGATAGGTAGTGTTCTAGTAACATCCATGTCGATATATTTTATGTGCATATGTCGTACTTTCTTTTTAATAATCTAATAAAATTTTTTAAGTGATTGTTATATATATAATATGGATATCAATATATTTTTATAATTAAATAATTTTTTATTTATAAATATGATAAATAATTTCCTAGAAACAACTTTGAGGATTTTTTGGGATTTTAGGCTATATATGTACTTATTGGTGTACCTATATAATATAAATGCTAACCCTTGATTAGAAAATCTCTAGGAAGAACTTATTTTTTTTATGGGATAATTTTACAAATACCCCCATTCCAAATGTTGAAATTAGTATATAACCCTAAAAAAATTTATCTAGCAAATACCCCCACTCCTATGTAAAATAGAAGAAAAAAAATTAAAAAGTGATGGTATTCTTAAATTTTTTACTATTCCATACAAAAAATGGTGGTATTTGCTAGTTTAAAAAATATTGGGGGTATATGCTAGTTTCAACATTTGGAATGAGGGTATTTGCTAAATTATCCCCTTTTTATATATCATTCTATATATATATACACATATATTTATATAGTAAAAAGAGGAAAAAGAAAAGAAAAGAAAGGCCCCTGAAAATCTCGCGAGAAGAACTCCCACCCCAAACCCGATCAAGGCTCTACTGTCACGCTCAGAGGGTTTTTTTTAGATAGTTCAAATCTTGGTTAATTATTAACCAAATCATACCAAATATTTTTCATCCTAATCTAGGTTAGATTCTCCTCCGAATTATCCAAAACCCTATTTAAAAACGGATTTGATTTGAGGTAGGAATCAATTCTAAACTTGGAAAAAAGGGGTATAAAAGAGTTCGGGAAAGAAGAACTCGATAAAACCTAAATCACTTGATTCGTGAACACCCAGGGATTCTCCCCTGCGACCCTTCTCAATTGATTGCAATGCCGCACGGCAGCCAGAGCATCGCTGCAGCGCCGAAAACCGACCGGGAAATAGAGCATTACTTTGTCCACATCGCAGACACGTACCTCACTTTGAACCACTATTTTCTTCTTCCTGCTCGATGAAATTTCGATCTATCAAATCCCTCTAGTAGACTAGATAACCCTTTTGAATAATGCCTAAACAAGCTATTAGTAATTAAGTGTGTAACCAGTCCAAAATCACGATGGAAAATCCTAAAAACTTACAGTTTTTACATAACAGTTTTAATTGAAACCCCTATTTTGGAAGGCCAATTAATGGCGAACCATTGACAATTTTAGAAAACTATCTGAATAGGTTTAAAGACAACATATACAGCTTCAAAATGTTGTTTACGGTTTTTAATTTCATCTATTGTTTGTCGAGATAAATCAATTTAAAAATTGAGAAAAACTTGGCAAAACTATATTGAAAATTTTCCCGATACGGGGTCCGTCCCGACAAACCGGACGACTTTGTCGCAACCCGAAGGCATCAAAGGTGCATACGGAAGTTGCGGATATGTGGGGTTTGACGGAACTCGAATTGGTTGTATGTGTGCGACGAATTTGAGGCGTATCGGTCGAGGTACACCGTATCATCCCCTTTGTAAAAACCCTAATTACTTTGTGCACGTGCATCACATCACGACAAAAATTGAGCCACTGGACTTGTATTATTTTTCTGATCTGGTGAGCCTAGTTTGGTCCGATTCTGAGATAATTGACCAGATCGCTATTTTGGTGGACCTACGATTCGACTCAATGGGTGATTTTAGGCAGGGCTCATTGGAATCCAAATCTGGACATACCACTGAGTTTGTATAAAAAAATTGGACTCGTAGATATATAATTTGTCGATTTTAGAGACCATAGGTTCTGGCCTATTTTTCAGTACAAAACAGGTCCTACGACAGACACTGTTTTGATCCAAAATTAACGTTTTGCCCCTTGTCCAGCATTGGACTTATGGATAGTCAAGCTTAGACATTTTTTATATGCCAAACACGTTGGTAATGTCTGTTTTAGCAACCGGGGATGTTTATGAAAGTTCAGCTTTCTTAGGTCACTAATTTGACTATTGCTTATTTGGACGTTGGCGATTCTATACCAGGTACGTACACATTGCCAAACTTTACAGTATCGACATGCATTTCTATACTTTTGTTTCTTTTATGTCTTATTTGGTTACATATTTATCCTGATTCATGACGTTTGTTATTTTCTAGTTTTACGTGCACGTAGATTGTACCCATTTTTTCATATTACTTGTCCTATTTTCTTATCTTGTTCATGTATATGTCTTATGATAGAATTGCTTAGCATATGACATATCCCTTGACATTGACTCGATTATGTCTTCTGTACCATTTGGACATAACTGGACTTGAGATGACTTGATTGACTTAACTTGTAGTTTTAGGCAAGGATCTTGTGATAGACGATGACTATACTTGACCACTTTCTATTGTGAGCCCCCACCGAGCCGCGATAGAGACTTACTATAGGTTATGAGCACCCACCGAGCTACAATCTATAGGGCCGTGAGCCCCCACCGAGCTGCGGTTTACCCCGATTTACTCATAGTCACGTTTATTAGCACGATTCTCGACGGCATACCATTTCCTTTATATTTTATCCTTGTATTTTTCATTTTTTAATTTTTGTACTATTTCATATCCTTCCATGCATGTTATTACTGTCATAGTAGGCTTGTATATTATGTGTCTTGCTAGTCCCCTAAGGATCTGGTGATCTTTCCAGGTTTGCTAAGCTCGTTTGTAGATAAGATAAAGGATTGATGACTATTTCTCTAGGACTTCAGGTATATATTTAGTTCATATCTTTTATAGTCGTCCAATATTATATTTTATTTTACTTTGACCATGCTATTATATAGCCTCATTTTATAAGATTATTTCTTCTTCAAAAGCTTGTTCAAGATAATTGCAAAAGAGTCTGTCTACTTTATTGCATATTGTTTTTTTTGTTACTTGTAGGAACCGGTATGTTAATGCTTGACCAGCATTAGTATACTTGGTTTATAAAAGAGTTTATCTTCAGTGGATTGAGATATAGGTAGTTGTTATAACCTTGTAGTTTATTTTCGACAACTTATACGTATTCGAGCTGGGCTGGAGTCCTCTCGATATTAGCTGGCATGTATACGGTCTCCTAGTCCTACGTATTTTTGGACTGGGGCGTTACATATATTTTTTGGTGGCTCATGCAGGTTAAACTAGTCATATTGGTTACGTTACTGCACCGAGTGGACCTGCGAATATGATTAAACCTTTAGGAATCTCAATCCACAATGCCTTGGCAATTATTTTAGAAATTTCTTTTCCGTCCTTGAACTTCGTATTTGCTCTCAACTATTCTTTCTTTGCTTTCTCGTACAATTGCTTCTCGTCCCTTCCTATTTCGGAGTGACGAATGATCGTACTACATAGAATTTATCAGAAATTCTTAAGTTATAGTGCAAAGTTAGTTTGCTTATTGAATTTTGATTGCTTGATAGATAGGAGGGGATTAGAGATGCCATATGGCATAGATATCTAGTAGTAGTGATTCTTGCCAATAGTGTACAAGGGTTATAAAATTTTAGGACAACATTTGTTTGATGGGGTAGTAGCCAAAGATGGGTAGACGTCCTCAAGGCACAATGTGATTTATTGATGATGAATTAATGATTGAAATAATTGAAGAAGTTTTATGAATTTACAAGCTTGTGAGAGATGAGATTGGATTTACTTTTGGAGAATTAGATAGGGGTGGACTATTATTTCTAATTGATTTTGGATTCAAGGTTTGAATAGGACAAAACCTTTTAGGAAATTAGTCAATAGATTCAATAGTTAAAGAAAATCGAGGATAAAATGGTTAAGGGACTAGTAATTAAATTCATGGCTTGATGGTCAAGGAGGATAAGCCTTCAACATGATCGTTGCAAGACCGTTAATGCCAAGAGGAGCAACTAGAGGTAACATGATAGGAAAGTTGCATAGGAAAATTATTTAAGACTGATCATTACTTGCTTGATTTGGAGAGACCGTAGCGACATAGTCCTTTGAACTATTCCTAGTTACGTTAGTGAGCCTTATTTTAATTTTAAGGACGAAATTCTTTTAAGGTGGATAGATCGTAAGCACCCTAATTTTTTTAAAATTATTTTTTATTTTATATGATTTTTTATTTATTAGATTATATGTTATCTTTAATTAAGACTATAGATGTACTTTTTCGTAGCTTTAATTTTTGGAGCACAAGATATGTCAATCTTTCGAAACGTCCTTCATGAGTTTTGAAATAAACAAGTTTACCTTTAATTGATATAACATGTCCCATCCAAACTTGTCCCCTAACATTCTTTTGACTTCGCACAACTTCGGGTTAATATTGGCCAATTAACCGTTTATCGTAATTATAGACCTAACTTCTTCGAAACTCGACATCGCCCAAAACTAGGACCTAATATATGGTTTGACCCATTTTGAGCCTATGACACACATGCCAAGGGTATGTCATTCAATCGTGCTATTTATTTATGAATGGCACAAAAGACTCATTAGTTGACTTTTCGGGTTCGATTTGACTAAAAAATATATATGGAACCTAACATAGTCAACCCCACTTGGTAGAGCCATGTTAGGTTGCCATTACTTAGTAGAATTATTTTAAATTTATTTTGGGATGCTATACAGCCTAATAGATTTAAATACAATTTTGTATATATATATGATTATATTTATATATATGGCCTTAGTCATGGCTAAGTTTTGTGATGCATATCGACTAGAAATTATGGCACGGAAAGTATAGTTGTGTGCTTTGACTAGTATTTTAACCATGGTAGGGAAAGCCGAGCCATATGTGTGTTCTAACTAGGAAAACAAGTCAAAGTTGTGACTTGAACCTAATAAATGGTTTAATTAGTATTTATTAAGAATATTGACTTTTAGGAGACCTGGTCGTACCAAACTAGCCCGGACTTGACCCGAACCAAACCCAAGCCATGTAGATAAGTAGTGTTCCAGTGACGTCCATGTCAATATCTTTTATGTGCATTTGTCGTACTTTATTTTTAATAATCTAATAATTAATTTTTAAATGATTTATATATATATATAACTTAGACTTCTTCGACAGTAGCCACCTCCCCTACTTTCATGTCGATCTCGACCGCCTCATGCGCAAGAGCATCCTGCCCCAACCTATATTGGGATAGCTTAGCAGTCAGCTTCCCCAAATCCTCGTCCAACAGGGGTGAGAGATCACGCTCGAGGCCTTGAAGCTCCATGAGATGAGCCTCCAACTCCACCACTGAAGCCTCCAAATCATTGGTTGTTGCCTTATACCGGGATGACCTCATAGCGACACCAATTGGAGTGCTACCAAGGATTGAGCTAAGGCAAAAGTTCGACCATGCTCAAAGACACTAGCAATACCTTATCTTAAAATAGTGTAAATGGTCTCGACGATCATCCCGGATGTCATGACCCGCACCCTGTTTAGGGGCATGAGAACATGGCTACGTCCAGCCTATGCCGCAGTATCGGTGGTAGAACGTTGTCCTAGGTCTCAACAATAGCTAAACACAATATAAGTACCTATACATCATATACTCTCCAATCAGAGGACAATCTCAGAAGATACAACTCAATCACAAACAGCTAAGGAGGAAATAACCGCACGATACAGATTTGATAAAAGATATCAAAGTATAACAAAATCCAGAAAAGAAATAAGTTTTAGTGGTAATATTACATCCCAAAGTAGAAGTACTATTTATATACAACTCATGACAGATAACTGAAAATAAAACCAGACAATATCCTAGCCATCTATTCCAAGCACTACTAGTGTCTCCTCTAGGCTAGCTGGATCCTCCGAGTTCTCTGTAAAATTTTGTCAATGTATCCAGTCAGGATTAAAGCGAAGTACAAATGCAAATAACAGTTCCAATGAATTGACAAATACTATGAAAAACAGTTATAATGAAATACAAGACAAAATATCAAGACTAGAAGTAAAATAGTACAAGGTAAACTGAATATCATAGCATGGTGTGAGATATAAGGTAAAACTGAAATGTAGTGCAGTACAGGTAAAACTGATGTATAATGTATATATAAATGGTGCCTTGAGATATTAGAGTGTTATGTGATTGTCTTGGGTCCAGATCAGGCTGTTTTATTTGACCGGCTATGCACAAGAACAAGCACAAGTAAACCTGGAGATCAGGCCGGCCAAAATGGAAAGCTATTATTCCAGTAGTATCAGGTCATGCTACACCCTACGTGTGGCGAGGATGAAGCTATACACAAGTATTTACAGGAGGGGTATTAATCACATAACCTCTAATAACTCCCTATCCTCGAGTAGTATAATGGATCCAACCATAGCACGTTATGACACGAGATTCTTTAAGAGGGTAGCAAATCCCCTTAGGAATTAGTATTTATACAAGTACAAGGACAATAGTCAAGAACGAGACATGTACCAGCATATGAGGAGTAACATCTCATGACGGGATCCAACGTATACTAGTCCATGTATCTTCGTGTCGAGAATCAAGTAAAACACTACAACTGAACAGATATAGTAAATATTAAAGCAATAAAACTATCAAAGAATGTACTCGCCTGTCGTCTAGAGCAATAAATATGAGTCGAGACTCAAAGTGGAGTCACAGGACCTATAGATGAGATATACATGTGTTAAATAGGGTTTAACAGTGTTAGGCATGGTTTTCTAGTGTGTGATATGCAATTTGGGTTAAAACTAGGTCAAGTATTGACTCACAGTTGACTTTTGGTCAACTGGTCAAAATAGTCAACCTTGGTCAACCATGGTCAAATATAGATTCAAAATATCCTATATCAAGCCATTACCTACCTATACACTATTAGCCTATTTATATTACCTTATATATGTATACATGGGATATACCCTATCTATCCTAGGTGTACATTATCTAGATAGTAAGTAAACCATCACCTTACCTATCTAAGAAATATCTTTAAACTAGACATTAACCTACCTTAGACATCTAGGTAATAATATACTAGATAGATACTAACCTAGACTAAGCTTAGGAGAGGTAAAATACCTAGCTCTAAATCTCAACCAAAGGTCATTAGCCTAAAGGGAAAAGGACCTCCTCCCCTGCTGCCTAGTGTAGCAGAGCAACTGCTGCAAGGGAGAGCAAATCCCCTGTTCTCCTACATGCTGTTGCTGTATACTGCTCTCTGCATGCTGCTATGCTATGGCTTTGCCTGCATATGCAAGGCCTCAAGCAAAAAAAGCCCATGTTCTGATACACTCAACCACTACCTAGCTGTGACTAACTACATCCTAACCACAACCAAATACTAACCAATGCTGACCAACTAGACTTAGGATACTAACAGTACATATACTATACTAGCTCATCCTATGATACTAACAAATCCAAATATGATACTCTCTATACTATCTAACACATATCCTATATCACATTCTCAGATTTCCCAAGTCCTATTTCTGAACCCAAAACCTATATAGGATGCTCTTAACACTAACATTTGAACCATAATAACCTTTTGCTAACACTAGCACAAATATGAATATCCCTACATCACCAAACCCTTAACTGATACATGAAGATACTCTCTTAGGAAATCCTAACTCGTTCTCTAACACACACTCAAGCAGCAGATAGACTCTGATACCAACTAACCAATTTGACACAACACAAACCCTCTAAGCTTTCTAACAGATCTAACATCTGACCTATCAAAATCTGATACTAACTAATACTGGTACCTAATATAATTAACACTAAAACACTCTTCTAATCTAACTAACATTATCACTCACTTCAAAGCCAAAGGCCCAACGATACTAACAACATCCTATACACTAGTCCACACTCTACTGATACACCTGACACAGTATACTAATCCCCCACTAACGCCTAGGGACTCAATGCACTTGGCACAAGGATACTTAATATGGTACTTTCCTAACCTTAAACACTAGATATCTTGGTTTATGGCCAAATCAAAGTAATAGCCTAAAGGCTATGTGGCTCGAACCCCCCCTTTATCTGTTCTGCTTCTCGCAGGAACTCCTATGGCCCTGCCCTGATCTAACATTCTCTCATATCATTTGTATTCACTCTTAACTCACTCACTAATGCACTAATACTCACTCAAAAAATCTGATACTAACATAGAGACATTAACCTAATGACACTAACTTCTAATTCCTAGGATTCTAGGACTGATACTCTAATCCCTGACACCAACATGGGATACATGACATACACTCAAATGTGTCCTAACTTTACTCTACAAGACACCCTTACTCTTAGCATATGGCCTACTCTCCTGCTATATTGAGTTATGACTGTATTGAATTCGAAATGGTATGGTACCCCTGATACTCCAACTCACTCCCTGACCACTACTACCATGGCTGAATGCTAAGATTAATATATATGTATGATACAACATATCCCCCTCCATAACACACACATACCTATATAGGTAAAACCTATACTGCCTATATGAATAGGCACTCACATATATCCCTTAATCACTGACACATATATACATACTTTACATATAGGTACACTCATTAGGATACACACAAGATACTTACACATGACACACATCAGTCCCTATACCTCTCTTAGGACACATACTGGCACAATTCACTGAACCAACTACCACTCAAGAAATTTAGTTAGTGGCAGACGCTCCCACTGGTTCTCGACCATAGGCCAATTTTGTTGGCACAATTTATTTTGATAACATTAACAGCATCTTCGTAGTCTAGTTTTCTCTGTATTTCAGATTGATATTCTTTCAAAAACTCTACTACATAAAGTCTATCCATTCAAGCCGAGTCATCAAAGCCTTATAGTTATTCCTAAAAGAAGACTGAAGAAAAGACCAGCGATCCTTAAAGACGGCTCTCAACAGATTCAAGATATCGAGTCTGTACAAGGTCTAGGTCTGTCTGTAAACACCAAAGGTTGGATGACAAAACAAAAAGCTCTTCTATTTTTTAGTCAAAAATCAATGTCTACAAGAATGGCATACCGACGGTATACCGTTCTGTGAGCCACAAAACGTTCTATGACAAACATCGGCGTACCTTCGGCATACCGACGGCATACAACAGTATACCGACGGTATACCGTTTTGTTTGCCACAAAATGTTCTGTGACAAACATCGGTATACCGATGGCATACCGCGGCATACCGACGGTATACCGGTTCATCTAATTTGATTTTTAAATGGACGAATACTAGCATTAATTGCTAGCATTAAATGCTCCCCAATGGATATAATTATTACTGTTACTGTTCAGAACGGTATACCGACGGCATGTCGGTCCATACCGACGGTATGCCGTCTGGGTTATATTCAGGAGCATTAAATACTACCTACTCTTGGTTTTCTATATAAATGGATTCATTCTCTCTCTTGAAGGCCATCCACTTAAGCCATAAATTTTTCAACAACCAAGAGCTCCACCATTACTACTCTACCCAAGCTTTTAATTGTCATCCATTCCAAAAGTGCTAGAGTATTCAAGAGTTGTACTTTTCGATCTTCAAGTGTTAGAAGATCAACAGTTCTCTTCCTTTCCTTTTAAAGTTGGCGAGCCTTCGTAAGAAAACTCGTGTGTAAGAAGTTGGCGAGTTCTTCGGATCGAAACTTGTGTTGAAGTTGGCGAGTTCTTCGGATCCAAACTTGTGTGTACTATTTTACTAAAATAGTGGATTTAAGCCGAAGAGAGTTCCGGGACTGGATTTCCTCTAGGGAGGAGACCAGGATACATCGCATGTTTAATTTTCTCACACTCTCTCTTTTTAATTCAGTAATATAGCTTCTTGTGTTTAAATTATTTTATTTCCCTATTCACTCCCCTCTAGGGTTCTATAATTGGTATCAGAGCTTTGTTCTCTTGATTTGGATTTACACCCTTAGAGTGATCCATAGCCACTAACCCTAGTATCAACACATTCTACAATGAGGGACACTCCATAAATAGACCTCCTCTATTTGATGGAACCAACTATAACTATTGGAAGATTAGGATAAGCATTTATCTAAAGTCCATAGATTTCGATTTATGGGATTGTGTTATAAGTCTCCCTACTCCTTCCAAAGTTATTGAGGATGTTGTATCTGACACCCTTAGGGACAAACTCACTGAGAAAGTCAAGAAGCTTGCTAGTTGAGATGCTAAGGCTATGAACGCTCTTTACTGTGCTCTCGATAGCAGTGAATTCAATAGGATCTCTACTTGCAAGACTTCTAATGAGATTTGGAAGTTGCTAGAAGTCACTGTCACCCTTATTTCCCGTATTTTCGTATTTATACTCGTAGATTGGATTTTGGCTTGTATTTTTAATTTTTTTGACTTGCAAGAATTTTGGGTTTTCTCGTACTTCGGGTTTTGGTTCGGCTCGGTTTTAATTGGTTTGGTTTGGTTATTTTACATTGGAACCCCTTAACCTACTCTACACCCTCAAGAACACCACAACCACCCTCATTATATCCCACCTAACTTTTCTCTCTCCTTTTTATTTTCATTTACTTCTCCATCTTCTTCTTCTTCCTTCTTCCACACAACTCCTCAACCCATAGGCAAGTGCTTTTTGGCCACCACATGAGAACCCTTTTATTTGTCCATTAGATAGCTTAGTTCACCATGAACAACATTAGAACTTGGAGTTTCTGGATTTGAAGCATGGGTCTCCTTAGATCTGAACTTTCATGAATCTCAGTTTTCCTCGAATTTATTTCATAAAATTTGATTTTTGGCGTCTTTGAGGTTTCCATGTTGAGGAGAATCAAGTTTTACACAACTTTGGTCTTTGCAAAACCTGATTTCGTTTTCAATTGAAAGAGTTATGGATTTTTGCAAGTTTTTGGGGTGGGTGTTCTTCCTCTCGGACAGAGGTAGGAGAAGAACACAGCCTTTCCCTCTTGTTGGCCACGCGGCTCCCGCGTACGGCCTTTGCGTAGAGCTCCTGCGTAGTGTTGCTTGCGTAAAGCCCTTGCTTAGGGTCTTCTGCGTATTGCACCCTGCGTATTGCACTCTGCGTAGCCTCCCCTGCGTAGTGCCCCTCTACGCAGCCAGCACGTGGCCTCCTCTCCCTTGTTCCCATCATGAGCCTTTGAGCCCCTACACGCACGCACCACGTGTGCGTGGGCCCCAGCTCCATTTCGTGGGCGCCGCTGCTGCCGACCCTATACGCACGCCCACGTACGTGGGGCCCGCTGTTTTGGTTTTCGTGCAAACCTGCTCCCCCTGCGTATAGCCCCTGCGTATGCTGGCCTGCGTACTGTGTATTGCGTATGGCTTGCGTACTGCTTCCCTTGCGTATGGCCTGCGTACTGCTCCCCTGCGTATGCTGGCCTGCGTACTGTGCATTGCGTATGGCTTGCGTACTGCTTCCCTTGCGTATGGCCTGCGTACTGCTCCCCTGCGTATGCTGGCCTGCGTACTGTGCATTGCGTATGGCTTGCGTACTGCTCTCCTTGCGTATGGCCTGCGTACTGTGCATTACGTATGGCCTGCGTATAGCCCCTGCGTATGCTGGCCTGCGTACTGTGCATTGCGTATGGCCTGCGTACTGCTCCCCTGCGTATGCTGGCCTGCGTACTGTGCATTGCGTATGGCTTGCGTACTGTTCCCCTTGCGTATGGCCTGCGTATAGCCCCTGCGTATGCTGGCCTGCGTACAGGACCTCTGGTGCCCGTTTGACCTTCAATAGCCCTCTCGTTTTATTATGGATTGGAGCTTCTGATATTTTGTAACTCACAACACTACCTGGCCCGACTTGATACACTTTGGACACAACTTGGAGTTGATTTCTGTTTTAATAGTCTTGGCTTATTCTGGCTGGTTCCTTATGAATTGCAGACTTTAGCTTATCTTTTATAACTATCACCTGTAACCTGTAGTTCATCTTGCAATCTAGTAATCCTTAATATTAGTAACTTGTAACTTGTAACCTGTTAATCTTCAACCTGTACTTGTAACTGGATATTTGTAGCTTGCACTTGTATTTTCACACTGTATCTGCATACGAACCAACCAGACCTGGGCATGAAGTTCCCTTGAATTAACTTGATCATGGCCCGTAGCGGCGCACTCCCGACTTGGCATGACTTGATAACTTAACTTGACTTGACTTGGTATGACTTGGCTTCACTTGCTAGTGGCCCGTGGCGGCACACTCTTGACTCGACTTGACTTGTCTTGACACCGTGGGTGTACTACTTGTTGCTCTGTGCAAATCACTTGTTTTGTCTTGCACCATGCTAGGAGGTGACTCCCTGGGTACCACGGCCAGGGACTCACTCTAAAATTGGACTAGGTAATGAATAGACCAAATTAGAACATGGAGAATTCTCGGTCACAGGCAGTCTCGTTATCTGGAGGCATAAATGGACTTGTAGCTTGCCGACGAGTAGAGCACATTTCCAGCACACTGTCATGTGTTGCACCCTCTAAGTCACCTAAGGGTACATTTGTCTCCCGGGCGATGTACCCACCTATAACTCTCAACCCGCGGAAGGATAACTGGATGGTCTGCAGGGCTTGGGACTGGGAGTTTCTCACTTGCATCTTGTTAGTAATTAGGCTTGTGATAACCCTAGTTAGTTAAAGTAGTAAGCCGTAGTACTTGCTTGGCCGATTGTGAATGAATGGTGTCCAGCCCTGTCTAGAGTCTTGTCTAGCCCCTATACCTGGAACTCTTGATCATGATTGTTTTACTTATCTCTAACGATAAATGGGTAGAGACAGTGAGCTATTCAGGCGAAGGGGTACAATCCCGGTCCTTGTTTGGTTTAAGGATTGTAACCTGGCTCCCGGAATGGTTCCACGTCCCTAGTCGTTTATCGCTCTGTGTACTTTATTTACTGGTACTTTTCCTTTTCTTCTTTATGTTTTGATATGCTGGCTTTTGTTCTTATTTGTGGCCTCCCTTGTGGCACTTGCTCTTTCTGGGGTTTGACCCAGCTGGTTTTGTATGGCCAGATTTCGGAGCGGCTCCCGGGGATCTACCGAGCTTCCAGCCCAATGGTGACAACTAGACGGAACCCGGGCTACGAGTGGGTCTTCCCTTTTTTGTTTCACCCACTTATATGTAAATTTATTCTTTTGAGGCGTTTAGCCAACGAGCACCTGTTAGCTCGATGCACATTTACTTACTGTCTGCCTACGGGCTGTAAACATGATTAACAATTCCTAGGGTTGATCATGTATGACTGAACTCTTGCCAGTCCTATCATTTGTACGGCTAGCTTCATGATCATCCAATATGTAATATTTGGGACGCCTTATATATATATATATTTGATGCTCTAACATCTTGTAACTCTGTTAATTGCTTGAGATTGAGACAATAGGCTTGACCTTAAGAGACTGCTGGCTTGTAGTAAACCCTCATATCTAGACAGCCGTGACCGTATAGTTGAGATATATTCTATTTCAATATACGTAGCTGGCTGTGTCTGCCCCCGCTCTCCAGTATTCTGGTTCTGGGACGTGACAGTCACACACGAGGGAACATCACAAGTAAAAGAATCAAAGATTAGTAGACTCACACAAGAATATGAATCTTTTAAAATGAAACAAGATGAGTCTATTACTTGCATGTTTACTCGTTTCGGTGATATTATTAACCCTCTTTCTTCTTTTGGTAAGGAATATCCTGCTCATGAAAAGATCTAAAAAAATTTCAGAGGATTGAATAAAGGATGGAGTCCTAAAGCTACCGCCATCATTGAAGGGAACGACCTGACAATCATGAACCTTGAGACCCTCATGGGAAAGCTTATGACTCATGAACTTGAAATAAAAGATCAAGAGGAATCTTTCATGCAAGAGAAGGAGAAGGAGAAGGCCAAAGAGAAGGAGAAGTCTCTAACTCTCAAAGTTACAAAATCCTACTCAAATGATAGCTCCGACGACAACGAGTCGGATGATGATGAAGAAATAGCTCTCACAGCTAAGCATTTCCGAAAGTTCCTCAAGTTCAACAAAGCCAACCGCTTTAGACGGGACAACGATGAAGATCCGTGTCACGCCCCAGAACCAGAATACTGGAGAGCGGGGGACAGACACAGCCAGCTACGTACATTGAAGTATAATCTACCTCGATATACAGTCACGGCTGTCTAGATGCATGAAGGTTTATCTACAAGCCAACAGTCTCTTATAGTCATGAACAAGCCTAGTGTCTCAATCTCAAGCAAGTAAGTAAATATTACAAGATGTTAGATCATCAGACATACAAGGTAAGACGTCCCAAACATTATATATTCAGATGATCATGAAACTAGTCATACAAAATGAGAAGACTAGCAAGAGTTCCAGTCATACATGATCAACCCTAGGATTTATTAATCATGTTATAGCCCGTAGACAGATAGTAAGTAAAGTTGTAACGAGCTAACACTTGCTCGGCGGCTAAACGCCTCAAAAAAATATTTTTACAAGAGAGTGGGAGAGCAAAATAAGAACCCATTCGTTGCCAGTGTTGCACCTAGTGGTCACCATCTGGCAGGAAAACTGAAGGATCCTCGAGTCCTACTCTGAAATCTGGCCATAAAAAACCAGCTGGGTCAGACCCCAGAAAGAGCAAGTGCCATAAGGGAGGCTTCACTTAGGAACTAAAACCAGCAAGTTAGAACACAATGCATAATAATAACAAGAAAACCAGAAATAGGATAGTAAGGTGATAAACGATAAAATAACTAAGAAACTATTCTGGTAACCAAGTTACAACCCGTAAACCAAACAAGGACCGGAGTTGTAACCCTTCGCCTGAACAGAACATAATCTCTAACCAATTATCGATAAAAGTAAAACATGAACAAGCATGTGCTGAAATAGTCATAGACTGGCATTGCTTAGACAAGACTAGACTGGACTACATCCATCAATCACGGCCAAGCAAAGAGTACGGCTTGATACTTTAACTAGCTAGGGTTATCACAAGCCTATTTACTAGCAAGATACAATGAGATATTTCCACAGTCACAAGCCCTGCAGCTATCCAGGTTATCCATGCGAGGTTCATTTAAGAGTTATCAAGAATTATTAGGTGGCTTGGTGTGCAACACATGACAGTATGCATAGAACTTATTTCATGAAGTGCCCCACATGACAGTTGGCTAGAAATGTGCCCTACTCGATGGCAGGCTACAAGTCCCGCAGGTGTGGTCGGGATAACGGGATCGCCTGTAACTGGAAACATCTCCCTATATGAACTACTTGATCAATCTAGTCATTAACTTAGTCAGATTCAGCATAAATCCTTGACCGTGGGAAATCATGAATTCATGTCCTAGACATGATGTAAGATAAGACATGTAGCTTATACAGGCACAATCAAGAAAATTACCCACGGTGTTAAGACAAGAGTTACTTAACAAGTCAGGGTAGCTGTCGCAACAGCGTTCAAGATTATCATGTCATGTCAGATTACTTGTTAAGATTACTTGTCAGGAGTGCGCCTCGACGGGCCACTATCAAGATTGTTCATGTCCAGTTACTTGTTAAGAGTGCACCACGACGGATCACTATCAAGAATTATCATGTCATGTTACTTGTCAAGAGTGCACCACGACGGGTCACTATCGTGTTCTATCCTTACATTATCATGAATGAGAAAAACTTGCATAAAATAACTAGTGACATATTCTTGAAGCCAAGGAAAAGATCTACAACTTTTATATTTTGAGTTTTTCAAGATCCTAGCTACAAAACAACTTAAACAGGCAAAAACAGTGAAATAGAGCAATTTCGGCGCATGGGATTCCTGTACAATCTACGCATGGGAATTCTTGTACAATCTGCGCTTAGAAATTCTTGTACATCCGTGCATGGGAATTCCTGTACATTCGTGTATGGAAATTCCTGCACAATCCACGCTTGGGAATTTCTGCACATTCGTGCATGGGAATTCCTGCACAATCCGTGCATGAGAATTCCTGTACATCCGTGCATGGGAATTCCTGTACAATCCGTACATGGGAATTCCTACACATCTGTACTGTTTGCCATTGATTGTAAAAGTGCAGAACAATTTTATAGGAGGAATGAACTTAGACTCACAATACAAACTCGCTCGTACAAATAAAGCCTAGGAATGAAAACCTAGGTATAGCAATCTAAGTACGATTGTTTATTTTTGATTCTGGGAGGTGACGGTAGAGGCTCGGGAAAGCGATGGCAGCTCTGCCTTACTCCTTGGACGATCGGACGTAGCCTTGGCTCTGATGAAGAAATGCTCTCGGAATGTGTGGGGAGACTCTTCTGTGCGTGCCTTTTTCTCTCTGTGTGTCCAGTCGGGGTCTTTTCCTCTCCTGCAAGGGAATGTCACCTCGCTATTTATAGGAGTGGAGTGTGATCATTAGGATTTGCAATGATTGCCCTTTGAAAAGTCGACGGTTTGGGGATTAATTACCATCTTCCTTGATCCTGTCTTGTTGGCAATTAATCTGGGCCATTAATCTTGATTGCAACAAATCCAGACAGTTAATGATTGCATCAAAATCTGTATGGGCAATTAATGTTGATTGTCACGAATCTTTATGATTTATTATGACAAGCTCGGATCTCCTGTAACGTATTCAATCTGCATAAATTTGATTTGATCCGGGTAATTATGATAATTGCACTAAATCTGGTTGTTGGGATTTGTTGATAAATCTTGATTGATTTGGTGCCACGTGTCCAACCATCATTCTGCTGCGAGCCATAGGGACATGGAGGAAACTGATCTTCTGCCATGTGTCCTAACCGTGAGCCACAGGGACAGGGTATCTTGACAGAGCCGCATGAGGGTGGCTTCTCAAGATTTGAACCGTATGAAGGTGGCAGCCGCATAGGTGTGGCTTTCGAAATTTGAGCCGCATGAGGGAGGTTTCCAACTGAACCGCATAAGGCTGGCCACGTGTCAAGGCTGCATGGGCGTGGCCTCAGCATTTGAGCCACATGGAGATGGTCCCCATAATCTGAGCCGCATGAGAGTAGCGGCCGCATGGGGGTGGCTTCTCATAATTAGAGCCGCATGGAGATGGTCCCCATGATCCGAGCCGCATGAGAGTAGTGGCCACATGGGGGTGGCTTCTCACGGTTTAAGACGCATGGATATGGTCCCCATGATCCGAGCCGCATGAGAGTAGCAGCCGCATGGGGGTGGCCGCCACCTGAGTCGCATGTGGCTGGCCACGTGTCAAAGTCGTATGGAAGACTTTGGGATTTAATAGATCGTGCCAGCTATAGAGAGAAATTTTTTTCGTTTCCCTAGGAGAACGCCATCATGTTAGAGTCATCATTGCAGCTTTATGTCAGAGCTGTCAGTTCACTTTTATGTCAGAGCTGCCTTGTTGTATCAGATTATTAAATAGGGCCGCTGCTTAATGGCCAGCTGTAGAGGCGAGCCGCATAAGGCCACGTGGCTTTTATTCGAGCCGCATGGCTAGGTTGGCATCTTTTGAACCGCATAAAACTCCTGAGCCGCATGAAGCTCTGAGAGCTTCTTTGAACCGTATGAGACTCCATTTGTTTTGAGCCGCATGGATTTTCCTGTTCTTTTCCATGCTTCTATAAGACTCCCTTCAAAGTTTTCAATTTGTAAAATTGAAATACTTTGAATAAGAAGCATGGCTATGTCCATATAAGCTCTTCTGACCGCATAGGATGTTCTGGCCGCATGGACTTCTTAGCCGCATGGCCTTTCTGGCCGCATGGACTGCCTGGCCGCATGGCCTTCCTAGCCGCATGGCCTTCCTAGCCGTATGGCCTTCCTAGCCGTATGGATCGCTCTGGCCGCATGGACTGCTTTGGCCGCATGGACCGCTCTGGCCGTACACTATCTTTTTTGCCACGTAGGCGTCATTAATTACCCTTGATTCTTTTTTGATTTAGAGCCATCTTTTTGGGGGAATCCCAAGAGTCGATTCATTAAATATTGGGTTTTTGGGCTTTGATGAATCTCTTTTATGAGAGGGGATGAAATCCTAGGAGTCCGTTTTGCCTGCAGCACACGACCCGAAGCGTTTATCGGTCCACGTCCCCCCTTTGTCCTGCTATAAATCAGAGTAATTTGAAGAAAGAAACTTTTTACTCTCTTTCCCGATTTAAGCTCTTCTTGCCCTAACTGTCGTCCTCTTCTTCTTCTTCCTCGATCAACGATGGCCCCCAAGACTTCCAAGGCTACGGCGAAGGGTAAGGGAGCAGCTTCGACGTCGACTGCGGCGCCTGAAGTACATCCTGACGTTCACCCCACTATTGCTGGTAAGGCTTTGGGAAGATCGTATGCTTCATAAACCCTAACAAAGATGGCTCTGTTGCATGTTTTATGCACAAGCCTTTAATGCGTCCTCCGTCTTCATCAAACTGTTCAAATTGTGTGGGTCGTATGTACGTTCCATGTTCGAGCCGCATAGGGGGTATACCCCATATCCGAGCCACATGGGAGTTGTCTAGTGACCACATAAACACTTTACAATTTGAACCGCATAAAGGCCAGTTGAACAGAACCGCATAAGTCCCTCTGTGCCCGACCGCATGAAGCCCCCTTAAACAGGACCGCATAAGCCTCGAAAAACTAAGTTAGTTTCACCTGGCCATCTTCTAACTCTGTTTCTTTTATCTTTGATTCTTGCAGCATCCCTGCCGAAGGCTGAGATCATTGTGAAGGAGGAGCTGCTGCCTCCTTTCATCTATCCAGAGTCATTGCTTGTTAAGGAAGAGGTGATACCAAAAAAGGAAGAACAACAAGAAGAGCTGGCGCCTATAGGGGAGGGAAACACTCCCAACGTTGAAGTTGCTGTAAAGGAGGAGCCCCAGTCTGAAGATGGTAGTATTAGGAGTTCTGATCCTCCTGCTCCGGACGAGGATCTTGCTCAAGTAGATCCTTCATATGAAAAATGGTTGAGGGATTGGTATATGCGCCCCCACAACTAGGATTCGTGGGCTCTTATAACTGTTCGTCTTTTGTCTTGATATTTTTGTCTGTCTTTAGCTGTGGTTTGTGTTTTGCTTCTTTTTTGGACATCAATGTAATATTTTTTTCACCTTGTCTGAATGAAACGATGGAAAACTTTTCTAGGTTGCTCATGAGATGTAGTCATGTGAATATAACTGATTTTGAATGAACAGAATGCATTTGCTCTATTCTTTGCTTGCAGTAGTTGCCCTAATGGGAGACTTTTTGTGGACCTATTATCCCTGGCATACCCTGGTTCTGGATACGGATAATAAGACGAGAGAAAAACCAACATACTTACTCAGAGGTAATAAGGACATGGTAAATATGAGCGTTTCTTCGATGGAGCCTTCCCACTCAGAGGTAATGAGGACATGGCAGGAGTGGGCTCCATGAAGGTACATAGAACAACTCAGAGGTAATGAGGACGTGGAATTTCTATATGAGGGGCGGTTTGTTTTTGATGGAAGGGGAACAACTCAAAGGTAACATCGACGTGGTTGTTTCAGGAAATTTGTGGATCTGTTACCCTGTTTATGCACTGAGAGTGCGGGTATTGGATCATGAGGAGGGAGCTCTTTTAAGAGAAAAGTTCAAAGGTATGATCATACATGACTTACTACCTAAAAGATGCGATATAGATTTATCTGTAGTGACCAGAGTGTGAGTTCAGCGGTACTTGCGGGTACATAACTCAACAATCTGGGAGATTTGGAGTCATAATGTGAGTTCAGCGGTACCAGAGGGTACATAACCCATCAATCAGGGATATTTGGATTTGGAATGTGAGTTCAGCGGTACCAGAGGGTACGTAACTCGTCATTCTGGGAAATTTGTAGTTGAAATACGAGTTCAGCGGTACCAGGGGGTACATAACTCATCAATCTGGGAAATTTATAGGATGTCGTTTTAGACGTAATACTTCTTTAGGAACTTGCCGTTGATGGGCAACATAAGCAAGTCTCCATTTTGTTTTACGAGGCGGTAAGCTTCATTGGAGAATACAGCATCGATGATGAACGGGCCTTTCCACTTTGGCTGGAACTTGCCGACGGTTTTGTGAGTCATAACCATCGACCTCCGAACTGCCAGAACGAGATCGCCCACTTGCAATGTTCTGATTTTAACCTTCTTGTTGAAGGTTCCAGAGATACGGGCTTGGTACAGCTCGATTCGTTATTGAGCTAACAGGCGCTTCCCATCTAGGGCCTCCAACTCTTGTAGTCGGCGATGGTGATTATCATCTGTTGTCAACCGATAGGTGAGAGCAACACAGAGTGAGGGGATTTGAGTCTCCGGTGGGAGAATTGTCTCACTTCCGTATACCAGAGAGAATGGTGTGTTCCCGGTGGCAGTCCTTACGGTAGTACGGTACGCCCATAAGCATTCGTCGAGCTTTTCATTCCAGACGCATTTGTTTGATGACACAAACTTCTTAAGAAGCTTGATGATTGTTTTGTTGAATGCTTCAGCCAGACCATTAGCCGCCGGGTTGTATGGTGTTGAAGCAATATTCTGGATTCGGTGTTTGTCGCAAAACCGATAGAAGGTGTGGCTTGCAAACTGCGGACCATTATCGTGGATGATCCTTCGGGGCAGTCCAAAGCGATAGATGACGTGATGCTTGAGGAAGCTGATCACGTTTGAAGTCTTGACTTCTGCCAGCGGAATAGCCTCCGTCCATTTGGAGAAGTAATATGTGATTGCGAGTATGAAGCGGTGTCCTCGGGACGAAGGCAGAGTGATCGGACCAATGATGTCCATTCCCCATGCCTCGAATGGCCAAGACGCCACCGTCGGATGTAAAAACTCGGATGGCTGGTGGATGAAATCTGCGCGGACTTGATAGGCTTTGCATTTTCGTGTATAGTCTATTGCATCTGCAACCATCATGGGCCAGTAATAGCCCATTCGACGAAGGCGATCTTATAATTTCGGGCCGGGCTGATGGGCCCCATAGATGCCATCATGAGCTTCACGCACGACTTTTTTGGCTTCTGTATTTGACAGACATCGAAGCAGTAATCCGTCGTATGATCGTCGATATAGCATTTTCGTCTCTGTATCGTAGAAGAATCTGAGGGAACGTCTTCTGATAGAAGTGGCTTCCTTCGGATTCTCTGGCAGGATGTCGTAGACTACGAAGTCGATGAATGGTTGTCTCCAGTCTGGTACTTTGTCGACTGTCAGAGCGGAGTAACTCTCAACATATTGAATATTATTCCTGGGACAGACCAACTCACGGCCTATGATGTCAACCAGATGATGAACATGATTCGGTACTGCTAGGGAAGCGGTAGGGCCTGCTAGGGCATCGGCTTCAATGTTCTGGAGCCTGGGAACATGTTCTATGAAGAACCCTTCCAAGGATGAGATGATGTCGATCACTATTTGGTGATAGGGGATCATGTCTTCATGATGCGCTTCATATGAGCCTCGGATCTGGTTAACGATTAGCTGCGAATCGCCGTATGCTTCAAGGTACTCTACCCCCGGCTCCTTTGCAAGTCGGAGGCCAATGACCAATGCATTGTACTTGGCCATATTGTTTGAACAGGGCTCCGTGAGGGAATAAGCCAGATTGATCACTAGCCCGGTGGGAGAAATCAGCACCACTCCGACTCCAACGACGATGTTGCCCTTGGGCCCAGTTCTAGAAGCGCCGTCGAAGAACATTCGCCATACGGTATCATGGGAGGCCACATTTGAATTGGCGACCTCATCTGGAATCTCTTCATCTATTCTGGTTGACTCCGATCCTGGATAAGCTGCTAAAAAGTCTGCTAGAGCTTGACCTTTAACAGCCTTCTGCGGGACGAAGATCATGTGGTAGGGAGACAATAAAATTGCCCAGGTAGCGAGGCGAGAGCTGAGTGCACCTGGCTTGGTTATGAGGACCCTGAGGGGATTGACTCTTGATACTAGGGGTGAGCATCGGTTCGGTTCGGTTCAAACCGAACCGAACATGTGAAAACCGAAATAATCGTAAACCGTATTTCTCAAAACCGAAAACCGAACCGTTTTTATAAAAACCGAACAAAACCGAACCGAATTAATTCGGTTCGGTTTTCGGTCGGTTCGGTTTCATGGACCAATATGCATGGCCTTCAAGTTTTTAGCAAAATGAGCATATTTAAATAAAAAAATTTAAAAATATATGACATTATTGTATTTATGAATTGTTATATTACATAGAGTGAAAGATATTAGTATATATAGATTGAGGGTAGATAGAGAGAGTGCTCAAAGAAGCACCGACATAGAATAGGAGAAGAGAGTGCGCTCAGTTAGGGATTAATAAACATTAGTATATATATATTGGGGGTAGTTTGATAAATTACTAAATCTAAATCGGTTTTCGGTTCGGTTCGGTTTTTCGAATTAAGAACCAAAAACCGAACCGTTATTTCAAATTTTCAAAATTTTAAACCGTAAACCGAACCGATAACCGAAAAAACCGAACCGTTTGTCATATTTTGGTTCGGTTCGGTTCGGTTTTCGGTTTTCAACCGTTATATGCTCACCCCTACTTGATACGACATGGATGGTTTGTTCCGTGGCGTAGTGTCGCGTCTTCTGAATGGCGAACACCAGAGCAAGGCACTCATTTTCTACGGTAGTATATCGGTGTTCCGGCCCCTTCATCATTCGGCTGAGGTAATATATAGCCTGCTCGTGGCCTGCATCATTGTTTTGTGCTAGCAGAGTACCGAGAGAATGTTCTATCGCTCTTACATAGAGCAGGAATGGTCTTCCAGCAACCGGGGCTACCAGGACTGGAGGGTTCGTTAGATATTCTTTGATGCTGTCGAAGGCGTGCTGGTATTCTTCATCTCATACGAATGAGATGTCCTTCTTCATGAGGTGGGTGAATGGTTGACATCGTCCGGAGAGGTTAGAGATAAACCTCTTGATGTAGGCCAGCCTCCCTTGAAGGCCTCGGAGTTCACGAAGCTTTCTTGGGGGACCCATTTCCATGATTGTCTTCGTCTTCTCAGGGTCTATGTGGATACCCTGGAAAGTAATGATGAAACCCAAGAACTTCCCGCTGGATACGCCCAAGAAGGATTTTGTGGGATTCATCTTCAAATTGTGCGCTCGCATCAGGTCGAACACTGTCCTCAGATCATACAGATGATCTTCTTTAGAGCAGCTTTTGACGGCGATGTCGTCGACGTAGCATTCCACTGTCTTGCGCAGGTGGTCTCTAAAGATGATGCACATAGCTCTTTGATAGGTGGCGCCAGTATTCTTTAAATCGAAAGGCATGACTGTGTAGCAATATGTGCCAATTGGTGTTCGGAATGATGTATGTTTTTCATCATCAGGGAACATCTTGATTTGGTTGTACCCCGAGAAACCATCCATGAATGACATACGCTCAAAGCTGCAGGTGTTGTCAATCATGATGTCTGTAATGGGGAGGGGAAACTCATCCTTAGGACATGCCTCATTCAGATTGCGAAAGTCGATGCAGATTCGAATCTTTCTATTCTTCTTGAGGACTTGTACTATGTTGGCGACCCAGTCTGGATGCTGTTCCTCGCAGATGAAGCCGCTGGCTATTAGTTTGTTCACCTTAGCTTCAATGGCATTCATGACGTCGGGGCAGAACCGTCGTTGCTGTTGCTTGACCGGTTTTGTGTCCGGACGAATGTTGAGTTTGTAAAGTTCAACCTCGGGGTTCAGTCCTGGCATATCTTCGTAGCTCCATGCGAACACGTTGATGTATTCTCTGACGAGTTGCAGTAGCGATTCTCGCTCTTCGTCTGTCAGATTCTTGCTGACGAAAATGGGCTTTGGAGAGGACTCATCACTGAGATCCACTTGCACAACCTCATCCTCGGTAGGGGGCTCTCTTTGTTCGAACCGCTTCTTCCATTGCACATCTAGTTGTTGTGCCCACGGCTCTAACTCAAGAAGTTCAGGAATGTCTTCATCTTCCTCGTAGGCGTCGGCAAACGCCATATTGACGGACCAGACTTGCCTGAGCATGTCCCCAATGCTGACATCTGAATCGAAAGTAGGTGATCCGGTTGAGTGTGAATGCCAGTCGTATTCCTCGTCTGAGCTTTCAGGGGTCGTTGCCGGTGTAACATAACCTAGCCCACATCTGGTTTTGTTGTAATAGTCTCATGGTTTCCCAGTCGGGATCGGCAATTGTAAGGGTAACCGCCATCCAGTGCCGTAGTTCAAGCCTGGTGTAGTTTCCAGATCATACCCCTATTTTTTCATGAGGTACTGGGAACTATACAGATAAAGGGGCAATCTCCCGGTGTCGGGTTCGAGATCAATTTTTTCTACCCTAAAGGGTTGTGGATTATTCTTCCAGCATAAGATGATTCGACAATCCTCTTCCACTATTATACGGTAAGCGTCTTCCACTGGAGTAAGTTGGTTTGCGGTGTAGACATTTGTTACCTATGTGTGCAGATGGGTGCCTATACCGTGTTCTATAGCATACATTGTACAAAGCTTATTAAGCTCGAGATAATTTAAAGATAGCCCTTTATTGATGAAGTAAGGTATCTTTTCCAGTAGGATTACATCATCTGCGGATGGAACATCGGTGTGAGCAGCCACATACTTGGCCAGTTCTGACTCTTCTTTCGCTACCCCCTGTGTAAATGAAGACTGAGAGAACGACTTGGGTAGCTTAATCATCAGGGGCTCCATTGGTGAGCAGAACGTGGAGTCGTTGGCGTACTAGCCACCCTCGGTTTGGTGCTCGGTGCTGGGCGGGGAGTTGTTGGCTGGCTAGCAGTCCCCGGCTTAGCGCTCGGCTGTCGATTTATTCTGGGAAGATGAATCGTCATTGGCTTGACAGAGGGATTGAGCTCCTCTATTTGTTGCTGGCTAGCTCTAGGCAGCCAGATTGTCAGTGCTCTGTCGTGGGTCTTGATGCTTGACCAGACCTTGGCAGTCGAATTATCATCTGTCCCTCTTGTGCAGAGAGGCTGATTGCATCCTTGCACAGAGTGACTATAAGTGGTGCAGTTCTGCTAGGTTTACGGGCTTGGAGATGGATTGTCAGCGGTTCTTCTGACCCATCTGCCGCCTCAGATTGAGCTTAAGTATCTCCTACGGCAAGGTACTTTTTTGACTTCTCGTACAAGCATGAATCTGAGTAGTAGGATTCGACCCCTTTAAAGGGATCGATGTTGGCAAATTCTGTCCTTACGAAACTGTGCTTGTCGACGTACTTAAAGCACTGGTGCAGTGTAGAGGGCACGATCATGTAATCGTGTATCCAAGGACGCCCCAGGAGAATGTTGTAGGAAGTTTCCGCATCTATGACATAGCAGGTCACTTCTGACTGAAGGTCGCCGATTTTGTACTTCAAGCGAATCTTCCCGATCGGATAGCTTCTGCCTGAATTGAAACCGCTGATGGCGGTGCTTGCCGGCATCAAGCGATGCATTGGGATGCACAGATGGTGTAGTAGGCTCTTCGGGATGATGCTTATGGAAGAACCGGGATCGATATGCATCCGATCCACCTTGATATCGCCAATGTACCCAGTATAATACAGAGGGCGATCGTGTAGGTTGGTCTTGATAAGCATATCCTGCGGAGTGAAGACGATGTTAAGCATTGCGCCTGTGCAAGCGCTGTCCTGGAGATCTGCAGGCGAGCTTTCCCCAGTGAGATTGGACTGAGCCAGATAAGCGTCGGCATTCTGGAGTGCCTCGCTTAGTGTGATGCAGACATCCTTGGAGAGTCTCAGGAGCTCGTATAGCGACAACTTGGCCGGTGTGTTGGCCAATTGTGCTAAGATGTCGAAGTTGTAGGGCCTCTCCAACCCATGAGGCGTCTCTCTTCAGAGCGGCTTGTCAAAGCGAGTCTCCTTCGGCCTAGGCTTGTCGGTCGTCGAATGCTGCGAGGGTCCTAGAGCGTCAGGAGCTGTCGGCTGATGATCTTCAGCCGAGTTACCCGGTGTAGGTTGGGATTGTGCACCCGGCCGGCGACAGCCGTAGCCTCCTCGACCTCTGTCGAGATTGTGCGGCATGACTTAACTTTCCTACTCTTCTTCTTGCTGGTAGAATGAGGTGCGGACTGAGTCACTTCAGGTACCAGATCCTGATGGACCCACATGACCTCCCCTCGTGATGTGGTAAGGGGCACTAGGCCAGCATCCTGGTTTCGGGGATATTGAAGATTAGTGACCTCCATCTTCGCTCTGGGGACGGGTACTACGCCATCTTGAGTCTTTGTCGGAGGAAAGTTGCCGAATTGTGCTGACACCATGTTGGCTGCTACGGTCACCTCTTCGAAACCAATGGCTAAGGCCTTAGAGTCGATGAGATGCTGAATGTATCGCTTCAGTTGGTAGCAGTCTTGTGTAGCATGGTGAACATAGTGATGGTAGTGGCAGTACTTGGGGCTCTCCATTTCTGCAGAACGAGGTTCACATCTTGGAGGAGGGAGTTGAATTCGACCTCCTTGTATGAGCATGTCCAAGATAGGTTTGACATGGCCGTCCTCGAAGGAGTAGGTCATCTGAGGCCACTGCTTTTCTGCCGACTTTGATTCAGGCTTTGGGGTTGTGTCGGCCACCATAGTCTGTTTATCCTTGTTGTCTCAATTGTTGGAGGGGTTACCACCATTGTTGCTGTTGGTGTTAGGGCGTTTGTCCTTGTCCTCTCCTTCCGAGACGTACAATCCCAGTTGGCAAGCTTTCTTCAACTTGTCTTCTGCGCTAGTGGCGCTGATAATGAAAGTCTTCCAATCCTTAAACTGACTTTCGCCCATCCAGAGGCTGATTATGGAAAGCAGCCGCTTTTGGCAAATTTCAATTAAGGGGGAATCAGGGTTACCGGAAGGCAACTTCATTGCAGTTTGGCAAAACCGCTCGATATAGTTCCTTGTCAGCTCCTTTTCTCACTGAACAACGTCCATAAGGGTGGACATTGTCACGTCTTATTCTACTTCGTAGAACCTTTCCAGGAACATACGTTTTAAGCTAGCGAAGGAATGGATGCAGTTGTCCGGCAAGTTGCGGTACCAGTCGAAGGTAACCCCTTCTAATGCTCCAATGAACAACCGCGTAAGGATGGCATCGTCATGAGGCAGATGGTCGGTTGTGACTTTGATGTAGGTGATGTACCTACCTGCAGATGTCTTCCTATCATATGGATTGATGTTAAATGGTTTATATCTTGGTGGGAAGGGAACATCTCTCCACGCAGCAGGATACGGTTGTCGTATCCTGAGGTCTTGGCAGTTTTCTCGGGCGTAGAACATGGCCTGGAGCTCCTGGACCGCTCTTCTTACCTCCCTAGCCTCGTCTGCAGCGGTAGGAGCCGATATTTCAGGAGGATTATCACCCGGGTTTGGTGCAGCTGAGTTCGAGTCCATATTGACCGTGGGACCTAAGCTTGTTTGGCCAGGCATCCTTCCTTACAGAGTTGGAAGGGCCGATTTGATATCGTCTACAGACTTGACCAAGGCATGAAGTATGGCCTCCAGGGTGTCGATGCATTGGCGATCACTGGGACCGTCTTAGTTGCTGTCCGTCATGAACACCGTCTTCACATGAGGAGAGATGGAAGGAACGGTGGAGGATATGCCTTCTGAGTCATACCCTTGTACAGAGAAATCGTCAGGGTATGTGGGAATGTTCTTCTCTGGTTCGGACTCAGAAGGAGTGGTACCCCCAGCTTCAGAGCTCGCCTCGTCTTGAGAGTTGTGGACGTCCTCGGGGAGGTCGGGATCTGCTGCATCTGTTGGATGAACCGTTTCCTCTGGATTATCTTATTGGAACACCGGATTGTCGTGGATATTTAGAGGAGTGCTACCCCCGGCTCCAATGCCTCCCGGAGATGTGGACGACGAATCTCCAAGTGTGGCAAATTTCGTCTTTGAGCGGGTACCTTGGTAAACTCCTCCTGTAACGGTGGTAGACAATCGCTTAGAAGAGAGTTTCTTGGTTACGCCGGTTGAGATTTTTAGACTGGAGACATTTGTTTTCTTCCCTCTGCCGCTGCCAGGAATCTTCAAAGCAGAATTGTAGGAGGCGACGAGAATTGTCTCATCTTTTGAGCTTGGGTGTTGCAGCCGTTGGAAGACGGACCGCCGGTCTTCTTGTACTGCCTCCATATTGCAGCAGCAGTTGACAATGACTTGGGTGCAGTGATGTCCCCGAAAGGACTTTCTGCACACCGAGTATTCGTCTCTTTACTTGCGTTTGTGAAGAATTATATTGCGCAAGTCACCCATTTTGTGGGCACGGGAGTTCTGAGCACATGGGTGTGTTGGCATCCTGCCTGCTCCCTGATATGGGGGTAGTACGAGTACTTGTCCCTGATCATTGTTGGGAGATTATTGGTAACTATCCCGTTCGTTGGCCGCCGGGGGCTGGACACGAATAGTTTTATATAACTTTCCATCAGGGGCCCGCATAATAGTCAGCGGGACGCCCTGATAGTCAGAAGTTGGGACAGCTGTCTGAGCTCGACGAGCCCGTGCTGCCCGAGACTTCTTCCTTCTAGCACCTGAGAGTGCATAGTAGGAAGAGTCCATGGAGATTGGCACATGAGAGCATCTGGGGTCAGGATCGCCTGAGAGGCGATCGAAGACTGACCGTGAGTCGCATGGAGTAGATGGTATGCGGCTGGGTTTGGTGGCCGTGCAGGCTGTCTGCATGCGACTGGCATGTGTGGCCGTATGACCCTTCTGTATGCAGCTAGGAGCGGTGGCCGCATGAACCTTCGGGATGCGGCTGGAAGTCGTGACCGTACAGGCTACCTGCATGCAGCTGGCAGTTTTGGCCGTATGGGCTTTCTGCATGCGGCTGACTTCTGTGGCCGCATGAGTCTTCTCCATGCGGTTGGCGGTTGCGGCCGCATGAGCCTTCTCCAAGCGGTTGGCACCCTTATGCGGCTTGGACCGCATAGAGTTCCTCTTTGCCCCTGCAAGTCCAGCATCATAGTATTTTCTTCTGCTGAACTTGGGGATAGCAGAGTCCTCTATGGCCTGAAGTGGGACCGCATGAGAGTTTTCTCCGCCGTCTTGAGCAACAGAGAGTACTTCTTCGAGAGTTTGTGGAGGAGCGAATGATTTGGGCCTCCACTCCCAGCGGGCCTTCTTCGTGCGGGCTCGCCGCTGGACCGGGCAAGCGCTCCCGTCGGAGAGCATTTCTTCAAACGCCTGTTGGTCGAACCAGGCGACCAGCATCTGTTGAGTGGAGCCAAGTTTGGCTGCATCCGATTGTGTCACCAACTCCTCAGTCGTGGAGAATTTAGTCTCTAGCAGAGTCGCCATCGTGTTTGCCATTGATTGTAAAAGTGCAGAAAAATTTTATAGGAGGACTGAACTTAGACTCACAATACAAACTCGCTCGTACAAAGAAAGCCTAGGAATGAAAACCTAGGTACATCAATCTAAGTACGATTGTTTATTTTTGATTCTGGGGGGTGACGGTAGAGGTTCGGGAAAGCGACGGCAGCTCTGCCTTACTCCTTGGACGATCGGACGTAGCCTTGGCTCTGATGAAGAAATGCTCTCGGAATGTGTGGGGAGACTCTTCTGTGCGTGCCTTTTTCTCTCTGTGTGTCCAGCTGGGGTCTCTCCCTCTCCTACAAGGGAATGGCACCTCGCTATTTATAGGAGTGGAGTGTGATCATTAGGGTTTGCAATGATTGCCCTTTGAAAAGTCGGCAGTTTGGAGATTAATTACCATCTTCCTTGATCCTGTCTTGTTGGCAATTAATCTGGGCCATTAATCTTGATTGCAACAAATCTGGGCAGTTAATGATTGTGCCAAAATCTGTATGGGCAATTAATGTTGATTGCCACGAATCTTCATGATTTATTATGACAAGCTCGGATCTCCTGCCACGTGTTCAATCTGCATAAATTTGATTTGATCCGGGTAATTATGATGATTGCACTAAATCTGGTTGTTGGGATTTGTTGATAGATCTTGATTGATTTGGTGCCACGTGTCCAACCATCATTCTGCTGCGAGCCATAGGGACATGGGGGAAACTGATCTTCTGCCACGTGTCCTAACTGCGAGCCACAGGGACAGGGTGTCTTGACAGAGCCGCATGAGGGTGGCTTCTCAGGATTTGAACCGCATGAAGGTGGCAGCCACATAGGTGTGGCTTCCGAAATCTGAGCCGCATGAGGGGGGTTTCCAACTGAACTGCATAAGGCTGGCCACGTGTCAAGGCTGCATGGGCGTGGCCTCTCAGCATTTGAGCCACATGGAGATGGTCCCCATAATTCGAGCCGCATGAAAGTAGCGGCCGCACCGGGGTGGCTTCTCAAAATTAGAGCCGTATGGAGATGGTCCCCATGATCCGAGCCGCATGAGAGTAGCGGCCGCATGGGGGTGGCTTCTCAGGGTTTGAGCCGCATGGATATGGTCCCCATGATCCGAGTCGCATGAGAGTAGCAGCCGCATGGGGGTGGCCTCCACCTGAGCCGCATGCGGCTGGCCACGTGTCAAAACCGTATGGAAGACTTTAGGATTTGATGGATCGTGCCAGCTATAGAGACAGATTTTTTTCGTTTCCCTAGGAGCACGCCATCATGTCAGAGTCATCATTGCAGCTTTATGTTAGAGCTGTCAGTTCACTTTTATGTCAGAGTTGCCTTGTTGTGTCAGAGCATTAAATAGGGCCGCTGCTTAATGGCCAGCTGTAGAGGCGAGCCGCATAAGGCCACGTGGCTTTTATTCGAGCCGCATGGCTAGGTTGGCGTCTTTTGAGCCGCATAAAAGTCCTGAGCCGCATGAAGCTCTGATAGCTTCTTTGAACCGCATGAGACTCCATTTGTTTTGAGCCGCATGGATTTTTCTGTTCTTTTCCATGCTTCTACACGCACATAGGAATTCCTGCACAATTCGCGCATGGGAATTCCTGCACAATCCGTGCATGGGAATTCCTACACATCCGCGCATGGGAAAACCTGCACAATCTGCGCATGGGAATTCCTGCACATCCGTACATGGAAATTCCTGTACAATCCGCGCATAGAAATTCCTGCACATTCGCTCATGGAAATTCCTGCACAATCCAGGCATGGGAATTCCTGCACATCCGCACATGGAAATTCTTGCACAATCCGCGTATGGGAATTCCTGTACATCTGCGCATGAAAATTCTTGCACATTCTGCGCATGGAAATTAAACTCACGTTGCGTCTTCAGTACATGCGCGTAAGGAATCTACGCGCATGACACGCTCGAAGTCAAGTGATGCGTTGCCGGGACTTCACGGCGTATAGCCTCCCGGGCGCATAGGGATTCCGGCGCATGGGGTTCATCGTCCCCAAACAACAAGTTCAGCCATGAAAGTCCTAAAAACTTGCTATGGCCATAACTTCCTCAACCGAACTCGGAATCAAGCAAAATAAAGGTCAAAACTGCATGAAATCAAATTCTCTACAACATGGAACCACTAGTTTTTGGAAATACCAAGTTTTTAGAGATCAAAATAAAGAAAACTAAACAAGAAGGAACTTAAAACTTATATCTACAAAAAATATAACCATCAAAATCGAAAATTTCCAGTTCTAAAGAGGCTTAGAATCTAGTAAGGAAGAGAATAGAACAAGAAAACTTGAGATCTCTCATGAAGTAAGTTGTACTTGCCTAGGCTTGGTAGGTGGGAGGAGTAAATGAAGAAGATGAAGAAGTAAATACAAATAATGGAGGAGAGAGAAGAAGTTGACTTATATAGCAACCCCTCTCATCTCAACCCCAAATAAACCAAACCAAGCCAAGCCAAGCCAAGTCAAGTCATGTTGAACCAAGTTGAACCAATCAAGTCAAGATTTAAACCAAGGCTAAGCTAAGCAAGATAAGTCAAAATACGGGCCACCTAACAATTGTCAGAAATCCGTATACGTATCCTGAAAAATACGTATAACAGGAAACGGGAGTGACAACTCTACACACCTTAAAAGAATTTCATCTTCGGAATTTAATCAAGAGGCTAGAGATGTCGGGACAAGCTATACTAATCACAAGCAACATATGACTAAGCAATCAATCATACAATCATTCATGCAAGCAAGGAATTAAAGCATAAGGCATAAGAAAGACATTATACCTTATGAGTCAAATAGGTATGGATATCGCGATCGGATATCATCCTCACGCTCCCACGTTGACTCACCCAAAGAGTGATGACCCCAAGCAACGCGGACTAGCTTAATAGTCTTGTTCTTGAGTGCCTTCTCTCTTTGGTCCAATATGGATACGGGCCTTTCCTCATACGAAAGGTTGGTACCAACAACCAATTCCGAATGATCAAGGATATAGCTCGGATCCGAAATATACCGTCGTAATTGGGATACATGGAATACGTCATGTACCTCACGCAACGACGGTGGAAGAGCGAGACGATAGGACACATCGCCTACTCGCTCGAGAATATCAAACAGCCCTATATACCTAGGACTAAGCTTTCTTCGTACGTCGAATCGAATGACGTCACGGGTAGGCGATATCCTAAGGAATACGTAGTCGCCGATAGAGAACTCAAGAGGAAGCCGATAAGAATCGGCCGAATGACGCTGACGATCTTGTGCAACTCGAAGATGATCTCTGAATCGTCTGACCACCTCGATAGTCTGTGAAATAATTTTTGGACCAAGCATCTGCCTCTCGCCTACATTATCCCAGGCTAAAGGAGATCTGCACTTCCTGCCATACAATGCCTCGAAAGGTGCCATCTGAATACTAGCCTGGAAACTGTTGTTGTACGAGAACTCCACTAGGTGTAAGTGATCTTCCCACGAACCACCGAAGTCAAGCATCTGCAGCGATCGCATCTTCACTGCCGTCGAAGAAGGAAGGGTTCAAGCGCTTGAAGCTGTTGGCCGCGCTGTTACCCTGATGACCCCCTCTGGTCAAAGCATCTGCCACCGCCTGGTGCAAGGCATCTCCATAACGATCCTGGGAAGCTAATAGGGACCTGATGAGACCCACCAAAGTGCCATCATCAGGCTCTGTAGGCTGGACGGGCTGAATTGGTGGTTCTCCTCCGGTAGGCACGATTCTGGAGGCTACTCCTGAATGCTGGGCTTGATCTCCAGGTTGAGGCTGGTCCATGAGAGGTGCTCCGCCTTGCTGATCGGCAGGTCCAGGAACAATACCGCTGAAGAAGATGACATAGGGAACAATAAGGAAGGACCAGGACAGATCAATGATACAAGCATGTGATCAGGTCAAGATTCTCAAGGAATTGAAGATACAAGCAGAGATCAAGGACGAATAATGATTGAGACATCTATTCGGTAAACCCTCGCATATCTTGATTTATATGACCTGCATGGGGCCACCACTTAAACCATGTAACGCCCCAGAACCAGAATACTAGAGAGCGGGGGCGTACATAGCCAGCTACATATATTGAAGTGCAATCCACCTCGCTATACGGTCACGGCTGTCTAGATACATGAGGATTTAACTATAAGCCAACAGTCTCCTATGGTCATGAACAAGCCTATTGTCTCAATCTCAAGCAAGCAATAATAGTTACAAGATGTCAGAGCACCAAATATATAATAGCAAGGCGTCCCATATATTACATATTCGAATGATCATGAAGCTAGTCATACAAAATGTCAAGACTAGCAAGAGTTCAGTCATACATGATCAACCCTAGGATTGTCAATCATGTTTCAGCCCGTAGGCAGACAGTAAATAAAGGTGCAATACGAGCTAACACGTGCTCGCCGGCTAAACGCCTCAAAAGAATAATTTTTACAATAAGGTAGGAGGACAAAAAGAAACCCACTCGTTGCCAGGTTACGCCTGATGGTCACCATCTGGCTGGAAGACAGGTGGATCCTCTGGTGCTGCTCCGATATCTGGCCACACAAAACCAGCTGGATCAAACCTCAGAAAGAGCAAGTGCCACAAAGGAGGGTTCACTTAGGAACTAAAACCAGCATATCATAATAGAATATTAAAGATAATAAACAAAGAACTGATAATAATAGAGATAACAACAGTAAACTGAGTGCGAGGAAACCATTCAAGTAGCCAGGTCACAACCCTTAAACAAAACAAGGACCGGGGTTGTAACCCTTCACCTGAATAGAAACCCGTCTCAAATACTATTGGTACAGTGAAGATAATAAACGAAGAAAGGACACAGAACTGCTCCGGGAGCCAGGTTACAATCCTTAAACCAAACAAGGACCGGGGTTGTAACCCTTCGCCTGAACAGAACTGGACCCCTGATCTTTATTGCTAAGGTCAGTATAAATAATCACGGTATTAAAGTAAGGTAAAACATAACGAACATGGCATGGGGTTGCAATAAGACAATAAACGAAGAGAGGACACAGAACTGCTCCGGAAGCCAGGTTACAATCCTTAAACCAAACAAGGATCGGGATTGTAACCCTTCGCCTGAACAGAACTGGACCCCCGATCGTTATTGTTAAGGCAAGCATCAATAATCATGTCTTGTCACAATCTTGCACAGGATCAGGATAAGACTAAGCTGGAATAAACTCCATCCAATCAATCACGGCCAATCAAGAGTACGGCTTGATACTTTTAACTAACTAGGATTATCACAGGCCTAGTTACTAGCAATATGCAATGAGATTATCCCAACAGCCACAAGGCCTGCAGACCATCCGGTTATCCAGGTCGAATGTCTGTTTATGAAGGTTGCAACACGTGACTGTGTGCTGGAAATGTGCCCTACTCATCGGTAGGCTACAAGTCCACTTAATGCGCCTAGATGACGGGATTGCCTATAGCTGAAAATCTCTTCATGTCTACTGAATTATTCTAGTTTATTAGTCTTAGTCAATTACTGTAGGTTTTCCTGACCGTGGTACTCAGGGATCCCTATCCTAGACATGATGTAAGACAGTACTGGTTTATTTGTACAAACGCAATCGCCCACGGTGTCCAGGTCAATCATACTTGTCATGTCAGGCTGGCTGACATAATAGCATGTCGAGATATACAATGTCAGTTTACTTGTTAAGAGTGTACCATGGTGGGCCACTATCGTGTTCCTGAAATCATATTTAATTTCAGGATATAAGAATAAATGTGACATATCAATTTAATAATAATAATAATGATATTAATAATAATATAATATAATACAAGAGGACAGGACAAGAGGAGGGAGCTATGTGGCTAATAGGAGTCATGCGGCAGAAAGCAGGCACGCTTATGCGGCTGGGACTGCACGCTCATGCGGCTGGAAGAGGGCAGGCGTATGCGGCTCAGGAAGTAATGCGCCATGCGGCTCAGGAAGGAAGGGCACATGCGGCAGCGGAAGGAAGGGGCTTATACTACTGGGTTGCAGGCTCATCCATGCGGCTCAGGGGACCTCAGGCTCATGCGACAGAAAGTTGTCAATCCTTTATGCGGCTGCAAGTATTTAAGTCATGCGGCTGGATTTCCAAGGCCCTATACGGTTGAATGTTGGAGCATATGCGGCTGCGCCCAAGTGGGTCTCATGCGGCTGAGCAGAGACGGGTCCTTATGCGGCCAGAGGAACAAGTCACATGCGACTGAAAGGGCCGGGCTTTGTGCGGCTGGGTTTAGTCAAGCCTATGCGGCTGCAAGTGTTTAATATTCATGCGGCTGGACGTGCTGAGGCTCTATGCGGCTGGATAGAGACAGAAGTCTATGCGGCTGGGAATTGCCCAGGCTTATGCGGCTGAAAGAACACTTGCCGCATAAAATACGGTCAAGAACTGTTCTTCTTCTTCCAATTTCCGAGAAGAAGAACACCATGAAGCCATGCTTCCAAGCTCCATAAAACCTTCATCCAGAGTCCAAATCCGAACTTTCATAGGTCAAAATGGGGTAGAACAAAGTTCTCTACAACATGGGACCGTCAAAACTTGGAAATAACAATGTTAAATAGATCAAAACCCAAAAAATTCAAAAATACTATAAACTTAGATCTACACAAATTGAGCCATGGAAATTAGAAATGCTAAGTACTTGTGAAACCCGTAATTTCAGAAAATTATTTATATGATTTTAATAGTGAATATGATTAAATATTAATTGATAATTTAGGAATTTACATTTTTGAAAATTATTAAAACTGGAAATTTTATCGAAACATGTAATTTTCTAATGTTACTAAGAATACAATTATTGTTATTTTCAAGAAAATAAATTGATTAGACTTTTGTATGCCAACCCAGACATGAAACCGGTTTGAGTTTAATTGAACTTAAAATATTTTGAATTAGTTATGATTTTTTTTAGAAAAATAAATTATTTATTTTCTCAAAATCTTAAAGCCATATTTTTACCAATATTTTTAGAGCCCAAAGCTTCTGATCATAAAGCCCATAAGTTAATAGGATTTAACCTATTTAGTTTGGAGTCTATAAGACTTGATTTATCATTCTTAGTTTTTTTTCTGTTATTATAAGCCCAAAGTTCTGTTTCATTCTTAGCCTTTAAGTTTGGGTTTTTACTGTTATTATTGGCTTAACCCGTTGGAGCTCTTCTTCTCCCAACCGACCCAACGCTCGACCCCTCGTCTCCTCTCCGGCCGGCCATGAAGGCTGGGCCGTTCGTCTTCCTTCTTTCCGGTAACCCCCGTTCACCAGTTTCTATAAAACCCCCTTTCCTATTCATTCTCCTTATCCCACTCCCAAAACCCTTTTTCCTAAAAACCTAGACTCCCATTTCCGGAGAACGCTGAGCCTCGGCGACCCCAGCCATCCGCGTCGACCCGTCGTACCCCTCCGGTCGCCGACCTACCTGCGCCCAACTCCGTTCGTCGCACCCCTCCGGCGTGCCCCAACCCGCGACCCCGGCGCTCCGCCCGCGGCATCTCCGCCCAACCCCCAGGGCGCCACCGCACCCTCGCTGACTTTCGACGCCACAGCAGCTTCGGTGACCCTTCGTCGTTGTTCTTTCGTGTTTCGGAGTCGCAGCACCCTGCGGGATTTCCGATCCGTTGTCTGGTTTGTTCTCGGGCGTTCCTGTGTTTTCCGTGGAACTTTACTGTGGTCTTTTCCAAAGCTTGGGTGCTGAATTCGTAGCCGAACTCCGGCGAGGCGAGTTCCGAGTCCGAGGCATCACTTCGGATTCCTTCGTTTTTTCGGTAACCTCTGGATAGTCCCGTAGTTCTCTATTTTTTGTCTATGATGAAATCTGGTCCCCGGTTCCTTCGGGAATTCGGATTTTCCGTTATCCTTCGGAAAATTTGGTTTTCTGTTACGTTTCTGGATTCAGAAAAATATTCGGATTGTTGTTCTGTGATTTTTGGGTTCTGTGATGATCTTTCGGATTTTCCGAATTCGGTTCGAAAAGGTTCTGTGAGTTTTGGAAGGATTCGTTTGGTTAGAGATTTTGGCTCTTGGCTTTTGAAGAATTTTTGTGGCTATTTTCGGGAATTCTGGGAATTAGTTCTGTTGTGGAATTTCCGAACATTTTGGAAATAATCCTGTAGGTTCCGATGTGTTTTCGGGAATTCCGAGTCTGTTTCGGGAATTCTGATATTATTCCGGGTTTCCCAACGTGGCTTAGGAAATTATTCTGTGGTTATTTTATATAAATATTTTTGGGTATCCCTGGTTTGGGATTGTTTTTGCATGTTGTAGCACACTTTCCCAGTTTTTGGGTTGACCAAAAATAGAGGAAGTGCTGCCAAAATTTTTATAAAAATTATAAAAATGATTTTAAAATGATTTTCGGAAATAATATTATTTTTGGGCGACGACCTTATCGGTCAATGGGCCCCAGTGAAATGCAAACGCACCGGTCTGTCCGGACGTTGAGGCAGAGTAGCTGTAAATGAAGATTGGACCAGTTCTGAGACTCATTCTATTTTATTCTTAATTTTTAGTTATTATTATTATTATGTAATTTTGTAGGTAAATTTACAAGACTAACAAATTTTCTCTTATTTTAATTCTTGGGAATGTAAGGGCATAAGCCCATTTATCTATTTTTGTAAATTGTAATAAGTAGGAATTAGCTGTGGATTTACTGAGTTTGTGAACGCGTAGAATTAATTAATATTATTATTAATTAATTAGTTAGAAATTCATGATTTTCTCACTTAAAGAAAAGAAATATATATTTATATGTATAATAATAAAATACTAACTTTTTCCCAATAAAGTTGATAAAAACAAGTTTTCCGGAATAAAACATAAATTGGATTTCCAAAATTGTAACTCACTAGAAAAGCGTGTTTTGTTTGTGTTGATTAATACAAGATTAAAATTGACTAGGAAACAAAATCTAGAGATTGTAACTAGATTCTAGAGTTGTGGTTTCTGAGACATAATTTCCGGAATGTAGGATTTCAAAGAAGAGGGTGACTGTTCAAATTCCGAAGAACCAATCTCGTCCAACTTAAGAAATTTAAGGCAAGTACATTTATGTGGATTTACGATTATTTTAACAATCATTTCATTGCAATTTTAAACCACTGTTCAAACACGGACTCTTTCGGGAGTATTGACTGTACTGTTGGGGGCTGGGGGAATAGAGTAGTGGATATGACCAAATCCAAAATTAGGATAACTGACTGTATTAGCTTTCCCCTCTTCACACGGGGACAAGCCATACCGTATCGCTAGGATACTACTGTAACCCAATCCGGTCATATTCATTACCTATTCATATCACTATAACTGTACTGTATTTCAAAAACTGTTTCATCTTCAAACTGTTTAAAAGTGCATGATATTAATTGTCATTTTAATTGTTAAAATTTGCATGAACTGTACTTTGCTCCTTTCCTGACTGGATAACCGTAGGTACTACTGATGACCTGGAGATGCTGATCAATACCTACTATGATCCTGATATGTACCCGGCAGTACTTCCACCTGACGAGGATGTTGTGGCATCACCATAGATGCTACTTTTGTTTGGGAGTTTATTTGTTTTATGATTTCAAGTTATGAATCTTTGTAACAGAACAAGTTTTAAATTATCGTTTAAATAAATGTTGTGGCAAATTTTAGACTCAAATGTTGTTGATTACCTACATATGGATTACAGCTTACTGCCGCCGTCTCATCAACGGTGCAGGCTGGGCATGATCCGATTCGACCCAAGTATTTGGGGACCGAGTCGTGACATGTTTTTAGTGGTGGCCCATGCAGGTCAGAACAACAACTTAGGAAAACATATTTAGAAACAATTAGAACACTAGAACATCAAATTGCCACAACATAGGACCGATATATAAATATATATGTTAAATATTTTTGCTTGATTATAGACGGGTATGCTACCTTGCTTATGTTTGCATCCTAAACCTTCCAGAGAATGACTATTGACAAGACCAATTCTGCTGGCGATGAGGTGTCATCTCCGTATCATACCCCATCTTCTCAACCAAGTCCAGGGTTTATTCCCTCGCAGCTGATTGACCGTCCCCATAATGCATCCAGTGAAGTTTTCACTACACTGGCGATTCCTACCTCTTCTCAAACTGAGTTACATTTCCTTGGGGAAGTACCCATTCTTGTTGCTCCACCAGTACCAGCGAACACCTCCCAAATGGTTGCCCTATTTCAAGAAATCATGGAGTTCCAGAAGGCTCAAGCTGAAGCCCAGCAGGAACAGATGGATATCACGATAGAAGTCATGAAGAACGTCAATGAAGTAGCTTTAGCTATCTTAAACCGAGTTGGAGCGGAACCTCGTCCTAGGAGGGATACCCCTGAATATAGGAGATGTTGGAGTCCTACTATCCGACAGTCATATCATAAGAAGCTATTGGTTTGTGACTACTGTAAAAGGCCTGGTCACCAAGCCAATATTTGTCGCAAGAGATTGGGAAAATGTTTGGTATGTGGATCTGCTGAACATCGGGTAAAGGATTGCCCCTTATCTTTTCATCGTACCAGAGTACCTATTCCAGTTACACCTATTATACCGCAACCTAGGGACTCTCTTCCCATCCAGCAGACCTTGCCTTCTACACGCACTGCATGGAGGCACGATACAGATTCAAGGATCATGGAAGATGAAGTAGTTGGAGACTGCTCATGCAAGAGCCAGAACCATGAAGAATAGTACACAGGACTGCTGAATAGCATTATCTATTTTTTTGAAAGTTGTAACAGGATGTCCTTAGAACAATCATAAGAGTTTTTGCTGTAATTCTCCACATGAATAAAATTCTTAGTTACACCTTTATGGCAGATGTTTTTCCTGATAGTCTTCCCGAATTATCTCGGATTTAGACATAGAGTTCACTATTGACCTAGTCCCCGGCTCTTTCCCTATTTATAAAGGATGTTACGGAGTCAACCGAAGGAGGACAAGAAGATGAAGGACCCGATCAATGAAGGCTCTGGGATTCATTCGAGACGGAGCTTCACCCTGGAGAGCACCAGTCTTGTTTGTTCCCAAGAAGGACGGAACGGTGAGAATGTGCATCGACTACCGGGCATTGAACAATATCACAATCAAGAACAAGTATCCTTTGCCCCGGATCGATGACCTGTTTGACCAACTCAGTGGAGCCAAGGTGTTTTCCAAGATTGATCTCAGATCTGGCTACCATCAGATCAAGGTCAGGAAGGAAGATATTCCCAAGACGGCGTTCAACACCAAGTATGGGCAGTTTGAATTCTTGGTCATGCCGTTTGGACTGACAAATGCTCCGGCTGTATTCATGAACCTTATGAACAAGGTTTTCCATGAATACTTAGATCAATTTGTTGTTGTCTTCATTGATGACATTTTGATCTATTCAAAGACTGAAGAGGAGCATGAGGAACATCTCAGGAAAGTTCTGGGAACTTTGAGGAAAGAGAAGTTATATGGTAAGCTATCCAAATGTGAATTCTTTCTAGACAAGGTGGATTTTCTTGGCCATGTTGTCACAGGAGAAGGAATTTCGGTAGATCCTAAGAAGATAGCTGCTGTGGAGAAGTGGTCTACCCCAAGCTCAGTTGCTGAAATCAGGAGTTTCTTGGACTTGGCTGGCTACTATCGGAAGTTTGTGAAGGACTTTGCTAGAATTGCTGAACCAATGACGAAGCTGACTCGAAAGAATGAAGAGTTCGTCTGGACGGAAGATTGTCAGGCTGCATTCGAGGAGATGAAGAAGAGGCTTACCACTGCACCAATCCTTGCGCTACCCGCAGGATCCGGTGGTTTCACAATCTACAGTGATGCCTCTGGAAAAGGACTAGGATGTGTTCTTCAACAGAATGGGAAAGTGATTGCTTACGCATCTAGGCAATTATGGAACCATGAAAAGAATTATCCCACACATGACCTGGAGCTGGCGGCAGTTATCTTTGCGTTGAAGATATGGAAGCACTATCTGTATGGAGAGAGAGTGGAGATATACACAGACCACAAAAGTCTGAAGTATGTTTTCACTCAGAAAGAGTTAAACATGAGGCAAAGAAGATGGCTGGAACTAATGAAGGACTTTGATATCGACCTGCAATACCACCCGGGTAAGGCTAATGTGGTCGCTGATGCACTTAGTCGATACCCAGTGGCGATGTTCTTGACTAAGGAGCGGCATCTGCTAGAGGACATCGAGAAGCTTGGATTAGAGATCATATTGCCTGGAGATAGAAGGATGGAGCTGGATGCTGATTCAGTACTGATGAAGTTGCAAGTGAGCTCATATCTGATGGACAAGATCAAGGAGACTCAGTTTTAAGACGAGGCACTTTGCAAACTGAGAGACCAAGTGTTGGCGGGAACACTTGAGGGTTTCCCAATCGCCAGTGATGGAGCTTTGAAGAATGGTACGAGACTTTGTGTACCATCTGGCGAACTGAAGAATGAGCTGATGAAGGAAGCACATCAGTCACAGTATTCTATATATCCTGGAGCCAATAAGATGTATCGGGATATGCGCACTATTGTTTGGTGGTATGGAATGAAGAAAGATGTGTCCAGATTCGTGTCAAGATGTTTGATCTGTCAGCAAGTGAAGGCCAGTAGACAGAGACCCGCAGGACTTCTACAACCGCTAGACATTCCGGAGTGGAAGTGGGAGCACATCACAATGGACTTCGTGTCAGGTTTGCCTCATTCCTAAGGAGGGAAGGATGCCATCTGGGATATAGTGGACCGACTAACCAAGTCAGCACACTTTATTCCCTTTAAGGTTAGTTTATTCACCGAGAAGTTGGCAGCATTGTACGAGAGGCACCTCTACCGGATTTATGGAGTACAAACCGGCGGACAATCAAAGAAGATAATCCAGACGCTTGAAGATATGTTAGATCTTGTGTTTTGGAAATTGGAGGGTCTTGGAGAAGATCATTTAAAATTTGTAGAGTTTCCTTACAACAACTACCAAGTTAGCATCGTCAATCAGTGGAAGGAGATAGCGTCTTTTGTGAAGATTTTCTCCTACCAGAGGAACGATCAGTGTTAACAGAGCAGGAAAGGAGAGCCAGCTCAGACGCTACATTCCGGATTCGAGTCCCATATTGGATAATTCAGAGCTGAAGATTGGACTCAACCATTCAGTGCCAGAGAAACCAGTTGCAAACGTAGTCAGAGGTGAGAAGAAGATCAGAATTTGAGCCATCATTTCAACTCCTACTTCTTATCTTTTCGTTCTAAACTTGACAGATGCTGCTAAGTCAGCCTAGTTTTGCAAGCTATCTCTTTATCAAGCTTGATCATGACAGTATTTTATTGGGTGCACCCACTAATATATTGTCTAATCAGGACCGGTACATGATGGTCTGATCAACCTCGTGTACTTTGGTTCGCTTTTGTATTTTTCTACATAGATGATATCATAAACCGTTTCATCCACGACTGCCTTGGAAATTCTTTTTGTTGGACCTGAGTTACGAGTGTAGTACCCGTATTTGTTTGAGACCTGAGGTAATTTCTAACCCAACTCTTTAAATTTCGAGGACGAAATTTCTTAAGGAGGGAAGGTTGTGAAACCCGTAATTTCAGAAAATTATTTATATGATTTTAATAGTGAATATGATTAAATATTAATTGATAATTTAGGAATTTACATTTTTGAAAATTATTAAAACTGGAAATTTTATCGAAACATGTAATTTTCTAATGTTACTAAGAATACAATTATTGTTATTTTCAAGAAAATAAATTGATTAGACTTTTGTATGCCAACCCAGACATGAAACCGGTTTGAGTTTAATTGAACTTAAAATATTTTGAATTAGTTATGATTTTTTTAGAAAAACAAATTATTTATTTTCTCAAAATCTTAAAGCCATATTTTTACCAATATTTTTAGAGCCCAAAGCTTCTGATCATAAAGCCCATAAGTTAATAGGATTTAACCTATTTAGTTTGGAGTCTATAAGACTTGATTTATCATTCTTAGTTTTTTTTCTGTTATTATAAGCCCAAAGTTCTGTTTCATTCTTAGCCTTTAAGTTTGGGTTTTTACTGTTATTATTGGCTTAACCCGTTGGAGCTCTTCTTCTCCCAACCGACCCAACGCTCGACCCCTCGTCTCCTCTCCGGCCGGCCATGAAGGCTGGGTCGTTCGTCTTCCTTCTTTCCGGTAACCCCCGTTCACCAGTTTCTATAAAACCCCCTTTCCTATTCATTCTCCTCATCCCACTCCCAAAACCCTTTTTCCTAAAAACCTAGACTCCCATTTCCGGAGAACGCTGAGCCGCGGCGACCCCGGCCATCCGCGTCGACCCGTCGCACCCCTCCGGTCGCCGACCTACCTGCGCCCAACTCCGTTCGTCGCACCCCTCCGGCGTGCCCCAACCCGCGACCCCGGCGCTCTGCCTACGGCATCTCCGCCCAACCACCAGGGCGCCACCGCACCCTCGCTGACTTTCGGCGCCACAGCAGCTTCGGTGACCCTTCGTCGTTGTTCTTTCGTGTTTCGGAGTCGCAGCACCCCGCGGGATTTCCGATCCGTTGTCTGGTTTGTTCTCGGGCGTTCCTGTGTTTTCCGTGGAACTTTACTGTGGTCTTTTCCAAAGCTTGGGTGCTGAATTCGCAGCCGAACTCCGGCGAGGCGAGTTCCGAGTCCGAGGCATCACTTCGGATTCCTTCGTTTTTTCGGTAACCTCTGGATAGTCCCGTAGTTCTCTATTTTTTGTCTATGATGAAATCTGGTCCCCGGTTCCTTCGGGAATTCGGATTTTCGGTTATCCTTCAGAAAATTTGGTTTTCTGTTACGTTTCTGGATTCGAAAAAATATTCGGATTGTTGTTCTGTGATTTTTGGGTTCTGTGATGATCTTTCGAATTTTCCGAATTCGGTTCGGAAAGGTTCTGTGAGTTTTGGAAGAATTCGTTTGGTTAGAGATTTTGGCTCTTGGCTTTTGAAGAATTTTTGTGGCTATTTTCGGGAATTCTGGGAATTAGTTCTGTTGTGGAATTTCCGAACATTTCGGAAATAATCCTGTGGGTTCCGATGTGTTTTCGGGAATTCCGAGTCTGTTTCGGGAATTCTGATATTATTCCGGGTTTCCCGACGTGGCTTAGGAAATTATTCTGTGGTTATTTTATATAAATATTTTTGGGTATCCCTGGTTTGGGATTGTTTTTGCAGGTTGTAGCACACTTTCCCAGTTTTTGGGTTGACCAAAAATAGAGGAAGTGCTGCCAAAATTTTTATAAAAATTATAAAAATGATTTTAAAATGATTTTCGGAAATAATATTATTTTTGGGCGACGACCTTATCGGTCAATGGGCCCCAGTGAAATGCAAACGCACCGGTCTGTCCGGACGTTGAGGCAGAGTAGCTGTAAATGAAGATTGGACCAGTTCTGAGACTCATTCTATTTTATTCTTAATTATTAGTTATTATTATTATTATGTAATTTTGTAGGTAAATTTACAAGACTAACAAATTTTCTCTTATTTTAATTCTTGGGAATGTAAGGGCATAAGCCCATTTATCTATTTTTATAAATTGTAATAAGTAGGAATTAGCTGTGGATTTGCTGAGTTTGTGAACGCGTAGAATTAATTAATATTATTATTAATTAATTAGTTAGAAATTCATGATTTTCTCACTTAAAGAAAAGAAAAATATATTTATATGTATAATAATAAAATACTAACTTTTTCCCAATAAAGTTGATAAAAACAAGTTTTCCGGAATAAACATAAATTGGATTTCCTAAATTGTAACTCACTAGAAAAGCGTGTTTTGTTTGTGTTGATTAATACAAGATTAAAATTGACTAGTAAACAAAATCTAGAGATTGTAACTAGATTCTAGAGTTGTGGTTTCTGAGACATAATTTCCGGAATGTAGGATTTCAAAGAAGAGGGTGACTGTTCAAATTCCGAAGAACCAATCTCGTCCAACTTAAGAAATTTAAGGCAAGTACATTTATGTGGATTTACGATTATTTTAACAATCATTTCATTGCAATTTTAAACTACTGTTCAAACACGGACTCTTTCGGGAGTATTGACTGTACTGTTGGGGACTGGGGGAATAGAGTAGTGGATATGACCAAATCCAAAATTAGGATAACTGACTGTATTAGCTTTCCCCTCTTCACACGGGGACAAGCCATACCGTATCGCTAGGATACTACTGTAACCCAATCCGGTCATATTCATTACCTATTCATATCACTATAACAGTACTGTATTTCAAAAACTGTTTCATCTTCAAACTGTTTAAAAGTGCATGATATTAATTGTCATTTTAATTGTTAAAATTTGCATGAACTGTACTTTGCTCCTTTCCTGACTGGATAACCGTAGGTACTACTGATGACCTGGAGATGCTGATAAATACCTACTATGATCCTGATATGTACCCGGCGGTACTTCCACCTAACGAGGATGTTGTGGCATCACCATAGATGCTACTTTTGTTTGGGAGTTTATTTGTTTTATGATTGCAAATTATGAATCTTTGTAACAGAACAAGTTTTAAATTATCGTTTAAATAAATGTTGTGGCAAATTTTAGACTCAAATGTTGTTGATTACCTGCATATGGATTACAGCTTACTGCCGTCGTCTCATCAACGGTGCAGGCTGGGCATGATCCGATTCGACCCAAGTATTTGGGGACCGGGTCGTGACAGTACTAAAGTGTGTTAGAATCTCGAGAGGAAGAGAATGGAACAATAAAAATGAAGTTTCTCCATGAAGCAAGCTACACTTGCCTAAGAGCTCTCTCTCTCTCTCTCTCTCTCTCTTCTGGTAGTTGAAGAAGTAATGGTGGAGAAGAAGAAGTAAATGAAGAGAGAGAATGAGGGAATGGGTTAATAAAGGATGATGGTGGTGGTAGGTAAGGGTTCTCCCCTTGGTTCATGATGAACCAAGACAACCCAAGCCTAGCCGAACCAACCCAAAATAAACCAAGCCATGAAATGCCAAGATAAGCTAAGCAAGGAATCATACAATACAAGAAAATACGTACACGTATTCCAAAATACGTAATACAAACTATAGGTATTACAACTCTACCCATCTTAAAAGAATTCCGTCCTCGAAATTTAATTAAGAGGCTAGAGAGACGAGGACAAGCTATCGCAAGCAATCTATCATGCAGTCATTCTTTCAAGCAAGGAATTTTAGAGCATAAGGCATAAGGAAGACATTATACCTTACGAGTCAAACAGGTCGGGATATCGTGATCGGATATCATCATCACGCTCCCACGTTGACTCACCTAAAGAGTGATGACCCCAAGCAACTCGGACTAACTTGATAGTCTTGTTCTTGAGTGTCTTCTCTCTTCGGTCCAATATAGACACAGGCCTCTCCTCATACAAAAGGTTGGTACCAACAACCAATTCTAAATGATCCAGGATGTGGCTCGGGTCCGGGATATACCGTCGCAGTTGGGATACATGGAACACATTATGCACCTCACGTAGCGACGGCGGAAGAGCGAGACGATAGGATACATCTCCTACTCGCTCCAGAATATCGAACGGTCCTATATACCTAGGACTAAGCTTTTCTCGTACGCTGAAACGAATGACGCCACGGTTAGGCAAAATCCTCAGGAATACATGGTCACCGACCGAGAATTCAAGGGATCGTCGATGAGAATCGGCCCAATGATGCTGGCGATCTTGGACAACTCGAAGATGATCTCTAACTCTCCTGACCACTTCAACGGTCTGAGCAATCATTTCCGGACCGAGCATCTGTCTCTCTCCGACATCGTCCCATGCTAGCGGAGATCGGCACTTCCTACCATACAGTGCCTCGAACGGTGCCACTTGGATACTAGCTTGGAAACTATTATTGTACGAGAACTCCACCAGATGTAGGTGATCTTCCTACGAACCACCGAAGTCGAGCGTACAAGATCTCAATATGTCGTACAAGGTTTATATGGTACGCTCTGACTGACCATCTGTCTGCGGATGATAAGCTGAGCTAAACTGGAGGCGAGTTCCCAAACTCTCTTGCAGGCTACGCCAAAAGTGCGACGTAAATCTGGAATCTCTGTCCGAGGTGATACTGACTGGTACACCGTACAATCTGAAAATCTGCCGGAGATACATCTCTGCTAGCTGAGTCGTCGACTGACCTACTCTGAACGGGAAAAAGTGAGCCACCTTCGTGAGCCTGTCAACTATAACCCAAATAGCATCTCGACCAGCTGGGGATCTAGGCAATCCAGTCACGAAATCCATGGTTACATGCTCCCACTTCCATTCTAGAATTGGCAAGGGCTGAAGAAGTCCAGCTGGCCTCTGATGTTCAGCTTTAACTTGTTGGCAAACCAAACATCGAGAGACAAACCGGGCTATCTCCCTCTTCATGCCATTCCATCAAAAGTGCTGACGGATATCACGGTACATCTTCATACCGCCGGGGTGGATGGAATATTGAGAACTGTGAGCTTCTGCCATGATCTCCGGTCTAATATCTCTACTGGGTACACAAAGACGCTTCCCATGTCGAAGTGTACCGTCTTCATGGATACATAACTCTTGTCTTCGTCCTGCCTCACACTCTGCTCTGAATCGCTGAAGCTTGGAATCTGCTGACTGCGCCATCCGGATCCTCTCGATTATAGTGGACTGAACTTGCATGCTGGCCATCAATGCCAGACTGGAAGGAAGAACAACTTCTATTCCCATCTTCTGAAGATCGGCTAACAGCTCTGGTTGCGCTGTTAGAAAATAAACTCCGGCTCTCCTGCTCAATGCATCTGCTACAACGTTGGCCTTCCATGGGTGATACTGTAGGTTGACATCATAATCCACAAGTAGCTCCAGCCACCTCCTCTGACGCATGTTAAGATCCTTCTGGGTGAAAATATACTTCAGGCTCTTGTGGTCGGTGAAGATCTCCACCCTATCTCCATACAAGTAGTACCTCCACAACTTGAGTGCAAACACCACTGCTGCCAGCTCCAAGTCATGGGTAGGGTAATTCCTCTCATGATTACGAAGTTGTCATGATGCATAAGCTATTACCTGCCCATGCTACATCAGAACACATCCTAAGCCTCTGCCGGAAGCATCACAGTATACTGAAAATCCTTCGGTCCCATTTAGAAGCGTGAGAATAGGAGCCGTCATCAAGCCTCGCTTCAACCTCTCAAAAGAATCTTGGCACTCTGTTGTCCAAGCAAACTGCACATCCTTGTGGGTCAACTGGGTCAATGGCGCTAAAATTCGAGCAAAGTCTGAAACATATCGCCGGTAGTAGCCGGCCAATCCAAGAAAACTACGGACTTCTGCCACTATGCTGGGCACTGGCCACGACTCAATAGCCACGATCTTCTGGGGATCCACTTCTACTCCTCCTCTGGTGATGATATGACCCAAGTACAAAATGCGATTGAGCCAGAACTCATATTTACTAAACTTGACATACAACTGATGCTCTCTGAGAATCTGAAGAACCACACGGAGATGCTGCTCATGCTCCGCCTCACTCTTACTGTAGACTAGGATGTCGTCTAGGAACACAATCACGAACTGATCCAAGTAAGGCATGAAGATGCAATTCATGAGGTCCATGAATACGGTCGGCACATTGGTGGCTCCAAATGGCATCACAAGGAACTCCCAATGACCATATCTCGATCTAAAAGCTGTCTTCGGGATGTCCTGCTCTCTGACTCTGATCTGATGATATCCGGAGCGCAAGTCGATCTTCGAAAACACTGTTGTCCCTTGGAGTTGATCAAACAAGTCATCTATCCTCGGGAGAGGGTATCTGTTCTTGATTGTGACTGAGTTCAATGTACGATAATCTATACATAATCTGGACATACCATCCTCTTTTTTCACAAGAAGCATCGGGGCTCCCCAAGGCGATCCACTAGCACGAATGAATCCCTTGGTTCTGAGTTCTTCAATCATCTTGTACAATATCTCTAGCTCTGACGGCGTCATCTTGTAGACTCTCTCTGACACTGGGGCTTTCCCGGGAATCAAGTCAATGGTAAACTCGATCTCTCGCTCTGACGGCATCCCTGGAAGCTCTTCCGGGAAAACATCTGGAAACTCCTCGACTATCCGGGGTAACTACACGGTTGCTACTGCCATCCGCAACACTGGAGGAGAAGGTTCAACTTCGCCTCGGGAGAAGAAAAGCTCCGGCTCTTCTGGAATGCTAAAAACAACCCTGCCAATGTGGCATTCTATCATAGCATACTGGTCCCTTAACCAATCCATCCCTAAGACCACATCATAATCGGCCATCGGGAACTCTATCAATCTAGCGGGGAATTCTCTACCGCTAACTACGATCTGACACGAGGAAAATACCCTAACTACTCCCACAAGTCTATTACCAGTAAGTATATTGAGCCTCACTGATAATGACTCGGGCTCCAATCATATTCGTGTCGCAAATCGTGCAGACATAAAATGAATGCGAGGCACCATAATCAAATAATACTGAAGCTGGAAAGGTGTTGACGAGAATAGTACCTGCCACTACCTCACCTGGTGCTATTCTTTCTTCTCCCATGGTCAAAGCCAGCACTTGACCATGCCCTCTGGGTGCGGGTCCCCTCTGTTGGAAATTCCACTGCCTGCTCTGGATCAGGGCTTGGGCCTGAGCATACTGCTGCGGTCTCTGCTGCTGGAATACCTGGGCCTGCGTCGACAATAGCCTCGGGAACGGGTACTGCAGCTGCTGTTGCTGCTGGACTGGTGCTGGTCCTCTAACTGAAGGGCTAGAGAAGGCCGATGAACTCTCCCTGCTTGGGCAGTTCCCAACCCTGTGGTCCGGGGCACCACAAACTAAGCACAAACCCTGTGCACTGCGACACTCTGATACCACATGCCCCGACTTCCCGCAGTGTGAACATCCCACTGCGGAAGACTGCTTCTGCTTCTGCTGTTGAGGGTACGTCAGGGTGGAATGCTGAACCGACGTCACTGAGGCCGCCCGCCTCGGAGCTCCAATGGTCAAAGCCCTGGCTGCCGGGGCTGGTGCTGATGACTGATTCATCTGGTTGTGGGATCGCTTTCGACCCCTGGTCCTATCCACGATCCTCTGGGAGGTATACTCGTGCCTCCGAGCTGCTCTCAATACTGTATCAAAAGTCTGATGCTCAAACTGCTCAACTGCCAGCAAAATCTCCATGTGGAGCCCATGCTAGAATCGCTGGGCTCTATCGAACTCGGTTGCTACCATGGTGGAAGCAAACCGACTAAGCCTGGAAAACTCGGTCGCATATCCGTCGACCATCCTGCCCATCTGCTTCAGATTGGTGAACCTCGTCTGTAGATCATACAGAGCTACAGCATCAAAATACTTGGTCTGGAATCTCTTCCTGAATACTGCCCATAAAATATGGGCCACTAATCCATCGGCCTGCGCTGCCCACCAGCTGCGGGCAAGATCTAGTAACTGCAGGCGCACTATGGTCACCTTCTCGTTCTTTGGAGTCCTGGCTGCTTCTAAAATCACCTCTGTGTCCTGAAGCCAAGCATCTGCAGCGATCGCATCTTCACTGCCATCGAAGAAGGGAGCGTTCAAGCGCTTGAAGCTGTTGGCCGTGCTGTTACCCTGATGACCTCCTCTGGTCAAAGCATCTGCCACCGCCTGATGCAAGGCATCTCCGCGATGATCCTGGGAAGCTAATAGGGACCTGATGAGACCCACCAAAGTGCCATCATCAGGCTCTGCAGGCTGGACGGGCTGAATTGGTGGTTCTCCTCCAGTAGGCACGACTCTGGAGGCTACTCCTGAATATTGGGCTTGATCTCTAGGTTGAGGCTGGTCCACGGGAGGTGCTCCGCCTTGCTGATCGGCAGGTCCAGGAACAATATCGCTGAAGAAGATGACATAGGGAACAATAAGGAAGGACCAGGACAGATCAACGATACAAGCATGTGATCAGGTCAAGATTCTCAGGGAATTGAAGATACGAGCAAAGATCAAGGACGAATACTGATTGAGACATCTATTCGGTAAACCCTCACATATCTTGATTTACAAGACCTGCATGGGCCACCACTTAAACCATGTAATGCCCTAGAACCAGAATACTGGAGAGCGGGGGCGTACATAGCCAGCTACGTATATTGAAGTGCAACCCACCTTGCTATACGGTCACGGCTGTCTAGATACATGAGGGTTTAACTACAAGCCAACAGTCTCCTATGGTCATGAACAAGCCTATTGTCTCAATCTCAAGCAAGCAATAATAGTTACAAGATGTCAGAGCACCAAATATATAATAGCAAGACGTCCCATACATTACATATTCGGATGATCATGAAGCTAGTCATACAAAATGTCAAGACTAGCAAGAGTTCAGTCATACATGATCAACCCTAGGATCTGTCAATCATGTTACAGCCCGTAGACAGACAGTAAATAAAGGTGCAATACGAGCTAACACGTGTTCGCCGGCTAAACGTCTCAAAAGAATAATTTTTACAATAAGGTGGGAGGACAAAAAGAAACCTACTCGTTGCCAGGGTTACGCCTGGTGGTCACCATCTGGCTGGAAAACAGGTGGATCCTCTGGTGGTGCTCCGATATCTGGCCACACAAAACCAGCTGGGTCAAATCCCAGAAAGAGCAAGTGCCACAAAGGAGGCTTCACTTAGGAACAAAAACCAGCATATCACAATAGAATATTAAAGATAATAAATAAAGAACTGATAATAATCGAGATAACAACAGTAAACTAAGTATGAGGAAACCATTCAAGTAGCCAGGTCACAACCCTTAAACCAAACAAGGACCGGGGTTGTAACCCTTCACCAGAATAGAAACTGTCTCAAATACTATTGGTACAGTGAAGACAATAAACGAAGAGAGGACACAGAACTGCTCCGGGAGCCAGGTTACAACCCTTAAACCAAACAAGGACCGGGGTTGTAACCCTTCGCCTGAACAGAACTGGACCCCTGATCTTTATTGCTAAGGTCAGTATAAATAATCATGGTATTAAAGTAAGATAAAATATGACGAACATGGCATGGGGTTGCAATAAGACAATAAACGAAGAGAGGACACAGAACTGCTCCGGGAGCCAGGTTACAACCCTTAAACTAAACAAGGACCGGGGTTGTAACCCTTCGCCTGAACAGAACTGGACCCCCGATCGTTATTGTTAAGGCAAGCATCAATAATCATGTCTTGTCACAATCTTGCACATGATCAGGATAAGACTAAGCTGGAATAAACTCCATCCAATCAATCACGGCCAATCAAGAGTACGGTCTGATACTTTTAACTAACTAGGGTTATCATTGGCCTAGTTACTAGCAAGATGCAATGAGATTATCCCAACAGCCACAAGGCCTGCAGACCATCCGATTATCCAGGTCGAATGTCTGTTTATGAAGGTTGCAACACGTGACTGTGTGCTGGAAATGTGCCTTACTCGTCGGTAGGCTACAAGTCCACTTAATGCGCCCAGATAACGGGATTGCCTGTAGCTAGGAATCTCTTCATGTCTACTAAATTATTCTAGTTTATTAGTCTTAGTCAATTACTGTAGGTATCCCTGACCGTGGTACTCAGGGATCCCTGTCCTAGACCTGATGCAAGACAGTACTAGTTTATTTGTACAAACGCAATCGCCCATGGTGTCCAGGTCAACCATACTTGTCATGTCAGGCTGGCAGACATAATAGCATGTCGAGATATATAATGTCAGTTTACTTGTCAAGAGTGTGCCACGGCGGGCCACTATCGTGTTCCTAAAATCATATTAGAATTTTAGGATATAAGAATAAATGTGACATATCAATTTAATAATAATAATAATGATATTAATAATAATATAATATAGTACAAGAGGACAGGACTAGAGGAGGGAGCCATGCGGGTAATAGGAGTCATGCGGCAGAAAGCAGGCACGCTTATGCGGCTGGGACTGCACGCTTATGCGGCTGGAAGAGGGCAGGCGTATACTGCTCAGGAAGTAATACGCCATGTGGCTCAGGAAGGAAGGGCACATGCAGCAGCGGAAGGAAGGGGCTTATACGGCTGGGTTGCGGGCTCATCCATGCGGCTCGGGGGACCTCAGGCTCATGCGGCAGAAAGTTGTCAAGCATTTATGCGGCTGCAAGTATTTAAGTTAATGCGGCTAGATTTCCAAGGCCCTATGCGGTTGAAAGTAGGAGCATATGCGGCTGCGCCCAAGTGGGTCTCATGCGGCTGAGCAGAGATGGGTCCTTTTACGGCCAGAGGAACAAGTCACATGCGACTGAAAGGGCAGGGCTTTGTGCGGCTGGGTTTAGTCAAGCCTATGCGGCTACAAGTGTTTAATATTCATGCGGCTAGACGTGCTGAGGCTCTATGCGGCTGGATAGAGACAGAATTCTATGCGGCTGGGAATTGTCCAGGCTTATGCGGCTGAAAGAACACTTGCCGCATGAAATGCGGTCAAGAACTGTTCTTCTTCTTCCAATTTTCGAGAAGAAGAACACCATGAAGCCATGCTTCCAAGCTCCATAAAACCTTCATCCAGAGTCCAAATCCGAACTTCCATAGGTCAAAATGGGGTAGAACGAAGTTCTCTACAACATGGGCCATCGAAACTTGGAAATAACAATGTTAAGTAGATCAAAACCCAAAAAATCCAAAAATACTATAAACTTAGATCTACATAAATTGAGCCATAGAAATTAGAAATGCTATGTACTAAAGTGTGTTAGAATCTCGAGAGGAAGAGAATGGAACAATAAAAACGAAGTTTCTTCATGAAGCAAGCTACACATGCCTAAGAGCTCTCTCTCTCTCTCTCCTGGTAGTTGAAGAAATAATGGTGGAGAAGAAAAAGTAAATAAAGAGGGAGAACGAGGGAATGGGTTAATAAAGGATGATGGTGGTGGTAGGTAAGGGTTTCCCCTTGGTTCATGATGAACCAAGACAACCCAAGCCTAGCCGAACCAACCCAAAATAAACCAAGCCATAAAATGCCAAGATAAGCCAAACAAGGAATCATGCAATACAAGAAAATACGTACACGTATTCCAAAATACGTAATACGAACTATAGGTATTACATAAGATCCTTCTGAGAAAACACATGCTTAAGACTCTTGTGGTCGGTAAAAATCTCCACCCGATCTCCATATAAGTAATGCCTCCAAAGCTTAAGTGCGAAGACCACCACTGCTAACTCCAAGTCGTGGGTTAGGTAATTCCTCTCATGATTATGAAGCTGACGTGACGTATAAGCTACTACCTTCCTATGCTGCATCAAGAAACATCCTAATCCCTTGCCAGATGCGTCGCACTAAACTGAAAATCCTTCAGTCCTTTCTGCAAGCGTGAGAATGGGTGCCGTCATCAATCCTTGCTTCAACTTCTTAAATGAACTCTGACACTCTGCTATCCAAGAAAACTGTACATCCTTGCGGGTCAACTGCGTCAATGGTGCTGAAATCTGAGCAAAGTCTGATACGAACTGCCGGTAATAGCCGACCAATCTAAGGAAACTGCGAACCTCTGCTACGGTACTGGGAACTGGCCACGTCTCTATGGCAACTATCTTCTGGGGTCCACTTCCACTCCACCTCTGGTGATGATGTGACCTAAGTACGAAATACGATCAAGCCAAAATTTGCACTTACTGTACTTCGCGTACAAATGGTGCTCTCTGAGAATCTGAAGAACCACATGGAGGTGCTGCTCATGCTCTGCCTCATTCTTGCTATATACCAAGATGTCATCTATAAACACTATCACAAACTGGTCCAAATAGGGCATGAAGATACGATTCATGAGGTCCATGAATACGGCTGGCGCATTGGTCGCTCCAAATGGCATAACAAGGAACTCCCAATGTCCATATCTAGATCTGAAGGCTGTCTTTGGGATGTCTTGCTCTCTGACTCTGATCTGATGGTACCCTGACCGCAAGTTAATCTTCGAGAATACTGCTGCCCCACTGAATTGATTAAACAAATCATCTATCCTTGGTAGAGGATATCTGTTCTTTATTGTTACAGAGTTCAAGGTACGATAATCTACACATAATCTTGACGTACCATCCTTCTTTTTCACAAGAAGCATCGGGGCTCCCCAAGGTGATCCACTAGCACGAATGAATCCCTTGGTTCTGAGTTCTTCAATCATCTTGTACAGGATCTCCAACTCTGATGGTGCCATTCTGTAGACTCTCTCTAATACTGGTACCGTCCCTGGAATCAAGTCGATAGTGAACTCTATCTCTCTCTCTCTCTGGCGGCAGGCCTGGAAGCTCTTCGGAAAACACATCAGGAAACTCTTCGACGACTATGGGAAACTGAACTGCTCCTGTTACTGCCATCCGCAATACTGGTGGAGAAGGTTCTACTTCGCCTCTGGAAAACGAAAACTCTTCTTCGCCGGGAATACAAAAAATAATCCTGCCAACATAGCAGTCTATTCTTGCGTATTGATCCTTCAACCAATCCATTCCTAGGACCACATCATAATCGGCCATCGAAAATTCTATAAATTTAGCAAAAAACTCTCTACAGCTAACTATGATTCGACACGAGAAAAAGACTCTATCTACCCCCACAAGACCATTACCAGTAAGTATATTGAGCCTCATTGACAATGACTCAGGCTCCAGTCCTATCCGTGTAGCGAATTGTGCAGACATAAATGAATGCGATGCACCCGAATCAAATAATACTGATGCTGAAAAAGAGTTGACGAGAATGGTACCTGCCACCACCTCACCTGATGCCAACTCCTCCTCTACGGTCAAAGCCATTGCTTGACCTTGCCCTCTGGGTGCTGGTCCCCTCTGCTGGAAACCTCTCTGCCTGTTCTGGTTCTGAGCTTGGACCTGGGCATACTGTTGCAGCCTTTTCTGGAAAGCTTGGGCCTGGGGCGGCAAGGGCCTCGGGAACTGGTGCTGCTGCTGAACTGGAGCTGGTCCCCTAACCGATGGACTGGTTAGGGTTGATGATAAACTTGCCCTGTGCGGACAGGACCCTATCATGTGATCCGATGTCCCACAAGCCAAGCATAATTCATGTGCTCTGCGACACTCTGAAACAACGTGTCCTGGCTTCCCACAATGAGTGCAGCCCATTGCGAAAGACTGTTTCTGCTTCTGAGGGTACGTCGGTATCGAGTGCTGAACCGACGAAACTGTAGTCGCCCTCCTAGGGAATCCAATGGTCAAAGCCCTAGCTGCCGGGACTGGTATTGATGAATGGGACATTTGTCCATGGGACGTCTTCCGACCTCCGGTTCGGTCCACTATCCTCTGAGAAGTATACTCATGCCTCTTCGCTGCTCGCAAGATGGCATCAAATGTCTGGTGCTCGAACTGCTCCACTGCTATAATGATCTCTAGGTGGAGTCCCTGCTGGAACTGCTGGGCTCGGTCCAATTCGGTCGCCATCAAGGTGGGGGCAAACCAACTAAGCCTAGAAAATTTGACCGCATATCCATCGACTGTCCTTCCCATCTGCTTGAGATTGCTGAATCTGGTCTGCAGATCATATCGAGCTACTGCATCAAAGTACTTGATCTGAAACTTGTCACTGAATATCGCCCATAAGACAGGCGTCGCCAATCCAACTGCATGTATCGCCCACCAGCTGCGGGCTAAGTCCAACAACTGTAGGCGCACAACGGCCACATTCTTTCCCTCGGAAATCCTAGCTGCCTCTAGGATTACTTCTGTCCCGAAGCCATGCATCAGCAACGATAGCATCTTCACTGCCATCAAAGAAAGGAGGGTTCAGATGCTTGAAGCTGTTGGCCGCGTTGTTCCTTGGGTAACCAACTCTGCCCATGGCATCTTGTACTGTCTGGTGTAGGGCATCGCTCCGACAATTTTGAGATGCAAGCAATTCCCTAATGAGATCCACCAGGGTTCCATTATCAGGCTCTGTAGGCTGGACTGGTTGAACAGGGGGCTCTGGGTCCCCGGAATGCATGACTTGAAAGGCCGCCCCAGAGTGCTGGACTTGGTCTCCAGGTTGCTGCTGGTCCACTAGAGGTGCTCCGCCTTGCTGATCAGTAGGACCAGGGACAATGTCGCTAAAGAAACGACATAAGAAACAATAAGGAAGGACCATGATAGATCGAGGTTATAAACATGTGATCAGGTCAAGATTTCGGAAAGATTAGAAGACACGAGTAGAGATCAAGAGCGAGTGCCGATTGAGACATCTATCCGGTAAAATCTTCACACATCTTGATTTACAGGACCTGCATGGGCCACCACTTAAACCGTGTCACGCCCCAGAACCAGAATACTAGAGAGCGGGGGGCAGACACAGCCAGCTACATACATTGAAGTATAATCTACCTCGATATACGGTCACGGCTGTCTAGATGCATAAGGGTTTATCTACAAGCCAACAGTCTCTTATGGTCATGAACAAGCCTAGTGTCTCAATCTCAAGCAAGTAAGTAAATATTACAAGATGTTAGATCATCAGACATACAAGATAAGGCGTCCCAAACATTACATATTCAGATGATCATGAAGCTAGTCATACAAAATAAGAAGACTAGCAAGAGTTCCAGTCATACATGATCCACTCTAGGATTTGTCAATCATGTTACAGCTTGTAGACAGACAGTAAGTAAAGTTGCAAACGAGCTAACACTTGCTCGGCGGCTAAACGCCTCAAAAGAATATTTTTACAAGAGAGTGGGAGAGCAAAATAAGAACCCACTTGTTGTCAGTATTGCGCTTAGTGGTCACCATCTGGAGGAAAGCTGGAGGATCCTCGAGTCCTACTCTAAAATCTAGCAATACAAAACTAGCTGGGTCAGACCCCAGAAAGAGCAAGTGCCACAAGGGAGGCTTCACTTAGGAACTAAAACTAACAAGTTAGAACACAACGCATAATAATAACAAGAAAACCAGAAATAGGATAGTAAGGTGATAAACGATAAGATAACTAAGAAACTATTCTGGTAACCAAGTTACAACCCGTAAACCAAATAAGGACCGGAGTTGTAACCCTTCGCCTGAACAGAACTTAGTCTCTAACAAATTATCGACAAGAGTAAAGCATGAACAAGCATGTGCTGAAATAGTCATAGACTGGCATTGCTTAGACAAGACTAGACTGGACTACATCCATCAATCACGGCCAAGCAAAGAGTATGGCTTGATACTTTAACTAGCTAGGGTTATCACAAGCCTATTTACTAGCAAGATGCAACGAGATGTTTCTGCAGTCACAAGCCCTGCAGCTATCCAGGTTATCCAGGCGAGGTTCATTTAAGAGTTATCAAGAATTATTAGGTGGCTTGGTGTGCAACACATGACAGTATGCATAGAACTTGTTTCATGAAGTGCCCCACATGACAGTTGGCTGGAAATGTGCCCTACTCGACGGCAGGCTACAAGTCCCTCAGGTGTGGCCGGGATAACGGGATCGCCTATAATTGGAAACATCTCCCTATATGAACTACTTGATCAATCTAGTCATTAACTTAGTCAGATTCAGCATAAATCCCTGACCGTGGGAAATCAGGAATTCATGTCCTAGACATGATGTAAGACGAGACAAGTAGCTTATACAGGCACAATCAAGAAAATTATCCATGGTGTTAAGATAAGAGTTACTTAGCAAGTCAGGGTAGCTGTCGCAACAGCGTTCAAGATTATCATGTCATGTCAGGTTACTTATTATTTGTCAAGATTACTTGTCAGGAATGTGCCTCGATGGGCCACTATCAAGATTGTTCATGTCCAGTTACTTGTCAAGAGTGCACCACGACGGATCACTATCAAGAATTATCATGTCATGTTACTTGTCAAGAGTGCACCACGACGGGTTACTATCGTGTTCTATCCTTACATTATCATGAATGAGAGAAACTTGCTTAAAATAACTAGTGGCATATTCTTGAAGCCAAGGAAAAGATCTACAACTTTCATGTTTTGATTTTTTCAAGATTCTAGCTACAAAATAACTTAAACAGGCAAAAATAGTGAAATAGAGCAATTTCGGCGCATGGGATTCCTGCACAATCTGTGCATGGGAATTCATGCACATCCGCACATGGGAATTCCTGCACATCTGCGCATGGGAAATCCTGCACAATTTGCGCATGGGAATTCCTGCACATCCGCGCATGGGAATTCCTGCAAAATCTGCGCATGGGAATTCCTACACATCCGCGCATGGGAATTCCTGCACAATCCGCGCATGGAAATTTCTGTATAATCTGCGCATGGAAATTCCTACACATCTGCGTATGGGAAATCCTACACAATCTGCGCATGGGAATTCATGCACATTTGTGTATGGGAATTCTTGCACAATCTGCGTATGGAAATTCCTGCACATCTGTGGATGGGAATTCTTGCATAATCCGTGCATGGAAATTCTTGCACATCCGCGCATGGAAATTCCTGCACATTCGCACATGGGAATTCCTGCACAATCTGCGCATGGGAATTAAACTCACGTTGCGTCTTCAGTACATGCGCGCAAGGAACCTACGCGCATGACACGCTCGGAGTCAAGGGATGCGTTGCCGGGACTTCACGGCGCATGGCCTCCCGGGCGTATGGGGATTCCGGCGCATGGGGTTTCCGGCGCATGGGGTTCCCGGCGCATGGGGTTCATCGTCCTCAAACAGCAAGTTCAGCCATGAAAGTCCTAAAAACTTGCTATGGCCATAACTTCCTCAACCAAACTCGAAATCAAGCGAAATAAAGGTCAAAACTGCATGAAATCAAATTCTCTACAACATGGAACCACTAGTTTTTGGAAATACCAAGTTTTTAGAGATCAAAACCAAGAAAACTAAACAAGAAGGAACTTCAAACTTAGATCTACAAAAATATAACCATCAAAACTAAAAACTTCCAGTTCTAAAGAGGCTTAGAATCTAGTAAGGAAGAGAATGGAACAAGAAAACTTGAGATCTCTCATTAAGCAAGTTGCACTTGCCTAGGCTTGGTAGGTGGGAGGAGTAAATGAAGAAGATGAAGAAGTAAATACAAATAATGGAGGAGAGAGAAGAAGTTAACTTATATAGCAACCCCTCTCATCTCAACCCAAAATAAACCAAACCAAGCCAAGCCAAGTCAAGTCATGTTGAACCAAGTTGAACCAATCAAGTCAAGATTTAAACCAAGGCTAAGCTAAGAAAGATAAGTCAAAATACGAGCCACCTGACAATTGTCAGAAATCCGTATACATTTCCTGAAAAATACGTATAACGGAAAATGGGAGTGACAATCCGGCATGCTACCAATACAGAAGAACTGGTCACATCAAGAGAGATTGCCCTATGACAAGAAAAGACTCAAGTAAGTACGAGAAGCCTAGCAAAGGAAGCTCTTCCTACTGAAAATACGCCAACACCAGCATTTGGTGTGAGAGCGATGCTAGTGATTCAGACAACGACAAAGAGTACAAACACAATGCAAACGTTTGTCTCATGGCAACCGATGAGGTACTCGATAATCTCTCTCTCTAAATACTCTCACTTATGATGACTTGGAAAATGCTATTCTTGAATACACGAGGAACACAAAGGTGTTAGAAATAAATACAAGAAATCTCTAAAAGAAGTTGATGCACTTCAACTTGAAGTAGAAAGACTCTCTAACATCATTATTGATATAAAAGGGAAATCTCCTGCTTCCGACACGGATGAGATAGAGTCTTTGCGACTCAAGTTACAAGAATCTCAAGATATCATTAAGAAAAAGGATGATGAGATTCAATCCCTCAGAAGGGCTTATGACTTTGCTATACATAAAGTTCAAACTGCAAATAGAAGAGAATATGATACTTCTACTAAGTATAATGATCTTCTTGTGCAGAGTAAGAAGCTAGGTGATAAGAACACTACTCGTACACATACTCTAAGACACGCCTACACTCATCACAATACTAGTCACCACTCTTACATGAACAAGAACACTACACACAAGTCATATCCTAACACAAGGAAAGGACCCTTTGTTAAGAAGAACACCTCACACCATGCCTTCTATTATCATCATCATAACACTCATGATAGAACTCCTTGCACTAAAGCTTCACATGTGCATAACACTCACACATTTTCTTCTAAATCTTCTATGATGTGCAACTATTGTGGCTTGCTTGGACATACTTCTAATTATTGTCTGACAAGGAAACAAATTGATATGAAAGTTTATAAATAGGTTTCTAAGACTAACAATCAAGGACCCAAACAAGCATGGGTACCAAAATGTTCATCTCAACTTATGTTGTAGGTGAAGAATCCTTCTCATGCTAAAAGCAAGTGGATCCTCGATAGCGGTTGTTCACGGCACATGACCGGTGATGCTTCACTTTTTACAACGCTATCGATGAAGAAGGAAGGACATGTATCCTTTGGTAACAATCTAAAAGGCCATATCATGGAAAATGGTAATATCGGTTCCCCTCATTATCCTTGTATTAAGAATGTTTATCTTGTTACAAATCTCAAACACAATCTTCTTAGTATTAGTCATCTTACGGATAATGGTTATGATATTAAGTTTGTTAAACTCAAATACTTCATTACCGATAGTTCTAGTGGATCTACAGTTTATGAAGGCATTAGAGAAAACAATATCTATGTTCTATATCTTGTCGAAGGTACTAACAATGACAGGTGCTTAGTTGCAAAGAACGATAGAAGTTGGCTTTGGCATATGAGGCTCGGACACGCCAACATGGATACCATTTCCCGTCTTGCAACCAAGAAGCTTGTACGAGGACTTCCAAGTATCCCCTTCAAAAAGGATATGGTGTGTTAAGAATATGAGAAAAGTAAGTTGACCAAGTCATCCTTCAAATCCATCAACTCTTTGAGTACCACTAGACCACTTCAACTTATTCATATAGATTTATTTGGTCCTAGTAGAGTAGCTAGTCTTGGAGGCAAACTTTATGCTTTTGTTTTGGTTGATGATTTTCTGAGATTTACTTGGGTCATTTTTCTTGCTTGTAAAAGTGATACTTTTCGTGAATTTGTTGCATGTTGTAAACGTGTTCAAAATGAGAAAGGCTTTTCCATTAACAGGATTAGAAATGATTATGGAGGAGAATTTGACAATGCCGATTTTAAAAGATTTTATAAAAAGAATGGTTTTGGTCATGATTTTGCTTGCCCTCGAACTCCTCAACAAAATGGTGTTATGGAGAGAAAGAATAGAACCCTTGGCGATATGGCTCGGGTTATGTTAAACCAATATAAGCTCCCCCAATATTTTTGGGCAGAAGCCGTAAACACGGCATGTCATGTTATAAATAGGGTCTTGATTAGACCTATTTCTAAAAAGACTCCTTATGAGCTTTGGTTTGACAAAATTCCCTCTATTGAGTATTTTAAAGTTTTTGGATGCAAATGTTTTATTTTGAATACCAAGGACAACCTAGGCAAGTTTGAAGAAAAAGCTTATGAAGGTATTTTCCTTGGCTACTCAATACATAGTAAAGGTTTTCGTGTCTTTAATAAAAGAAGTCTTGTTGTCGAAGAGTCAATTAATGTCTCTTTTGATAAACTTAACTCTTCTACATCCTCCTCATCCGATGATATTGATGACATCTCTTTTGGTTTGGAGAACTCTTCTATTGGAGATCCTCGTCCTTCTTCATCTAATAATGAAATTGTGACCCTTCCAACAAAAGATTCTCCACCACTCGAGCCTCCTCAAGAGGATCTCCCAAAGGAATGAAGATTTGTCCATAATCATCCGAAGGAGCTTATCATTGGTGATCCTTCATCCCGTGTAAGTACTAGATCCTCCACTCGTGATCTTTGTGCAAACGTGGCTTTTATTTTCCAAATAGAGCCTAAAAATATTAATGATGCTTTTTATGATGAATTTGGATGATAACGATGCAAGAAGAGCTAAGGGCCCGTTTGGTTTGCAGGATTGAACAACGTAATGTAATTGGCATTACGTTATCAATCTAACTCAGATGTTTGGTTGGACAAAAACAATTAGATGTAATGTAATCGCGATTACAAGTTTGATTATATTACATCAGTTTCTTCTAAACTCAATTACATCATAAAACCTATGTAATCGCAATTACATTACAACTTAAGCGGAAGGTTGGTATGCTATAATTTGGTCTTTTTGTTCGTTTTTGGTCATTTTTTGTTATTTTTGTTTGTTTTTTGTCGTTTTTGGTCGTTGTTGTTCGTTTTTGGTCGCTTTTTGTCATTTTTGTTCGTTTTCGTCATTTTTTTGTTCGTTTTTTGTTGTTTTTGTTTGTTTTTTTATTTTTTTGTCATTTTTTTGTTGTTTTTGTCCGTTTTTGTCGTTTTTGTTCATTTTTTGTCATTTTTGTTCGTTTTTGGTTGTTTTTATTTTTTTGTCATTTTTGTCCTTTTTTTGGTTGTTTTTGCTAGGGGTGAGCATCGGTTCGGTTCGGTTCAAACCGAACCGAATATGTGAAAACCGAAATAACTGTAAACCGTATTTCTCAAAACCGAAAACTGAACCGTTTTTATAAAAACCGAACAAAACCGAACCGAATTAATTCGGTTCGATTTTCGGTCGGTTCGGTTTCATGGGCCAATGTGCATGGCCTTCAAGTTTTTAGCAAAATGAGCCTATTTAAATAACAAAATTTTAAAAAATATATGACATTATTGTATTTATGAATTGTTATATTACATAGAGTGAAAGATATTAGTATATATAGATTGATGGTAGATAGAGAGAGTGCTCAAATAAGCACCGACATAGAATAGGAAAAGAGAGTGCGCTCAGTTAGGGGTTAATAAACATTAGTATATGTATATTGTGGATAGTTTGATAAATTACTAAATCTAAATCGGTTTTCGGTTCGGTTTGGTTTTTCGGATGAAGAACCGAAAACCGAACCGTTATTTCAAATTTTCAAAATTTTAAACCGTAAACCGAACCGATAACCGAAAAATCGAACCGTTTGTCATATTTCGGTTTGGTTCGATTTTCGGTTTTCAACCGTTATATGCTCACCTAGGGCTGCAAATGAGCCAAGCCGTTCGCAAGCTGCTCGAAGCTCGGCTCGATAAAAGCTTATTTGAGCTCGGTTCGTTTAGTAAACAAGCTGAGCTCAAACTTCATTTTCGAGCTCGTTTAATAAACGAGCCAAGCTCAAGCTTAGAAGTACTCGGCTCGTTTGAGCTCGCGAAATGGCTCATTGATGAGCTTGCAAGCTGACTCGTTTAGAAGCTTGTTTAGGAGCTTGTTTAGAAGCTCGTATGTTCTTTGTTGAACTCTAAATATATGTATATTTGTGTGCATTATATATTTATATGTCCTTAATAATTGATATTAAGGAACTTTTGAATTAATAATATCACAGGTACTTGAATTCAAACCTAACTAAATTGAACTCGAGCTCGTTAAGCTTGAAATCAAGATTAATGAGCTTGAAATAAAGTTGAGCGAGCTTGAAATCAAGCTTAACGAGCTCGATTTTGAGCTTATCAAACTTGTTTATCAAGCTTGTTTATCAAGCTTGAATCAAGCTTACTTATCAAGCCAAGCTCGAGCTCAAACCAAACCAAGCTCAAGCTTAATATAAACAAGCTCAAGCCAAGCTCAAGCTCTAAAATAAAAAAATTTATCAAGCTCGAGCTCGAGCTTGAGCTCGATTAATTCTAGTCAAGCCAAGCTCAAGCTTACAAAAGCTTGGCTCGGCTTGGCTCGTTTACAGCCCTATGCTCACCCCTAGTTTTTGCCCTTTTGTCGTTTTTATTCATTTTTTGCCTTTTTTTAGTTTTTGGTTGTTTTTTGTCGTTTTTGTTTATTTTTTGTCATTTTTGTTCATTTTTATTTATTTTTTGTCGTTTTTGCTCGTTTTGGGCCATTTTTTGATTTTTGGTCATTTTTGCACATTCTTGGCCATTTTTTGTCGCTTTTGCACTTTTAAATCTTTTTTGTTGATTTTGTATATTTTTTTCGATTTTGTACTTTATTTGCACGCTTTTTTATCGTTTTTGTTCAATTTTTTTACGTTTTTTATCGTTTTTTTTTTGTTGATTTTGCACATTTTTTGCCATTTCTGCATGTTATTTATCGATTTTTGTCGATCTTGTACGCTTTTGACTATTTTTCACATTTTTATCGTCTTTTATCGTTTTTCGGTCGATTTTGCACGTTTTTGTCGCTTTTTTATACTTTTTTGCTGTTTTTGGGGTCTTTTTCATTTTTTTGTCGTTTATGCTCGTTTTTTTTTCTTTTTGTTTGTTGTTTTTGTCGTTTTTGTCGTTTTTCTTCCCTTTTTTATCGTTTTTGGATTTTTTTTGCAAGTTTTTTAATCTTTTTGTCGTTTTTTTTCTCATTTTAATTCCCTCTTGTTTTTGGTCTTTTTTCGTATTTTCGTTTTTTCGTCATTTCTGTTCCTTTTTATCCTTTTTTTGCTCTTTTTTATCATTTTTTGTCATTTTTTTCCTTTTTTTTTCGTTTTTGGTCGTTTTTGTTCATTTTTTGTCCTTTTTGTTTTTGGTCTTTTTTGTCCTTTTTCCTTTCATTTATTGTTGTTTTTTGTCATTTTTTTTGTTTTTAGTCATTTTTATCATTATTGGTCACTTTTTATGGTTTTCACATTTTTGATTTTTTTTTGTCGTTTTCCTACTCAGCATATAAAAGTACATCATGCAAAAGCGCAGCATACAAAGTGAAGCCTAACAAGCATTTCACAATGTATGCCAAAAAAGCGCCTTTTCTCGATGCCCCTACAATGGAGGCGAAGAAAAGGGTCTTTTTTTGGTGTAGCTCCTAAGTGCTGACTGGATAGGGATAGGAATGGCAATGAATCCAAGGTCCTGTATTCAATATCTTGGCACTCGGCATCGTCTTGGACCAAAGCACAGCTAGCACGCTGCATAAACAAGGGCAACTCCATCCATAGTCAGCATAGTTCTTCTTTAAAACTCCTTCATCAAGCTTGCTAATTCTTTGAACAAAGAGTTTTGTAGTCCTAGCCCACGACTGGCACAAGTTCTGCCAAGCTCGCCAAGGAGAAGACTCGTAATCATCGGAGTACAGCATTGTCTCCGACATGAAGTGAGAGGAGTGCACGAACGAGTTTTTTCCCCCTAAAAACCCCTATTTATGGGCTGTGTATGGTCAAACCCACATGCCAAGTGGCAGTCAGTCAAAGGCTCTGAGTTAATTGGATGAACCTAGTATTCATCATAATGAATCTCATTTATGAGATTTCTGACTAAATCTTTAGTCAAAGTCATCACTTCTCGAGCCCCACGTAGTGGCAGAAATTAAGGAGTTTTGACCCAAGACGCCTCAAAAGCGCAGCGCCTCAGGGTAGCCAAAAGTGCAGCACCTCCAAAACCGCAGTAGCTAAAAGTGCAGCGCCTTGGAAGCAGCTAAAAGCGTAGCACCAAAGGCTTAGCCTCATAAATCTCAAACTCCAGGCTATTACTTAGAACATTTATGGCTCAATGGCACAAATGTCAGGCGACAGCTATCAATTGTCAGCTGTCAGATAGCAGATGTCAAATGTCAGCTATCAGTCGAGAGTATCGAACATGCCCCAAAAGAGCAGCCACTCTGACGCTCCAAAAAGTGCAACTTCCTCATCAGCACTTCGAAGAGCTCAAAAAGCACATCTTCAAGCAGTAAAACTCAGAAGCACAGCCTCTACGACGTCTAGAAAGTGTAGCCTCCACGACGCCTAGAAGCACAACTACTATAGCAGAGCTCAAGAGCGCAGCTCTCACAGCATCCTTAAAAGTTTAGCTCTCGTGGAATGATGCCACATGGCCAACGAAGGTGAAGGGCCCAAATCCAGTCTGTTATAACAGAATAAGATCTTTGAGCAATACGCACACAACACGTGTTATTGACTCAGTCATGTTTATGAACGGGTGCCAACTATCCAAGATCTCAGTAACAGATAAATCTTAACAACTGCCACGTGTCAGCTTATCCGTTGCCCAACAGTGTAGTTACAACAGATTCAACTATATTTTCGTGTGCACGACACTCCTACGTGTCAAAAACCTATGCACATATCGTATATGTGCCGGCCTATAAATAGAAGAAGTCTTCCTTCATTTGATATCTTTGTCTGCTTATTGATTGGCAACCCCAGATTATCCACTCACAGGCATCCAAAGGGTCAGAGCAAGTTATTCTTATCGTCAGATCATCAACGGAATCCCCAGAATCAAATTATACTTAGATTTCCTATTTAGGATTTCTTTTGTACCTCTTCTCGTTTGTAATACAAAAAGTTTGTATAACTTTTGTTCATGGCAAACAACTATATTTTCTTATCTTTTTTGAATAAGAATCATATAGGCAAATGTTTGCCTATTATGTTTGTTATACTATTAATGCAAGTGTATGATATTCAACATTGTAGATAATATGGTGTGTGGTGTCACACAGAAGATCATATTATCATTTTCTGGTAGAATATATAAATGGTTCACAACCTACATGGATTTAAACAAACCATTGGTAAGGTTGTAGTGTAATCTGGCATTAGTCTATCTTGACTATAGGTTTACACTAGTACACTTTGTGTGTATTGAACATAAACACTTGAGGTTGTTCTCTTTATACTGACTACATAAGAGAACAATTATCTTTGTTATTATGGATGCTTGTTCTCTTAATCCGGATATAATAATAGACATGTATATGTAGTGTATATTACTTTGACTCATAAAAGAGTGAGATTCATTATGGGTCAACAACCTGTATGAATTAGTAATAGCATTTTGTGTATGATAGGGGGTTGATTATAAAAGGAATCTATGTCCTGATATAACGAGTTGATGATGTCCCCTTAAGGAGCTCATAAAGATTGTCATGTAAACCATGCAGGTGGATTATATCCGATATAACAGATGAAGTTGAGTGGTACTACTTAAGGATAAAAGATGTCGATCAATATAGTTGTTAGTAACTTAATTTGATCGACAGGCATTCGATATCTTAACATGGGAAGACGAACATGCATATAATAAGGAGGAACACACAAACGTAATTTGGGATAAGAAAGGTAGTACAACCATAGCTCTTTAGTGGACCGAACTATTGTAAATGGGCCTTGGTTATGTGTTCTGGATGAACACGGGACACCTAAATCCATTAGAAGACCTAACCCAAATTTCTCCTCATAGTCCCTGTTGTAGCCTATATATACCCTCCATTCTTCGGCCATCATATGCATCAAAAAGTAACTTCCTCTAAATTCGTTCTATGCTTAAGGAGAGAAAGAGATGTCAGCAAAGGAGAAGAAAAAGGTTGGAAGATTGTCGTCCATGCAACGTCCAACCCGAGAAAGGAATACGACAGAAGATGTTGAGGTCGCTGACTGATCAAAGATTGCTGAAAACTATCATCTACGTCTCATTGCTTCATGTATAATTTATGGACCCTAGTTTCTGCCATCCAAGGGTTAGATCACGCTTTAAACCTGTTCATGTTTTATCTATCAATATGCACACCAATTCATAGTCTTGGGATTCCCACCATTAAAGGGTTAGGATTGACACATGCACAAATTAATCTGAAGTCTTACCGCATGGATGAGGAATTGTCATGCGCTCATTGATGGGGAATCATTATGTGGCAAACTGCCTTTGTCGCATAGGCGCGGTTCCGTCGCATGGATCAACCCGTGATCCTAAGAATCCCAGTTCCATCATTTTAAATAACATATTTATCTCAAGGATGTGGCTGAAGTTAGTATTGAATGTTTATACTATAAAAAATATATCCTTTTATAACGCTTACAAAAATATTATGAGAATTTTTGACTTGTCCCCCACTTTATTTACCCCAATTTAAGGTCTATTCCACAGTTTTACAAAAATGTAAGAGTCTCCCTACTTTGGACAAAAACCGTCTAGGACTAGCGGTCAACTATTTTGACCAAAAAATTTGGACAAAATTACCCTTCCCTCATTGTCTTCTTCCTCTCCCCCTCCCCTCTCCCCTCCCCGCTCGCTGCCGCCACTGCCCCCCCCCCCACCCTCCCGCCGCCACTGCACCCCCCCGACCGCTGCCGCCCTCCCCGTCTCCCCCTCCTATCCCCGTCACTGCCCCCTTCCCCGTCCCCACCCCCCCCGGCCGCTGCCCCCCTCTCCGTCCCCCTCTCCCATCCCCGCCGCTGCCTCCTCCCTGGCCGTTGCCCCCTTCCCATCGCCGCTGCCACCCCCCTCCCCGTCGTCATTGCCCACCCCCCATCATCGTCCTCCTTTAGCAGCGACGACGTGGAAGGGGGGTTAATGGTGGCGGAGAGTGGGGGGTAGCCGCAACAATGGGGAGGGAGGCAGCGGCCAGGGAGGGGGGCAGTGGCGGTGGGGAGGGGGGGCAGCGGCCGGGGGTAGGGGGCTGTGGCGGCGGGGAGGAGGGGGGCAGTGGCGGTGGGGAGAGGGATAGCACACACACATGGAAGGGTATTTTCGTCAAATTTTTTGGGTCAGCGGTTGGCCGCTAGTCCTAGACGGTTTTCGTCCAAAGTAGGGAGACTCTTACATTTTTGCAAAACTGTAAGGTACACCTTAAATTGGAATAAATAAAGTGGGGGACAAATCAAAATTTCTCAAATATTATTATAACGATTTATATAGAAGCGTAATAAAATTTTATAAATGGCCCTTATTACGACGGTTTGGAGGAATTTATGAACTATTATAACACTTTTTACATATAAACGACATATAGTATATACGTTTAAAAAAATTGAGCGTTATAAAAGTTCCAAAAATCCACATTCAACATCAGTTGGGAGTTGGGACCACTCTCTCTTGTCCCAACACGATTTTGCCGCTCCTTTTTTCCATTCCCCCAAAAAAGTTCCCAACCCTATCAAACCCTCCTCCTCCACCTCTCCACTGATGACTTCTCTCCTCCTCTCACACTCCACCGCCACCCTCCTCTTGACAAAGACAAAGCAACCGAAGTAGAGGAGCAACAGAAGTGCTCGTCGACCACCAGAGCTATGCCCCCTTCCCGCATAGTTCTCTAAAAATGATACCCCAAAAATCCCCCAATAAGTCCATGTCAACCAAAAAAGAAGGAGGAGCATCCAAGACCGAGCCCGACCTCATCACAAATTTTCTACTCTCTAAAAAAATCCCTCCTTATCGAGCCACCAGCCCCTCCTCCTCGTCAAGCAACCTCCTACACAACGGATCTCCACCTCCACATAAGCCCAACACCTCCTCTGCTATCGACGGCCTGTATCCTCCTGATCCATAGTTGGAGAACTCGTCTTTCTTTCTCTCCACCGGTAAGCATTCCTAACCGAATCCCCAATTGTTCCTTGTGATTTTCCCCTAAATTCCTTGGGTTTTTGAAAAAAATTTCAACATATGGTTGGTTTCGAGGAACTTTAGACTTTAGATAAGAGATTTCCTCATCGACACCTATTTGATCGCTATAGGTTTCAAGTGTTGTGGTTCACTATAAAGACTTTGAAGGGGTCAGGGCACTCAGAAGTCTGCGACGTCGTCGAGAGGGCACTACTGTTCGCTCGGATCGCTGCAATTTTAGAGGCAAAAGGGTTTCTGAAGTTCTATTTAAAATTTTGCTCTTCTTGTAATTTCCCTGATTTTTGCGAATTTTTTGGTTTTTTATTTTTTGCAGATAATCCATGGACTCTTAGGTAAGTCATTAATGAACAATTTAAATTTTTTCTAGTCTTAATTTTTGTCTTGGAAGAATGATGTCTTTAGAAATAATCGGATAAATTATGAATCTGGGAATGATTGTTTAGTGTTTGTGAAAATGTCCATTATGACTCGATAATTTCTAGAATGCCAATTGTTTTTGTTGTTGTCGATTAGCCTCAAGGCCTGGTATGCCTGCTCGATGACTTAAAATAGTTCAGATACTTGGAAGGAATACCCCTCCGACCGAAGGAAGATAATTGATTATGTGGCTCTATTTTTATTTTCAGCACATGCTTCTGATATGCTTTATATCTTGTAGTTTAATCAAAACTTAGTTTCATACATTTCTATCATCTAGCTTTTTGCATTTTTTTGTCAGTTACAAATTAGGGGACGACCAGGCTACGAGCACTTGAATGATCCACTGCACATCTTGGTTGTGGCTGAGTTGCCTGTTAATATTGTCAATGCAAGGCTGAGACGAGCACAATAAATCATAGAAGACTTGCTTAAACCAGTGGTATGTAATCTTCTGAAATGATCTCTGTCAATATAAATTTCAGTTTCATATTATCAGAAACTGAAATATTATCACAGCAAGACACAGACTGAGTTGCATGTTAATATGAATTTCAGTTTCTTATTATCAAAAACCTTACCCGGGGGGAAAGAAAAATATTCCTTGCTTGCTTCATCTTAAACTGTTGAAATATGAAGGCAACAGGAAAAGGAATAAATTAAAGGAGGAAAGTACAGCATACATACATAGATAATATATGTATGAAACAAAATAAAGAGCTAAGAAAATAGGTCAACCTACTGATTGCAGATAGGATGACTAATCCAAAAAGGTGCTACAAAAAAATAATTGATTTAAGGATGGAACCATTATCTACGAGCATTTTGTTAGAATTAGTTAGCAATAAATTTATGAATGATACATTCGGGATATGTATACAAATACCCCCATAAGTTGTGCAAGGGCAACTGCTGCCAGTGCGACATTTTTCTTCATGATCAATTTAAGCTTTCCCCTTAAAGTGTGGTTGTTAATTTAATGCCACCCACTTCACTTTCTGGATGAGCAACTATTTATATGAGAGGGTTTTAAAACTTTTTAGAATCTTAGAAGGTCAAGAACCATATTATCTATGTGCATTTTGTCTGAAGTAAGGTTTGAGACCATTCATCTATAAGATTTTTATTATTCTTGTCGTTGTTCCACTTCTTCCCATCTCTGCAGACCTAGGACCTTCGAGTTCCTTTTGAAATATTTGGGTGAGTGAGAGAAGGACTACTACTCAGGGTGAGCTCAATCTTTCGAGATTCTGTTTATCAATTGTTATATAGCTGTCTCAGTTTGACTGCTGTTGATACTAATTGGTTAAAGACAATGTGATGGTTTTCCTTTTTGTTCAATCTCAGTAACTATTTAAGCCATTCACTTATCTGCTGAAAAGTGTCTAAATCAGACAACATTAATGTGCATAAGTGTCATCTTATGTAATCATATTCTGTTAAGATTTTCATAGTTTCACTTAGCCTTTATACCTGACGAGTGAAGCTTTTACTACGGGCATAGGATCAGGTCTATGCTAATAGGTGATTTGGAATAACTAGAGATATTACTAATGTTGCAAACATAAATTTCTTCAGTGCTTTTCATGAGCAGCACTTAAGCTTTTATTGTTTCTAGAGTGAGATAAGATGGAGGAATGGATCATTTACTTCTGTGGACTCAATTGCCAATTTAAACTTGAGCTTTACAGGTTTTGCTGAAACATAATAATACTGGGTCAAATGTATTCAGCTAATTACATATATGTCTTTCTTTTGAAAAGCTAATTTCTACAATAGTTTTTGACAGAACAGTTTGTTTATAAACTTTACATTTGACATCAATCGACTCATATTCATTAGCTTATGCAACTCTGTTTCAAATGTTTCTAGGTGATGGGTCTTTAAAGTGAAGATGTGTTTGCTTCTTCTTTTTATTATTTCTTCCTTAGAACACTATACGGGTTGATATTTGCAAAATTAGTCAGTATTAGAAAATATCAGTCGATACCGACTAATAAAGACTGATATACTGGTTATACTGTCTAATGTTGTGTGATACCGATAATTTCGGTCGGTATCGGGTTGGGAAGGGTCAAATCTGATATATTCACTACCACTTGTATTTTTATTGATTGTTTCTGTCATAAATTCGACCGACTATTCATCAGGGTTACTAGGTAACTGCTTCTTCAAGGTGGTTGGTAGGCATATATGGCTTCTGCACTTGTAAAAAGAACTTTCATTTTTTATCGAATTTAATAATACACGAGTCATGAACAAAGATTAGATTTTTTTAACATCTAACTGTACAGTTATGATATTAATTTCTCCAAATGCAAGATTTATTATCAGTTTGGGGGAATACCTTGGCCATGAACCAAGATTAGAATCATTTTAGGTATGTTTGTGGATGCATTCACCACTTTCACCAGGTGTTGAAGTTTTTTGAAGCCAGGGATTATGATAGAGGAGTATTCAGAGTTCAAATCAATTTAAGATTATGATTACTTTATGTACTGGTTTAATTAGATCAGGAGATAAATATGTAACTGGGTTTGGATGATTATAACAGAACCTGTTAGGATTAAAATTTATTGGCCTATTTAGAGGTATGTATTGTAAGATATATTTTTAGAGATTGCTATCGAGAGAAAATAATTTGTACAGAGAACCTAGCAAATTTCTGCCTATAATCTTGCATAATGATGTGTTTGTCTTCTTCCTTTGTTATCCACCATCCAACAATAGTACCAAACCTTTCCTATTTAAAGCAGCATACCAAACTCCAATGAATTCTATGATCTAGTAACGACTGCCACATAAGTTCCCATTTTTAACATAGTTTCCAATTGCACCCTAATGTTCTTCACCCATGTGAAGATCAGGTCAAATTTTTTTTGGGCCCCTTATTTCTTTTGAGAGGAGAGAAATTCCATTAGACTAGTCTAATGTGACCTACACAAGAGAACAAAATCCACTAGTAATTGATTTATGTAAAAGCTAAAGTGGAATCTTTTATAGTAGATTAGGATGGTAAGGCCGTATATTTCAAATAACCATCAAAGTGATACAAACAATTTGAATATTTTAGTTCAGTAGCTACTACTTTGAATAACTTGTAAGTGCAGATTGTAGAGGAAAAAAAAGCCTATGTGCCATCTGGCCCTCAACTCCCATGCGATTAGGATGAGAATCATTTTCCTTGTTTATTTTGTATCTCATTCTGTAAGTTCGGGAAAAAAAAAACCATGCATGATTTTGGTCTCCTAAGATTTTTAGCATCAAATAAGCCCCACTACTACCCAGTATGATCAGTTTAGATCCCAAGATCAGATATAAAATACCTAACCCCAACAAATGCCTCAGTTACCCGATATGACCAGTTTTGAGGGTGTTCATATAGTAAAGAAATGGTACCTTTCATTTCTTTCAAGAATACTCTCTTTCATGAGCAGTAAAATTTATAAATTTTGTTTGATGTCCTATTTATATGTTCCTTAGTCATTTTGACCTATCATTTTATTGTTCTAACATTATTTTTTCTGCCCATGAAAAAACTGCTGCAGGGTTCTTACGTTTATGGCACTAATAGGAAGAAATATCTTGATGCTCTTGCTGGATTATGGTGCACTGCATTAGGTACTCTGAAGCAATGTTGTCACAGGCGACGCCTAGGCGCGCCTAGGCGGTCTAGGCGCGCCTGTGACAGAGGACTCGCCTCGACCTGGGGAAAATTTCCCTGGGTGAGGCGATGCTCGCCTAGGCGCCCGCCTAGGGTCGCCCAGGGGAAAAAATGACCCGCCTAGGGTCGCCTAGGGCTGCACAATTATATTTACTATCTTTTCTTGATGTTGAACATTTATTATTTCATCTTTTTGGCTTCTTATATTACTTTTGTGCTTATTGGTTAATGTTTATTGCTTATTAGTTATACTACATATTTGTTGTATACATAAATGCATAATTTTTTGATTCAAGAGCAGCAGATTCTGGGCGGGCGCTTAGGCGACGCCTAGGCGCGCCTAGGCGAGGCGGGTGGCCTGTCGCCTCGCCTCGCCTAGCGCCCAGTACAACATAGCTCTGAAGTTCCACCTAAATTGCAATTAAAATGTCCGAAGCTATTATAATAGGTTCTTATGGTTTGTAAATCGTTTGCAATTTACATAATTCAGAATAACTCTTTAGGGACCTAACTTTTGTTGTTCTTCTAACTCAAAAGATAGTATTTCTATACTATTATGTCACATCCCGATCCCGGAGGATCGAAAACTAGCCATTAGACGTGATGTCGTATAAGTCTAGATTGCACTTGTACAAGGCAAAACCATTACAGTTCCTTGTATTTCTCAGAAAACAACGACATCGCAGCAAACCAAGCATATAAAGTGAAATCACAACAAGATATGAAGAAATATGTCTCTTTATTGATAATTACAACAAATTACAAGACTTGCGGCTGAATACAGAGTTTACAACAGATTACAACGAATTTTGAATAGCCAACTGAATTACTTGTCATTTAGGCTTACAATCGAACATGCCGACTTGGCTTACATTGAATTTGCCGACTTGCCTCACAATCTCACTGGTTCATCTGAATTACAATGTTCCATACATTATATCCCGTATAGCAGAAGACATCATCTTGCGAGAAGAGTTTCTGTACACCCATCCGATTAATCGATGACAAGCACTGATCAAATGATTTTTTCCATGCACGAGCACCTGTAATGATTCCCGTCATGTGTTTGAGCATTAAAGGGGCCTGACATATGTTAAGACAAGTAGCACTGGTAAAATCTGAAGCTTATAAGTGGAAACCACCTGTTCTTGAAAAATCAAGTTAAAGTCCTTTAGGTTTCTTATCTTATGATGTTTATTCTCTATATGGTAACTTAGGAGTATGCTTTTGTACAACTTATGAATTCTTACTTAGTTTCTGAATCAAGTTAAAGTCCTTCAGTTGTGAATTTTTCTATGTCAGAAAACTTCCTTTACAGCGAATATCTCCTTTTATGTTGTCCTTTTCTCTCTTGATATTCTTTATCATTTTTTAAGTAAACATTGACTACCTATCGGGTCATTTTTTTTCATTTGCTTATTGTTCTCTTACCGCTAACCAAATGTCCTACAAGCGTAGAATGTTTATGTGATACTCTTAGCTTATGCCAACTATAATACTTTACGAACACTCTCATGCCATTTCAATGTTGCGGGTGGAAATGAGCCTCGACTTGTAGCAGCTGCTACAGAACAATTAAATAAGTTACCTTTCTACTACTACTTCTGGAATCGCACAATGAAACCCTCCTTGGTTTGTATTATTTCATGTATTAGAGGTGTTTAATGTGCCTTTTCTTTATTATTATTTTTCTGAGCAAGAACATGTTTTAGTGTAATTTGGGATGTGCAGGTCTATAAATGTACAAATATAGTTGTCTGGATTATGCATATCATTGTGTTGAAACATCACTCTATTTTTCGGCACATTATTGGTTTGAGTTTTTCCCCTCCAGTACTCAAAACCAAAAGGAGTAGCAAAAGCGGTTTATAGTTTCATAGTATTCTACTCTTCTTGACCTTTTTCATTGAGCAAGTGGCATTGGTGGATTATCTGCCAAATGATGTACCTTCAGTTTTTAATTTTTCAACATTTTTTTTCAGAATGTAAGTGCTCATCATAATTTGTTCTCTTTAGATGAAGTTTTGGTCTTCCCTTATTTCAAGATCTTGCAAAGGAACTTCTTGAAATCTTCACTGCTAAGCACGTTCAGATGCTAAATCGCCCGGAGTCCAGAGTGATATTTTTGATCTCTAGTGGCCTAGTTCTAACATGAGTACTTTGCAGCCTTCTCTACTGCATGTGATATATGTTGGAGTGGGTGGGGTTCCAACCTATGTGGAGAAGACCCCGGAGTGCGACGAGCGTCATTCGTGTGTCGAAGAAGCTCGGGAAGTAGGCAACTAGGAGTTGTTTCTGCTGTTGCTGACCAGAGGGAGGTTCTGGAATGGGATTGCCGAGTTCGGGCCGAACTCGGTCCCATGGCGAGTTCGGGCCGAACTCGGTCCCATGGCGAGTTCGGGCCGAACTCGGTCTGGCTATTCCAGGATGTTGGCGTTAGGTGCTGGATGTCCGACACAGAGTTCTGGCCGAACTCTGTCGTCGGGGCTGATGCGGGAATTTGGGTAATTTTTCACCACTGGATCTAATCCAACGGTCCAGGTTGGCTGCGGGATTAGGGAGTTAAGTTGGGATTTTCCAACCCTAATTCATAATGCAACGTAACACAAGATAGAGAGAGGAAGGAGGCAAGAGTGCCATTACAACTTCGGGAGAGAAGACGGAGGATTGAAGGTCGTTTTTCGAAGGAGATCGTGTTCGGGTAATCTTTACTCGTCTTTCTCGTTCTTCGTAGCCTTGTAATCATTGTTCTTACTTCTGAGTGTTGTGGGGATCCGATTTGGATCGGGAGGAGTTTGTAGAGGGTGTAATTCTTCTATTCCATTAGTGGAGGTTTCTCAGGGTTGGACTCCGATCGTCCCGTGGTTTTTTCCCGCAAGGGTTTTCCACGTCAAAAATTCTCTGTGTCTGCGTGGATTGTTTTGTGTGGTTGTTTTTGGGTTCGTGCGTTGTATTGCTCGGTCCTCTCGCAGGTACTCTCCGATTTGGGGAAAGGTTTCCGCGCTTCTTTCCCAACAGAGTGGTATCAGAGCCAGGTTTTGGAATTCAGAAGGAGTGTCAGTAGTTGACAGAGAAACCAGAGGAGAGATGGACGCGAAGCCGGTGCGCATGGTGAATCTTAATGGCACAAACTATCATTATTGGCAGAGCAAGATGAAGGATTTACTGTTTGTCAAGAAGCTGCATCTACCCGTGTTTGCATCCGAGAAGCCCAGTGATAAATCCGAGGAGGACTGGACATTCGAGCACATACAGGTGTGTGGGTACATACGGCAGTTTGTTAATGAGAACGTGTACAACCATGTTGCCAATATTGAGCACGCGAAGACGTTGTGGGATAAGCTGGAATCCTTGTATGCGAAGAAGACCGGGGTAAACAAATTGTTCCTGATCCGAACGATGATGGGTCTGCGGTACAAGGATGGGGCGTCTATTTCGGATCACTTGAGTGAGTTTCAGGGCGTGGTTGACCAGCTATTTTCTATGGGAGTCAAGTTCGACGACGAAGTTCAGGGACTATGGCTGCTGTGTACTTTGCCAGACTCGTGGGAGACCGTACGAGTATCTATGATCGCTTCTGCTCTAGAGGGCGTGGTCAGTCTGGAGTTTGCCAAGAGCGGGGTGTTGAATGAAGAGATGCGGAGACGTTCTCAGGGCACTTCATCCACATCCCACCACTCAGAGGCACTTGTTTCAGAGAGCCGCGGAAGGGGCAAAAGCAGGGGTCCAGGTGGTGGCAGAGACAAGAGCAGGGGGAAGTCCAAGGGTCGTTAAGAGGACTCAGAGTGTTACCATTGTGGTAAGAAGGGCTACATCAAGCGGAACTGTTTCGCTTGGAAGAGAGAAAAGAAGGGCGACAAGGGGAAGCAAGAAGAGAACACTACAGCGGCGGCCTCGATGCATGGAGGCGATGTGATCGTCGTAGGTGATGAGGTCATTACTAACCTCGCCTGCGATGACAATTCTTGGCTGGTGGACTCAGGGGCTTCAGCACATGTATCTCACAACAGGGCACTGTTTGCCACTTACACGACAGGCGACTGTGGCGTGTTGAAGATGGGCAACGGAGATGTGTCGAAGGCGGTTGCCGTTGGAGATGTGCATTTGAGAACGAAGACGGGTGCGGTTCTTGTTCTCAAGGATGTTCGTCATGTCCCTGATATCCGTTTCAACCTGGTGTCGGTTGGAAGGTTGGATGACGAGGGATTCTTCGGTCTCTTCGGGAACAATCAGTGGAAGCTTTCCAAGGGTTCGATGGTGATTGCCAGAGGAAGCAAGAAGTCCGGTCTCTACTATATGGAGGGGAGCGCACAGGGGGCACAAGAGGTGAACGCAGTCAGTGATGCGTCTACCGAGTTGTGGCACAGGCTGCTCGGCCATATCAGCGAGAAGGGAATGAGCTACTTGGTGAACATGAAGGTGATTCCGGGGCTCAAGTCTACAAAGTTGGAGAAGTGCACGCACTGTTTAGCTGGGAAGCAAAATATGGTGTCTTTCCAAAGTCACCCAAGTTCGAGGAAGCCGGCGTTGCTTGAGTTGATTCACTCGAATGTCTGCGGTCCTATGAAGGTAAAATCTCTTGGTGGTGCTTCTTACTTTGTAACCTTTATTGATGACTGTTCCAGGAAGGTTTGGGTCTATGCCTTAAAGACCAAGGATCAGGTGCTGCCTACTTTCAAGGAGTTTCAGGCCTCTGTTGAAAGGGAGACGGGCAAGAAGTTGTTGTGTGTTCGGTCCGACAATGGCGGCGAATACATCGGTCCCTTTGATGCGTATTGCAGAGAGCAGGGGATACGACACCAGAAGACTCCGCCAAAGACACCTCAGCTCAATGGTGTAGCGGAGCGCATGAACAGGACACTGATAGAGAGGGTGCGGTGTTTGCTGTCAGAAGCAAACTTGCCGGGCAGTTATTGGGGTGAGGCTCTTCTCACAGCTGCTTATGTTATTAATTTGTCTCCTAGTGCTCCTTTGCAGGGTGATGTGCCTGACAAAGTATGGTACGGCAAAGAGCCGTCATACAATCACCTGCGGGCGTTTGGTTGTAAGGCCTTCGTGCATGTACCGAAGGACGAGAGGACCAAACTTGAGCCGAAGACGAGGCGATGCGTCTTTGTCGGCTACGGTCGGGATGAGTTTGGCTATAGACTCTATGACCCAGTGGAAGGAAAGCTCTACAGAAGCAGGGACGTGGTGTTCGTCGAGGATCAGACCATGACCAACACTCAGGATTCCGAGACGCCTTCTGAGGCTGAGGAATTGCCTGAGTTAGAGTCATTTTGTTTCGAGCAGTTTCCAGAGGACATCGCAGAGGATCCAGTTATGGGGGAGCCGGTACATGGAGTTGCTCCTAACCTTGATCATCAGCCTGCTGATGGTGGTCAGGGTGTCCCTCAGGAGGATGAGCATGCCGGAGAGGCAGTTCCTGAAGGGGAGGAGGCTGTCGGTATACAGCCAGCACCAGTGGCTCCACTGAGAAGGAGCGACAGAGATCGTCGACCATCTACGAGATACTCACCGGATGAGTATGTGCTATTGACTGACGGGGGAGAGCCCGAAAGTTTTGTAGAGGCTATGGAAGACGAACACAGGCAGGAGTGGATGGAGGCTATATAGGAGGAGATGAGTTCCTTGCACACCAATTCCACTTATGATCTGGTGCGGTTGCCAAAGGGCAAGAAGGCTTTGAAGAATCGATGGGTGTTTAGAGTGAAGCAGACGGATGATGCTACTCGCCCTCGATACAAAGCGAGGCTGGTAGTCAAAGGCTACGGTCAGCGGAAAGACGTGGATTATGATGAGATCTTTTCGCCTGTCGTCAAGCATTCGTCTATTCGGGTGGTGCTAGCATTAGCAGCCAGTCTCGACTTGGAGGTCGAGCAGATGGACGTGAAGACGGCATTCCTCCACGGTGATCTTGAGGAGGAGTTGTACATGGAGCAGCCGGAGGGATTCTGTGAGAAGGGCAAGTCACATTTGGTCTGCCGGTTGAGGAAGAGCTTGTATGATCTGAAGCAGGCTCCGAGGCAGTGGTACAGGAAGTTCGAGTCGTTTATGGGGGAGCATGGTTATGCACGGACGACGTCGGACCACTGTGTATTTGTGAGATATTTTGCCGAGGATGATTCATCATTTTGTTGCTCTATGTTGATGATATGCTATTAGTGGGTCGGAATACCACTAGGATAGCGGAGCTGAAGCGCCAACTGGGCACGGCCTTCTCTATGAAGGATTTAGGCGCAGCGAAGACTATTCTTGGGATGGAGATCAGCCGAGAGAGAGAGAGAGTCCAAGCTGCTACACTTGTCCCAAACGAAGTACATTCACCGGGTACTTCAGCGTTTCGGGATGGACGGGTCGAAGAAAGTGAGTTCCCCTCTTGCGGCTCACTTTAAGCTCACTGAGGAGCAGTGTCCATCTACCGAGGACGAAAAGGAAGATATGGAGCGGGTTCCATATGCCTCAGCTGTGGGAAGCCTTATGTATGCCATGGTGTGTACGAGGCCAGATATTGCTCATACAGTTGGTACGGTTAGCAGGTATCTTTCAAATCCTGGAAGGGTACATTGGAGTGCGGTCAAGTGGATTCTACGATATCTTCAGGGCACTGCTGGTTGGAGACTTTCCTTTGGTGGTGACGAGCCGAAGCTGGTTGGGTATACCGACGCTGATATGGCTGGAGATGTAGACACGAGGCGATCGACTTCAGGCTACGCGATGATGTTTGCGGGAGGAGCAGTGTCGTGGCAGTCGCGGTTGCAGAAGTGTGTTGCCTTGTCAACGACAGAGGCAGAGTACATTGCAGCGACGGAGGCTTGCAAGGAGTTGCTGTGGATGAAGAAGCTGCTGCAGAAAATGGGACTGAAGCAAGAGCAGTATACTTTGCTTTGCGACAGTCAGAGTGCTATTCACCTTGTGAAGAATCAGACGTTTTATAGCCGGTCCAAGCACATCGAGACTCGGTATCATTGGATACGGGATGTGGTTGAGAAGAAGGACGCGGCGCTTGAGAAGGTTCATACAGATGACAACGGAGCTGATATGTTCACGAAGATTCTACCAAGGGGAAAGTTTGAGTACTGCAGGCAGATCGTCGGGATGACGACATCCTCCCCATAGTTGTGAAGGGGGAGATTTGTTGGAGTGGGTGGGGTTCCCAACCTATGTGGAGAAGACCCCGGAGTGCGACGAGCGCCATTCGTGTGTCGAAGAAGCTCGGGAAGTAGGCAACTAGGAGTTGCTTCTGCTGTTGCTGACCAGAGGGAGGTTCTGGAATGGGATTGCCGAGTTCGGGCCGAACTCGGTCCCATGGCGAGTTCGGGCCGAACTCGGTCTGGCCATTCCAGGATGTTGGCGTTAGGTGCTGGATGCTCGACACAGAGTTCTGGCCGAACTCTGTGTCGTCGGGGCTGATGCGGGAATTTGGGTGATTTTTCACCACTGGATCTAATCCAACGGTCCAGGTTGGCTGCGGGATTAGGGAGTTAAGTTGGGATTTTCCAACCCTAATTCATAATGCAACGTAACACAAGATAGAGAGAGGAAGGAGGCAAGAGTGCCATTACAACTTCGGGAGAGAAGACGGAGGATTGAAGGTCGTTTTTCGAAGGAGATCGTGTTCGGGTAATCTTTACTCATCTTTCTCGTTCTTCGTAGCCTTGTAATCATTGTTCTTACTTCTGAGTGTTGTGGGGATCCGATTTGGATCGGGAGGAGTTTGTAGAGGGTGTAATTCTTCTATTCCATTAGTGGAGGCTTCTCAGGGTTGGACTCCGATCGTCCCGTGGTTTTTTCCCGCAAGGGTTTTCCACGTCAAAAATTCTCTGTCTGCGTGGATTGTTTTGTGTGGTTGTTTTTGGGTTCGTGCGTTGTATTGCTCGGTCCTCTCGCAGGTACTCTCCGGTTTGGGGAAAGGTTTCCGCGCTTCTTTCCCAACAATATATTTCTATGAAGTTCCCTAATTAATTGTTTTTAAGTGAATGTTATGCTTCTGAGACCATTGCTAGATGTAATTTCATATTCCCTATAAATTGATGGATCTCGTGTATATTAGCAACTTGCCGGAAATTAAGATAAAATAATTTGGTTGACAGATTTTTAGGGTGTTGTGGATAGTTTTGAAGTTGATGTCGACAGTTGAAGCCAAATGAAGCTACTAACAGTGTTTAGGGTTACTTACTAGTGGATGTAAATATATATATTTGGATATCTATTTAAAAAAAAATGTAATTAAGATGATGGTATTATATACTTTGGAAAAGTATGTTTGAAATCTTTATTAAATTTATATTGAAATAATTTGTGTTGTATCTGGTTCAAATAGAATGTTTTGAAATTGAGAAGTATTCAGTATGCTTTTTATAATGCTTTGGAAAATTATATATATATATATAATGGAAGCGGATCAAAAGTCTTCCTTAGAAAATTTCCTAAAAATCTCCCTCACTCTAATCCGTAATATTAATGTTAATATTAATGTTAATGTTAATATTAATGTTAATATTAACATTAAATACTAAAATTAACACTAAACTTAACATTAAATACTAAAATTAACATTAAACTTAACGTTAAAATTAATATTAACATTAACATTAATATTAACATTAACACTAATATAAAATAAAAAATAAAATAAATTAATATTAACATTAATATTAACATTAATATTACGAATTAGAGTGATGGGTTTTTTTTAGGGGGTTTTCTAAGGGGGTTTTTGATTCGCTCCCTATATATATATATATATAAAAGTTTAAAAAATAAGCGTTATATATATATATATATATATATATATATATATATATATATATATATATATATATATATATATATATATATATAATACCACCTAGTCTGATGCGCTCCCTGTACCAGCTAGCTCAGCCCTTAGCGCCCAACCCTCCCTTCGATCCCTACCTCACCGGCTTCGGGACCCTACAATTGGCCTAGCCGTTCCTATACGGATATGGTGAGGCCTGACCGATCAACTAAGAACTCCCCCATCATCAATGATGTGGAGCTCCCAGACTTCGAGCTTCCTCCCTCGACTGACATGCAGGATATTACTGTGCTTTTCTCGAACATAGATGTCACGTTCCGATTCCGTAGAATCGATAGTCGTCCCCCGGGCGTGATGTCGTGCGAACCTAATTTACGATCGCACAAAGCATAGTCATAAGGTGATCCGAAACACGAGTTCTAAGAGAGTACGCAGACAAATTGAATCACACATTAAGTAAAGGAAACTTTAATCTTTATTGATAATGAACAACATTTACAGACTCTAGTACAGGACTCGTGCCGCGCGCGCTACAACATGACTCAAATACAAAAGAGTGCCGATGAGATGTCCGTTCCATACATTGCACACATCCCTCAATATACAACAAAGTACTCCAGTGACCTAGATGGGAGGGACGTTGATTCATCTTCTTTGGACTGTTGAGAGTCTTCAAAAGTGAAGGTGCGGGACAAGTCTTCGACGCACGGCCGAAGCTTCAAAATCACGAACGTCGTTGAGCTACTTGGCGCGTCCTTCCTGGTTCGCGGTACCTGCAAAGAGCGAGGATCAGTACGATCACATGTACTGGCGAATGACTAATTAAAATCCAAGCTCTGCATTTGATTCAAGAAGTTTCGTAAACATGTTAGCTAGCTATTTCAATGATCTTTCTAACCATCCTGTTCGATTTGCATGTTAACATGTTTTGAGGCAAGCATATGAAATTGTATAACATTAAGCAACTATCATAATCATCCCGTGCCACATGCATTTGTTAAGTAGTAAAAGGGTGTGGAGGTCACTGGCAATGTCAAGCCATTTCGGACTGTAGCTGGGTTAGACGGCGACCCTTTCGCGGCGGGTAGCGAGCCCTGTGCGAAAGTTCCCGCGTAGCCCACGCCAATGAAAGGTTGGCGCTTGCTATACTCGTTCCTCCCGGGTCGAATCGGTCCCTTGGCCTAGGCAACCGTTCGAGGAAACTTCACCTTGTCGACAAGTTGTCCAATGACCGTTTTGCAGAGTCTTTGTTATGAACTTTAGTTGATTACTCATTTAGCCATATCGTTGCGATAAGCGTTAATCGATTCATTCATTGTTTTGCATAGGCTAAGTATAACTGCATAAGGAAGCAATGTTTTCTATTTCCAAAACCGGCAGTTTGATAGCAAGTGTCTCGTGAAGAATCGTGCCACAATTTCTTTGATTCTACACTATTTGACAAGCATTCATTTTACTTCACATATTGAGTTTTGAAGTAGAGGGACGAGGCGAAGGAGGTCAGCCACTCGCCTTAGCCTTACTTCAAGCGAGCGACCGGTTGGCTGCGCTGACGTCGCCTACGCGATCACCTGCAATCGATAAGCAACTGATTAGAATACTGTGTAATTCAAGGAATTTCGATATGAATGCGAAGCTCGAAAATGCAAGTCACGAAAACCCATTTGGAACACTACAAAAATAACCCATTTTAGCGACGTCAAAAGACGTCGCTAAATAAGGAAAATCTGTCGCTAAAATAAATTTGCGACGTATTTAGCGACGAAAATTGGGTGTCACGTATAGGCATGTCGCAGATGACAATTTCGTCGCAGAACGTCGCTGTTTGCGACGGCATGATTAGTGTCGCAAGACGTCGCAAAATTAGCGACATATAGCAACGTAAGGTTACGTCACCAAAATAGCGACGTAGAGCGACCACGTTGCGACGCCATAAACTTTATATATGATGACATAGCATGGCAGCCACGTGTGCACGTTAGCGACGCCTAGCGACAAATTTAGCGACGTCCGCTGACAGGTTGTCATTTCCCACGTCAGCAGTTTAGCGACGTCTAGCGACGTTACGTCACTAGTTAGCGACGTGTATGTTCCGTCGCTGTTCGTCGCGGAACGTCGCTATACGTCACAGATATTATAAAAAAAAATTAAAAAAAAATATAATTGGTATTTTTGTTATGCTGTGTGTCTGTGTTTACAGTGTGTGTGAAGTGCAATGTTCGAACCATCGACAGTTTCGCTTACTGTTCTATGTTTTATCTTGGATAGAAAGAGCAACAGTTCAGGGTGCACTTCTCAGAGCTTCCTCTTCACGTCCTTCACCTTCTCGGGAACCTTTACGACGTCCGGAGAAAGTGAAGGACGTGAAAATGAAGCTCTCAGAAGTACACCCTGAACTGTTGCTCTTTCTATCCAAGATAAAACAAACAACAGTAATCGAAACTGTCGATGGTTCCGAACACTGCATTTTACATTCAATGTAAACACAGACACACATCATCACAAAAATACACATTATATTTTTTTAAAATTTCGGCAGCACCTCCTTTGTATATCAGATCATCGCTTATAACCCAGTGTAGGTATATTTGTCATCCCCGTAGCAGATATCACAAAGTAAATATCACAATAAAAATAGGAGGCAGTGCAAAGTAAATATCACAGACACACATCTCACAAACATCCAATAGAGTCAAATAAAAATGGAAGATAAAAAGTTTCCCACCAAGTGTATAAACGAAAGTGTACCAATAAACAATTTGCCCATAGGGCCAATACATACAAGTCATAAAAAAATCAATGAAATCACTACGGACCCCTGCCGCGCAACTGGGATAGAATGTAGTCATACTGCTCCTGGGTGAGCTGCACCGTAGGGGCAGTAGGAGGCAGTGCAATGTCTGGAGTCGGCGCCGTCGATGGACCGGGAGGACGTATCTGCTCCAGCTCTTGCAGTCGCTCACCATAAACAGCAAGGGTACTCACCACCCTCTCAGTATTCGCCTCAAGCGAAACCGAAACCTGAGTGAGTGAGGCAGACATGCTCCTCTGCGATCCCTCCAGCTCGACCTGTCTACGCTCTGTGCGCTGCGTAGACTCGGTGAGCGTGTGCAAGCTGGCAGCTGTAGCCTGATGCAGACTCATCAGCTCCTGTATACTGCGTTCGACCGCATCAAATCGTCCGGTGACGATCGGAGGGTCGGATCGTCGCTCGACCGCATCAGAAATCTGCTGCTGCAACTCGCGACGCAGCTCCTCGATCTGACGACGAACATCCTCAGCTCGTGACGACGCCTGCGAAGCCGGAGACTGTGCACTGACAGAGGGGGCCCGGGATGACTCCGAAGCCAAATACGCGCCGTAGGATCCCGTACCGTAGTACGCACCCTTCTGAAGACCGCCAACGGCGGTCATCCAGAGCTCGTCCGGCGATGGAGCTGTAGGCGGCTGGGAGGAAGTACCAGCCCCTCCCTCTGCTTGCGCACTAGCAGCAGCAGCAGCAGCAGCCGCCTCCTCCTGTAGCCGAACAAACTCGGCCTAGAACATGTTTGCTAACGTGTAAGTGTTTGCTAAAGTCTATATTGATATCTATTTTCCTGTTTTTTAAATTATAGTAAATTAATATAAAGAATAGAACGTACATATGCCTGCGTCGCCCTCTCGTCAATGAACTCCCCAGCCCTCCGATGGGTGACCAGGAAGACGGTCACCATGTTCGGGTCCTCACCCTTTTTTACCTGTTAAAATATATTATCTATTATTAGTATTAAACATTCTATCGAACTATATATAAATTAATGTCCGTCATAGGAAATGTACCAGACGATGAAAATGCTCCGTCATCGGAATGGAGCCACCACACCACTTACCGGCGCTCGACCGCGCCACCTTGGCCTTGTCAGACCGCTCCTGGTACTTGGGCTCGCTGAATCTAGCCTTCATCGCAGCCCACTGCTCTAGCGTGATCCAACCATGGATCGGCTGTCCGGAGCGATCACGACACTTCTGGTCGTGGATCGCATCACGGATGAGCTTGGCTGCGACGACAAAAAATTGGCCCTCGATCCTCGCCGCTCGGTGTGGTGGATAGAAATAGGTCCTCTACAAGAAGTAAAATACAAAAGTTGTATAATATACACAAATGATTATTAAAATTTTAAAAATAAACAAATTTTTTACCTTGAAGTGGGCGAACCAAAAGGCCTTCCTATCTGCGGGAGCATCTGAGTAGTTAATCCAAGGCCCACCATAGTTCTGCCTCAGAAATACCCCCAGATGTCTCTGTACTGCAGAAGGCCGATATCTGTACAATAATAATTTTTCATGAATATATATGTACATATAATTATTTGAGAAATATATATTAATTAATTAACTTACTTCATAGGCCCGTCCGTCCAAATCTCCATACGCGTCTCGCCCGGGGGAGCGCATGGAGGGTCGCTCTTACCTCCTGCCTGGGCAGGATCAGTCTGATCGCCGTCCTCCATATGCTCGGCGTGGGCTCCCTCCATAGAGCCGTCGACAGAAGGAATACTGGACGGGAGATCAGGGATGCTGGACGCGGGATCAGGAAGGCTGGACGACGAGGGAGGAGTCGCCAACCTGCTGGAACTGCCCTGTCCCGGTAATGGACCGGGAACAGAATGGTACACTGGCGTACTCGGAGATGAGGATGAGGGTACGAAACTGCCCTCTCCATCCCCAGGCCGAGGCTGACGGGACTGCCTAATGTAAAATCCTCCACGTCGTCCTCTTGGTCTAGTCATACCTGATAATAACATATGACAATAAAACAAAAATACATATTTATATGATAGACATCACAGATTTTTGAAAAATATCATAGTCACAGATAAAAGTGTCAATAAAGTGTCACTGAAGTGTCACAGATTTATATGATAGAAGTGTCACTAAAGTGTCAAATATGATGATAAAACAAACGTACAAATTTAATTCTCTTCTGAAAATTCATCTAGTTCGTTTAGCTCATCTACTTCTTCTTCCTCCTCTACATCTTCACTTTCATCTGCATCTTCCTCTTCAGATAATTCTACTTCTTCTACACAATTAGATGTGTAATGAGGAACTTCCGTCGTGTCCACTTCTACAATATTTGTTACAAGAGGTAGTTCATCCTATTCATAAGCTATATCGTCAACCTCAAAGGTATTTCTAGCTTTGGTCTTGCATACTGCCCACCAGTCCGACCTTGTTGTTCCCCGTTTAGGATAACTTGTGAAGTACACGAGCTGAGCCTGACTTGATAGGACAAATGGTTCATATGCTTGATATCGACGCCGATAGTTTATATCAACAAGACCGTGCTTGTCTACTTTCCAACCTTGACCTTCAATCGGATCGAACCAATCACACCTGAATAACACAATCTTAGCAGGCTCTATTCCATAACTATATGTCAGCTCCACGATCTCCCGTAGCACGCCATAGAAATCGTTGCCCGCATCAACATCTTTGTAGTTCGAAGATCTGATACACAAACAGCTGTTTTTGGTGGAGTCGAGATCCACAAAGTTGTCTCTAATCGGGCAAGTTGTTGACTTGAACCTAAATCCATTGTCACGACCCGCACCCTAGGGTTAGGGTACGAGGACGTAACAACGTCCAGCCTACGCCGCAGTGTCGGCGGTACAACGCTGTCCTAGGTCACAATATCTAACAATATAATGCTAAGCAGTTTATACTCCCCGAATGGGGGTGACATAGCAGGATGTAAATTCAATCACATCTAAGGTAGAGCATAAAGGAAGATAAATAAAACATGAAATCCAAAAGAGATACAACAGATAAAAGTCTAAGTGTCTAAGATACACAAACCCAGAAATACGTCTCGAAGATCAAATACAGTAATCCATAAAGTAAATACAAATCCAGACAACTGAAAATAGCTAACTAAACAACCTCTAATGTGTCTCCTCTAGGCTAGCAGGCAACCTCCAAGATATCTGTAAAATTTATCAACAGGTCCAGTCAGGACAGGAGCGAGCACAGTACATCTCAACTGATCATAGCAGGTTAGAAAATATAATCATGCAGTAAAGTAAGATACATGATCTGAAAGAAATACAGTATGTAAACAGAGAGAGAGAGAGAACTGTAATAGAAATATCTACTATAAGTAGAGAACTAACAGTGGCTAGTGAGTCAGAGTACAATATAAACATGTGAATGACATAGGAGATTTTGGGAACTATACTATGGAATGATTCTGGGAACTACACTACTTGGATATTATTCACATGTCTACTTCTACTCCCCCGTACCCCCAATCAATACACAAGGATCCAACCAGGTTATGTTATGATTCCATGTAAAGGCCCACAAGGGGTGATACATGGATAGCCCATAAATGGGTGATTCTGGGAATGCCCACAATGGGGTGATTCTGGGAATGCCCATAAATGGGGTGATTCTGGGAAGATTCTGTGATCATGAGAGTATATGTCACAAGTGATCGAAGAACCGTGAAGCATAGTGATACACCATGTAAGTGAAACGCACAGAACATGTAGTATACGATGCTCCCTGAGGGGATAACATCTCAAGAATGGATCCATATAGTACTAATCCGTGTTACCAACATGACAGCATCAAGTAAAGTAATCTAAAGCAGGAAAATAATTCTAACAGGATATAAAATGATCAGAGAATGTACTCGCCTGGTGTCTGAATGTCCAAAGTAAATATAATGTCCGAGGAGAGGTGTCTGGCTCCTAATCAGAATAGCACAAGTCACAACAAGTCCAAAATGGCAATTTGAAGTTCTATTATGCATTCTACATGATTCTAGGTCAATCTAGACCAAAGTCAACTCTTGGTCAACTTGGTCAACCCTGAAAGTCAAACCTAGGTCAACTATGGTCAAACTAGGTCTAACAAGTCTAAATTAGGTCAAACAAGTTATTCTAGGTCTAAACAAACTAAGTATATGCAAATCAAGTATCCAAGATAGCTACTAACTCATAGCCTAAGTCACTTGCTAAACCAAGCACAAAATTAAACCATAAGCTAACAAGGCACACAAACTTAGTCATATAATGTATATATATTATTCACATTCACATATTCATATACATAGATATATATAGGAAAGCTATATATATAGGCACATACATATATATATATATATATATATATATATATATATATATATATACATATATATATATATATATATATATATATATAGAGAGAGAGAGAGAGAAAGAGAGGTAAAAGAGTAAGTGAGTATGTGTGTTTGGCATGTGTGTGAAAGGATATGTGTTAATGTTCTAAAATTTAGTGATAGGTAGGTGTATATGACATGAGATACATGATGTCAAAGGGTGTATGAATGCATGTGTGTAAAAGGTTATAGGTTAACTCAGTTTATAGAATACATACATACATACTTACCTTGTATACATGCATACATACATATCATGTATATTACATTTACATGATACATACATGTATACTTGTATTATATTATACTTACATTCATGCATATTAGATACTTGTATTTATATTAACATATTGCAAACATTCATTTCATTCATGCATCTATGCATTACCTACATGTTTTATACATATGCATATATTGTATATTCATATCATTTCATACATTAATATAGAGACATACAAACATGCACACATCATATATTTCATATCTTGCATTACCTTACATATCATGTTATATATTATCATTCATTCATTCCTTTCATATATTATATTATCTTCAAGTTGAATACATCATATATGGATACAATACATTATCTTGCATGCTTGCATTCATATATTACATTCTATATTACCTATATACATGTATTTCCTTCATTCATTCATGCTTGCATCATATACTATACATTACCATACATGTTATCATTATATATTGCATTACAATATTTATACATTATGCATTCATATCTATCATTACATATATATCTTGCATTCATATCTAGCATTTATTATATACTTTCATGCATACATTGTATATCATTCTTTTATTCATGCATTGCTTATATGTATTATATTAATTGTATTCCTACATGCTTGCATTCAACCATATATATACATTAATGTAAAGAGAATATATATCATATATATATCATTTCATTCATCTAACATATCATGCATTACATACTCTATATTCATTTAATATCCATACTACATAGGCTCATAGGTTAATCACTCTTCTACTTAAAACCAATACTGTACCAATTGGGCATTCACTAAATTCTAAGATTAAAGTATGTTATATATCTTTGTGTTAGCTTTCCGAAACTTTAAACGGATCGCATTTTCGTGTCCGGAAGCTCCCGGAATCGCAGAAACACCGAAACGCGTTCGTCTTTCGTACAGCTGACACTCAAATAATTTTACAGAAAGTTTTAGAACGAATTTGGCTTATTAAAATCTATATTTGGAAAGCTAACTTCAATACGCTTCTTTTAAAAAATGGAGGTTAATTGGAGTTGTGAGCTAAAAGTTATGATATTTCTAAGTTGCTCTATCTACTAAAAACGTGGATAAAAATTATGACGAATTTAGGTAGTTTGAGACAAAAGAAACACAAGTATATAACATAATATATCAAGAACTCACTCTCTACACTAATATATATATATATATATATATAAGACACTATAGAACACATCTCCAATACAAAAATATGAGATTAAACATGTAATAATTCATTCATACATAACAACAACACATAGTGTGTCAAAATTTGGGGTTTTCCCACATGGACACAACCACAACACAAATGACACTCCTATGACCTTCAAATGGACACGAAATGGACACAAATGGAGATACAACCATGGGGATCATTCCTATGGGTTCAAAATATTTCTATATGCATGTAGGGATGGATTAGAGGAGAGATTATACCTTCCGGGAGAGAGATTCAAAGGAAAAGCCTTCCAATACGGCACCGACACGTAGAGATTCCAAAAGGACACGAACGAGCTCCAAATCCTTCCAAACTTGGCTAGCACCCTCTAACCATAGAGTAGAAGAGAAATAAAGAAGATTTGGTGGAAGAAGGGGTTGATTTGGAGATGAAATCAAAGGAGGTTCATCTCTAAATTAATTTGGGGAAGAACAAGAGAGAGAAAGTGGATGAAAACAAATGAATGAAGGAGTGACTCACTCCTTATCCCCCCCATAAGTGGCTTCCCAAAAAAGGTAAGGTGTCCCCTATTTGAATGTCCAAAATGCCCTCCACTAATTTATTTGATTTAAATTAGGAATGGGTTAAAGGTTGAGGTCAATTTAGTCTAGTTTTAAGTCTCTAATTAAACTAAACCTATCCGTAAATAATTAGTCTAACTACTAACTAAAATTAATATCATGTGGGCCATGCCTAACTAGTGTGTGGGTCCCACTAGAGTCAAACTACCCCCTCGGGTCCCCGTTTCAAGTCGGATTGAGTTGAAATTCGAACCCGACTCAAATAACCCCAAAACAATATCATAAATAATAAAATAAATTTCAACCCCAAAATAATATCATAAATAATAAAATAAATTTCAAAAATATTTAAAAATATAAAATGACAAAAATACTCCTGTTTCTGAAAACTGGGGGTGACACCCATTAACACAGTAGCTTGGCCATATTTTTGCAGCATAAATAGGTCTCTTGGCTAGCGTTCTAATAGACTCATTCTCAAGTCTTGCGTATGGACGATCGACCTAAATACCACGAAAGAAGCAATTAAGCTCATTCTCAATCAAGTGCATATACAGAAAGGTAATTACAGAGTTCTGAAGTCTTACATATGCACTCAACCATGATAGAAAATAACGCCTCATTTCTTGTTCTAGTTCTTCTTCTGTTATGTGTGGCCTACCTGACCTCACATCATCATTAAATATGCTGAAAACAATATCGTGCAATTAATGTAATAGTATAATAATCAACACTATTAAAATAATATAGACGTATTATTTACTTACCCTTTCAGTTTCTCTACTTCCTCCTCGTCGCAGTTGAGTAATACATACACCTGAGCAGCCCTTAGCTCATCATCGTTCAGATATCTCTTCTTCATTTTACCCGATGGCTTTCCTGGAGCATTGAATACCTTCAGTATTGTATCATTACTTTCATGATCTCCGTCGTCGTTTCTGGAAACTCTCGTTCTATTAGTTGCAACATGAGGCTTGAAATATATCGAACAAAAGTTTGTAATCTCCTCGAGAACATAGGCTTCACAAATAGAACCCTCGACCCGTGCCTTATTTTCACCTTTTTTTAGGTGATTCAAATGTCGCTCGAACGGGTACATCCATCGATATTCGACGGGTCCACCAACACGTGCCTCATAGAAAAGATGAATCGGCAAATGCTCCATAGAGTCGAAGAATGCAGGAGGAAACACCCTCTCTAGCTTGTACAGTGTTACCGCAATGTCCTTCTCTTGCTTTTCTAGACGATCAACGAGCAATTTCTTAGAACAAAGATCCCTGAAGAATATGCTAAGCTCCGTCAATGGATCCCAAACTGCCTGCGGTAAGAATTCCAGAAATGCAATCGAAATTAACCTCTCCATGAATACGTGACAGTTGTGGCTCTTTATACCCGTCAATTTGTTTTCCTTCGGATCGACACATCTTCTCAGATTTGACACATATCCGTCTGGAAATTTTAGGCCCTGGATCCACCGACAAAGTCTCACTTTATCCTCCTTGTCCAGCGAGAAAATTGACTTCGGCAGGAACTGTTTTCCATTCTGCTGTATCAAATGCATCGCAGGGCGTTTTCATATTTCTTCTAAGTCCAACCTGGCCTTGGGATTGTCTTTCATTTTTTCCATTACGTCCATCACAGTATTAATTATGTTATCAAACACATTCTTCTCAATATGCATGACATCAAGATTATGTCTGATCAGATTGGTACTCCAGTATGGCAGATCCCAGAATATGCTCCTCTTTATCCAGTTATGATCTCTACCAAATCCATCGCACTTGTACCCAGTTGTAGGATCTTCGATAGCACTTGAAAAATCTTTAACCTCCTCCCATATCGTGGCTCCGCACCACCTTGGCGGTGGATCACCCTTCTCTACAACGCCAGCACGAAATGCATTTATGTTCCTTCTGAACGGATGATCTTTTGGCAGAAATTGTCGATGACAATCAAAGAAGCACGGTTTTCCTCCGTGTTTCAAGCGAAAAGCCTTACTACGGTCCATGCAATACGGACATGAGAGACGACCATGAGTGCTCCATCCAGATAACATTCCATAGGCCGGAAAGTCGTTGATGGTTCACTTAAGGGTTGCCTTCATCTGAAAATTCTGCTTCCTGGAAACATCGTACGTGTTAGCGCATACTTCCCATAACTGATTCAACTCATCTATCAAAGGCTGTAAGTACACGTCAATATTCCTCTTGGGATTGTTCGAACCAGGAATTATAACGGTTAGAAACATGTACTGAGTCTTCATGCACATCCAAGGCGGTAGGTTATACGGAGTGACAATCACAGGCCAGCACGAATACTGGGATCCCGAAAGACCAAAAGGAGTAAAACCGTCAGAAGATAGTCCCAACCTGACATTACGCGGATCTGAAGCAAAATCAGGATACACTCGATCAAAGTGCTTCCATGCTTCTCCATCGGATGGGTGATCCAACACTCCTTCAATCTATTCTCGCATGTGCCAACTCATATTTTCGGCCGTCTCTTTCACCATAAATAATCTTTGCAACCGCGGCGTTAAAGGCAAGTAGTACATTGAATCGGTCGGTCTTCTTGCACCGGTAGACCTTCCTGTACTAGTTGTCTTATAGCGATCAGCACCACAAAATCTGCACACATCTGCGTCCTTGTCGTCTTTGTAGTATGCACCCATTGCGACAGGAATCGATTTTCTCGTATCCCATCCAGAGCGATCTCACCATCCTCTTAGACCGGTAGAAGTCTTTAGGCAACTTAGCACCCGCCGGCAAGATCTCTATAATCAACTCCAACACTCGATTGTAGCATTCTTGCGACATGTTAAAATCTGACTTAATGCTCAACAGACTTGTAACCACCTCCAACGGTGAATGATCCTCACAACCAGGATACAATGGAGTCCTTGCATTCTCCAGCAACTCCATGAACTGTGCAGCATCGGCGTTCGGTGCCTCCTCAGGTGCATTATGAACGAAACTAGGTCCCGCAGCGTCGAAAACCATGTTCACGCACCCGTCATCGTATGCATGATTATCTGAAACAAAATTAGGTCTCGCATGCATATACGGCTCAACATAAGGCTCCGGCTCTGATGCTAAAGACACAAGTTCTCTGTGTGCGGTCCACTGATAGTAATTAGGCATGAAATCCCTCGAGTACAAATGATATGTCACTTCCACTTCTGGATAATATTTTACGTTATGACATTTCACACACGGACACTTAATTTTGGTGCCGTCCATGTACTGAGGGAACGCCTTAGCAAACTGCAGGAACTGCTCTACTCCCGCTATGTATTCATCCCGCACACCACACATATCATTAGGACGACGATTGTACATCCATGAACGATTCCGCAAGTAGTAATTCATATCCATTTGGAAATAATTCTGCAAAGATGGACACACATTATCCAATAGGCACAAATTCGTATATTATGTCTTATTATGGGACACACATTAGTAGTGGACAGTTACTAATAACAATGATATGCAATATAGGTCAAACTAGGTTGTACTAAGTCAAACAAGGTCAAGCTAAGTCAAACAAAGTCAAACAAGGTCAAAGTAGGTCATGGGTTGACCTATAGTCGACTTTGTCAACTCTTAGTCCAATCTAGGTCAGATGTTGACTCTACTTTGACTTTCAGTCAAAATAGTCAACCTTGGTCAAACAAGGTCAAATCTAAGTCAAATATCCTATTTCTAGTCATTACCTACCAAGGTACCCTTTACCTTATCGCTATTGGTATCCCAATACCAATACCTTATAATTCATATCTTACTAGGCCCTAACTAGCCCATACTAGCTAGCACACACCATTCAAGGCTATACAAGCCTAACCTATAATTCAAGTACCAATAATGACCAAAGTCAACTCAAGCTATCTCATACACACAAGTAATATCTTGGTGTCATTTGTTTAGTCTTAAAAAAACACAATCAACTAAAACTAGTACCAAGTAATGAGCAATAGTGAGTTACCAAAGCAAACTGATCAGACTAAAGAATGCCAATCAACTTGGAAAGATGGATACACTGTTGACCATTTAACAAACATGAAGACAACAGCAACAAAAAACATTGTTAAACAACAATCATCAATAATGAAACTAGAACACATTCTCTACATTTATCACAATCAAGAAACCCTTACACTACAAACCTCCATAGTTGTTCAGAGATCAAAGGATGGATCAGTATCAATCTAGACAATCAAATCTCGAAATTGAAGATGGCAAACCTCGGATATAAGCACTCAAAAGTATTGGCAAACCTAATGAACTAATTATACCAAGAATTGTGGATCGAAATAAGGTTTACAATATAATTGTGCATGCAAACCAAGATTTCCTCTATTATTCAAAACAAAGTGTCATTATTTTTTTCTTCTAGATCAAACATTATGTTTATCAATGGTGCTAACCTGTGTGTCGGTATGGGTGTATGGTACATGGCAGTTCAACAAATAGGTGTGGACAAGTATAGGCTAGTGTGTCAAGTGTGTGTGTTTGGATGTGATACCATTTTGTGTCAATGGGGCAATGTGTGTGTGTAGAGTACATGGTGCATATAGATAGGGTGTATGTGATAGGTTTGCATATGTGTGTAATGTATATGGGACTGTTCTCATTTTGTGTATATGTCAAAAATGGTTTAGACATAGGTGTGTGTCAAAAATGGCAGTTAGCTACTAGGGTGTTGTGTGGTGGTACATGTATGTGTGTGTGTATTTGTAACCTGGAAAACAGTGTGTCAAATGAGGGTGTGTGTGTGTAGAGAGTGGACATGTAACAGGGAAAACAATGTATTAACAGGAAAAATCAGCTAGTGTAATGTATGTAATGAAATTCAGTGTTCATGTGGATGTGTATGGTACATATGAACTCAGTGGTGTGAGCCATTCTCAGGAAAATGGTTCCTAGGTTTGTGACAGTTCATTAACCCCAAACCAATCCAAAACTCATTTCGAAATCCCTATTTGTCCAATGCAAATCCTAACCATAGTAGCTAACACACAGGTGAAAGTATTTAACATGAAAGTTAATCATCCAAATTAGTTTGAGAACAAGGAATTAAAATCAGAATTTAAACTAACAGGACTGTTCAGTCTAAACAGCCCATTCCTATATTCGAATCCAATATAGTAGGAAGAGTATGTGTGTGTGTGTCTGTGTCTGTGTGTATGTGTGTGTGTGTGTGTGTGTCCGTGTCCGTGTGTGTCCGTGTGTGTATGTGTGTGTCTGTGTCTGTGTCTCTGTGTGTGTCCGTGTCCGTGTGTGTCCGTGTGTGTGTGTGTGTGTCCGTGGGAGAGGAGGAGGAGGAAGAGGAGGAGGAGAAGGAGGAGGAGTTAGGTTAGGGTTTACCTGACGAAGAGGAGGAGGAGCTCAAGGAGGAGGAGGAGCACGACGGGGTAGGGGTCGCCGGGGGGGCAGTCGCCGGAGGAAATCGCGGGGGGGGGGGGGGGGGGGGGGGAGTCGCCGGAGGAGCTCGAGGAGGGGGAGAAAATTTGGAGAGGGGAAAAAATTTCGAGTGGGAGGAAAAAAGAGCACAACGTACCCTAAGTAAAATAGTTAGCGACGTCACCAGTCGACGTCGCTAACCGTCGCAAAAATTTTAATATAGGCGACATATTTTAATAATATGTCGCTGGACGTCGCTATTCAGCGACGTAGTGTATATAGTGTCGCTGAACGTCGCTATTCAGCGACGGTTTGCGACATCAATAGAAGGGAGTCGCTATATTATATGTTTAGCGACGGAATTTTATTCCGTCGCTAAATAACGTCGCTAATAGAGCATATTTTAGTAGTGGAAAACATTCATGAAAAGTGCATTCACGAAAACCAAAGCCAAAGCCAAATCAAGTGCAGCATGAAAATCAGAGCAACGAGAGGTCTCTCCCGACTCAGCCGCAGAGCCAATCCTTGAGGCGCAACTCGCTGAATATGGGACTTGGTTCCGAAGAAGCCATTCCATAACGTGGAATAGATCTTAATTCAACCGTTCCCGTTCGATCGACTCAGCCGATTCTGACCTATCGGTCCCGACCGAATCGATAGCGACAGTGTTCCTTTCTTGCGCACCCCATGGACGAAAATGGGGCACGATGTAGAGACGGGACACTATACCATAACCAACTAATAAAAAGTTTCGTCCTCGAAACTTGACGATAGAACCTACCTTTACGAGAACAACGAAGGAAATTTCTCCTTCATTTTCGATTCAAGCTCCCACGTCGACTCTTCGACCGAATGGTTCCTCCAGAGGACGCGGACGAGAGGGATAGCTCAATTTTGCAGCAACTTATCCTTGCGTTCTAAGATTTGAACTGACTCTTCAACGTAGGATAAGTCGGACTTTATCTCCAGCTGGCCAAAATCTACCACGTGGCTCGGGTCGTGCACATACTTCCGCAATTGAGAGACGTGGAAGACATCGTGTACACCTTCTAGCGTCGGCGGTAGGACAATTTTATAGGCCACTGGGGCGACCCGTTCGAGTATTTCGAACGGCCCAACGAATCTCGGACTCAACTTTCCCTTTGCACCAACCCGAGTAACTCCCCGCATGGGCGACACTTTGAGAAATACGTGATCGCCTTCTTGAAACTCGAGGGGTCGACGATGAATGTTCGTATAACTTTTCTAACGATTCTGTGCATTCTTTAATCTTTCCCGAATGAGCCGAACTTTTTGCACAGTCTGTTCCACCAGTTCCGGGTCGAGAATCTGCCGCTCTCCGACTTCGTCCCAGCAAATGGGTGATCGGCACTTTCGTCCGTACAAGGCTTCATACGGTGCCATTTGAATGCTGGATTGATAGCTATTGTTGTATGCAAATTTGACCAGAGGTAGATGATTGTCCCAGCTTGATTTGAAGTCAATTGCGCAGAGTCATAGCATGTCTTCGAGAATCTGATTGACGTGCTCCGTTTGGCCGTCGGTCTGAGGATGGTAAGCTGAGCTGAACTGCAACTTGGTACCCAGCGCCGATTGAAGGCTACTCCAGAATCGCGACATGAACCGTGAATCCCGATCGGAGACGATGGATACTGGAACTCCGTACAGCCGTACTATCTCATCAAGATATATCTGCGCCAGGCGATCAACGCTCCAAGTAACTTTGATGGCAATGAAGTGCGCTGACTTGGTTAATCGATCGACGATGACCCAGATGGCATTATTTTTCTATGGCGTCTTCGACAGACCAACAATAAAATCCATACACACGTGCTGCCACTTCCATTCCGGAATCGCCAGATTCTGTATCTCCCCGCTCGGTCTCTGATGCTCAGCTTTTACCTGCTGACAGGCCATGAATTACGACACAAAGAGTGCCACATCTCTTTTCATCCCGTGCCATCGAAGTTTGTGCGGAGGTCCTTATACATCATCGTGCTGTCGGGATGCAAGGTGTACTTCTCATGGTGTACCTCCGACAGTATCTCCTTTCTGAGTTTTGAATCGTCCGAAACGCATAGCCTACCGTTCAATCGAAGCATGCTGGTTTCGTCTTCCGCAAAGTTGGTCGTCCTGTCCGTCGCGATTAGCTCTCGCATCTTCTTCAGGTACGGGTCGTCCTTCTGAGCGGTCTTGATCTTTTCTTGCAGGCTCGGCTCTAACTGCAACTTTGCCAACTGCACATTCCGGAATCGGACTTGGAGTTCGATGCCCATCTCTTCTAGGTCGCGTAGCAATCTGCGGTCGATAGATAGAGAGGCAATATACTTCCGACTCAGAGCGTCCGCCACAACATTTCCCTTTCTCGGCGTATAGTCGATAGTCAAGTCGTAATCCTTGATCAGTTCAAGCTAGCGCCTTTGCCGCAAGTTCAGTTCCTTCTGTGTGAATAGATACTTGAGGCTCTTATGATCGGTATAGATCGTGCATGCCACGCCATAAAGATAGTGACGCCACAATTTCAACGCGAACACAATCGCCGCTAACTCCAGGTCATAAGTAGGGTAGTTCTTCTCGTGCGGCTTTAGCTATCGGGAAGCAAAAGATATCACCTTGTTTCGCTGCATCAGCACACACCCCAAGCCCTGACCGGACGCATCGTTGAATATCTGGAAACCCTCAGTCCCTTCTGGAAGTGCGAGTATCGGGGCTGAGACGAGCCATTGTTTTAACTCTTGGAATGAAGCTTCGCAGTCGTCTGACCATTCAAATGTGACTCCTTTCTGGGTGAGGCGAGTCAGAGGCGATGCAATCTTCGCGAAGTCTTTCACGAAGCGTCGGTAGTATCCCGCTAAGCCAAGGAAACTTCGAATCTCGCTGACGGACATTGGCCGCTTCCAATCGACAACGACTTCAACTTTCTATGGGTCGACCGCAATGCCTTCAGCTGAAATGATGTGTCCGAGGAATGCGACGTTACTCAGCCAAAATTCACATTTGCTTCGCTTCGCATACAACTGATTTTCTCGAAGGGTCTGAAGCACGGTTCGTAGATGCTCAGTATGTTGTTGCTTACTCTTCGAGTAGACGAGTATGTCGTCGATGAAGACTACTATGAACTTGTCGAGGAATGGTCGGAACACCCGATTCATCAAACCCAAGAAAGCGGCAGGGGCGTTCGTTAGGCCGAACGACATTACCAGGAATTCGTAATGGCCGTAACAAGTACGAAAGGCAGACTTTGGCACATCGTCCGGCTTGATCTTGAGTTGATGGTAACCCGAGCGCAGATCAATTTTAGAGAACACCGTAGCTCCTTGAAGCTGATCAAACAGATCATCTATACGGGACATGGGGTATTTGTTCCGGACGGTGGCTTTATTCAGCTCGCGGTAGTCGATACAAAGACGCATAGAGCTATCCTTCTTTTTGACAAACAGCACGGGCGCTCCATAAGGCGAGACGCTGGATCGAATGAATCCCTTGTCGAGCAACTCTTGTAACTGCACTTTGAGTTCTTTAAGCTCTGCAGGGGTCATTCTGTACGTGACTTTCGAGATCGGTCGGGTATCGGGGAATGTATCGATAGTGAACTCAATCTCTCGATCGGGCAACATGCCAGACAGCTCGTCCGGGAACACATCGGAAAATTCTGCCACAACGTCGGTCTGACCCGCGTTTGCACCATCCTGTCGCATGTCTCGAACGGAAGCTAGATAGCCTTCGCACCCGGAATGCAGCATCCGTCGAGCAGATAATATGGAGATCACCATACAGGTCGGTGACACCTCACCACACGAGTAGCAGAATTCAGGCACTCCCGGTATGCGGAACGTGACCTTCTTTTCAGCACAGTCTATGGTTGCGTTGCACGGACCGAGCCAATCTATCCCCAGAATGATGTCGTAGTCCTTAATATCTAGAACTATCGCATCGAGACTGATCTTTTGACCACCTATACAGATGATTCCGTATCTGCAGACTAAATTTGCAAGTAGTAGCATGCCCGACGGTACGTTAGCAGTGAGATCGAGGCCCAGCGGTGTCAAGAAAAATTTGTGCTCGACGGCGAAGTCCGTCGATATAAAGCGATGCGTGGCACCTGAATCAAACAATACACGAGCAGGTTTATTATTGAATTGCAGTATACCTATCACGACTGTGTCAGATGCGAATGCTTCGTCTCGAGTCATGGCATAGATGCGGCCCTGAGCATTAGGGCGACGGTCTTGGCCATTCTATTGTGCGATCGGTGGAGCCCAAGGTTCTTGGCCTCGGTTCTGATGGTGTTGTTGGGGGTGTTGGTTCTGCCTAGCTTCCGGGCAGTCCCTTGCGACGTGATTTTGTTTGCCGCACACGAAACATGCTCTGTGCTTAAATCGGCACTCGGTGTCCAGGTGCCCCTCCTTGTGGTAGAAATTGCAGACCATTCGATCCTTCGTCTGGTTGCCGCCTCCGTTGCCGCAGTTTTGACGCTTGTGTGCGTTGTTGCCTCCCGCATTACTATGTCGTTTGTTATTAAAGTGAACAATGCCGGTAGTAGCAGGAGGATACTCGGACTCCAGTCGGAGGGCATGGTTGAGTGCCTCGTCCATAGTTTTGTATTCAGGCATCGAAACGTGAGCACGGATAGTAGAACGTAGGCCCACTTCAAATCGTCGAGCTCGACTTGCAGTGATAGGTAGATAGTCTCCAGCAAACTTGGCCAGTTTTTTGAATTCAGCTGCATATTGTCGTACAGTCTTATTCCCTTGCCTCAACTGTATAAACTCATTTTCTTTTTCCTGTCGCACGGTTGCAGAAAGATATTCGGTCTCGAACGTATTTCTGAATGTAACCCATTAGATCGCCGTCGTCTCGTCTTCACGTCGAATAGCCTGCTTCTGTACAGCCCACCAATCGTGTGCGTTCATTCGAAGTAGAAGTTGAGCACACGCGACTTTTTTCGAGTCTTCGACACCCAGAATCTCGAACTTATCTTCCAGCTCCTCCAACCAGTCGATCGCCACAGAGGGATCTTCTATGCCGTTGAAGGAAGTGCGGTAGCTTTTTGTGAATTTTGACACGTCGAAGTTGGAACTTCTCGGTGCCGCAGGTGAGAGCACAGTCGCCTCTGGTTCATCTTCGTTGGATCGAACAGCAGGCTGGGTCACGGCAAGCGTCATCGTTGAATTGTTGTTGTTGTCCACGACCGATTGTATGATTTGTTGGAGGGTATTCAGCTGCTGCTGCTGCAGCTTGAATTGAGCCTCGAACCGATTCTCAAATTGAATCTGACGAGCCTCTGCTTGCTGACGGTGGAGCTCGTTTTGATGTTGCTGTATTTCAAGCATCTACAGCATACGTTGCATCGGGTCGCCGGAAGGTCCGGCTACGGTAGGCGTCATTCCCGTTGGGTTGACGGAATGCTCGGGTCTAGAAGTACTCGAGCCGCTGGAAGCGCTCGTCTTGTTCTCTGCTCGAGCTCCCGCAACTGCAGGGAAAAGAAAGGCAACTCTCGTTATTTTTTAGAAAATTTCCTGGGTTCAGCGTATGGAACAACTTATCTCATCGACGCGAGGTCAACGGTTGGAGACTAGAACTCGACACTGGAGGCCAAGGACGTAAAGCCGTGCTCTGATACCATTATGTCACGTCCCGATTCTGTAGAATCGATAGTCGTCCCCCGGGCGTGATGCCGTGCGAACCTAATTTGCGATCGCACAAGGCATAGTCATAAGGTGATCCGAAACACGAGATCTAAGAGAGTACGCAGACAAATTGAATCACACATTAAGTAAAGGAAACTTTGATATTTATTGATAGTGAACAACATTTACAGACTTTAGTACAGGACTCGTGCCGCGCGGGCTACAACATGAATCAAATACAAAAGAGTGTCGATGAGATAGCCGTTCCATACATTGCACACATTCCTCAATATACAACAAAGTAATCCAGTGACCTGGATGGGAGGGACGTTGAGTCATCTTCCTTGGACTGTTGAGAGTCTTCAAAAGTGGAGGTGCAGGACAAGTCTTCGACGTGCGGCCGAAGCTTCAAAATCACGAACGTCGTCGAGCTAGTTGGCGCGTCCTTCCTGGTTCGCGGGACCTGCAAAGAGCGAGGATCAGTACGATCACATGTACTGACGAATGGCTAATTAAAATCCAAGCTCTGTATTTGATTCAAGAAGTTTCATAAACATGTTAGCTAGCTATTTCAATGATCTTTCTAACCATCCTGCTCGATTTGCATTTTAACATGTTTTGAGGCATGCATATAAAATTGTATAACATTAAGCAACTATCATAATCATCCCATGCCACGTGCATTTGTTAAGTAGTAAAAGGGTGTGGAGGTCACTGGCAATGTTAAGCCATTTCGAACTATAGCTGGGTTAGACGGGGACCCTTTCGCCGTCAGCAGGAGGAATGCTGGACGCGGAAGGAATGCTGGAGGCGGGAGGAATGCTGGACGACGAGAAAGGAGTCGCCAACCTGCTGGAACTGCCCTGTTCCGGTAATGGACCGGGAACCCGGGAACAGAACGGTACATTGGCATACTCGGAGATGAGGATAAGGGTACGGAATCTGCATCCCCAACCTGACGCACACGGGACTGCCTAACATAATATCCTCCGTGTCGTTCGGGTCTAGTCATACCTGATAATAACATATAACAATCAAATAAATATACATATTTATATGATAGACAACACAGATTTTTGAAAAATATCATAGTCACAAAAGTTTCACTAAAGTGTCAAATATGATGATAAAGCAAACGTACAGATTTAATCCTCTTCTGAAAATTTATCTTGTTCGTTTAGCTCTTCTTCTTCTTCTTCTTCTTCTTCTTCTTCCTCCTCCTTTACATCTTCACTTTCATCTGCATCTTTCTCTTCATATAATTCTACGTCTTCTACACAATTAGATGTGTAATGAGGAACTTCCGTCGTGTCCACTTCTATAATATTTGTTACAAGAGGTAGTTCATCCTCTTGATAAGCTATATCGTCAACCTCAAAGGTATTTCTAGTTTTGATCTTGCATACTGCCGACTAGTCCGACCTTGTTGTTCCCCGTTTAGGATAACTTGTGAAGTACACGAGCTGAGCCTGACTTGATAGGACAAATGGTTCATAGGCTTGATATCGATGCCGATAGTTTATATCCACAAGACCGTGCTTGTCTACTTTCCAACCTTGACCTTCAATCGGATCGAACTAATCACACCTGAATAACACAATCTTAGCAGGCTCTATTCCCTAACTATATGTCAGCTCCACAATCTCCCGTAGGACGCCATAGAAATCGTTGCCCGCATCAACATCTTTGTAATTTGAAGATCTGATACACAAACAGCTATTTTTGGTGGAATCGAGATCTACAAAGTTGTCTCTGATCGGGCAAGTTGTTGACTTGAACCTAAATCCATTCACACAGTAGCTTGGCCATATTTTTGCAGCATAAATTGGTCCCTTGGCTAGCATTCTAATAGACTCATTCTCAAGTCTTGCGTATGGATGATCGACCTAAATACCACGAAAAAAAAAATTAAGCTCATTCTCAAGTGCATATACAATGAACTAATTACAGAGTTCTCAAGTCTTACATATGCACTCAACCATGATGGAAAATAACGTCTCATTTCTTGTTCTAGTTCTTCTTCTGTTATATGTGGCCTACCTGACCTCACATCATCATTAAATATGCTGAAAACAACATCGTTCAATTAATGTAATAGTATAATAATCAACACTATTAAAATAATGTAGACGTGTTAATTACTTACCCCTTCAGCTTCTCTACTTCATCCTCGTCATAGTTGAGTAATACATACACCTGAGCAGCCCTTAGCTCATCATCGTTCAGATATCTCTTCTTCATTTTATCCAATGGCTTTCCTGGAGCATTGAATACCTTCAGTATTGTATCATTACATTCATGATATCCGTCGTTATTTCTTGAAGCTCTCGTTCTATTAATTGCAACATGAGGCTTGAAATATATCGAACAAAAGTTTGTAATCTCCTCGAGAACATAGGCTTCACAAATAGAACCCTCGACCCGTGCCTTATTTTCACCTTTTTTTAGGTGATTCAAATGTCGCTCGAACGGGTACATCCATCGATATTCGACGGGTCCACCAACACGTGCCTCATAGAAAAGATGAATCGGCAAATGCTCCATAGAGTCGAAGAATGCAGGAGGAAACACCCTCTCTAGCTTGTACAGTGTTACCGCAATGTCCTTCTCTTGCTTTTCTAGACGATCAACGAGCAATTTCTTAGAACAAAGATCCCTGAAGAATATGCTAAGTTCCGTCAATGGATCCCAAACTGCCTGCGGTAAGAATTCCAGAAATGCAATCGAAATTAACCTCTCCATGAATACGTGACAATCGTGGCTCTTCATACCCGTCAATTTGTTTTCCTTCGGATCGACACATCTTTTTAGATTTGACACATATCCGTCTGAAAATTTTAGGCCCTGGATCCACCGACAAAGTCTTACTTTATCCTCATTGTCCAGTGAAAAAATTGACATCAGCAGGAACTGTTTTCCATTCTCCTCTATCAAATGCAACGCAGGGCGTTTGTATATTTCTTCTAAGTCCAACCTGGCCTTGGGATTGTCTTTCGTTTTTTCCTTTACGTCTATCACAGTATTAATTATGTTATCAAATACATTCTTCTCAATATGCATGACATCAAGATTATGTATGATCAGATTGGTACTCCAATATGGCAGATCCCAGAATATGCTCCTCTTTATCCAGTTATGATCTCTATCAAATCCATCGCACTTGTACCCAGTTGTAGGATCTTCGATAGCACTTGGAAAATCTCTTAACTCCTCCCATATCGTGGCTCTGCACCACCTTGGCGGTGGATCACCCTTCTCTACAACACCGGCACAGAATGCATTCCTGTTCCTTCTGAACGAATAATCTTTGGCAGAAATTGTTGATAACAATCAAAGAAGCACGGTTTTCCTTCGTGTTTCAAGCGGAAAGCCTTAGTACGGTCCATGCAATACGAACATAAGTGACGGCCATGAGTGCTCCATCCAGATAACATTCCATAGGCCAGAAAGTCGTTGATGGTCCACATAAGGGTTGCCTTCATCTGAAAATTCTGCTTCCTGGAAACATCGTACGTGTTAGCGCCTACTTTCCATAACTGATTCAACTCATCTGTCAAAGGTTGTAAGTACACATCAATGTTCCTTTTGAGATTGTTCGGACCAGAAATTATAATGGTTAGAAACATGTACTGTGTCTTCATGCACATCCAAGGCGGTAGGTTATACGGAGTGACAATCACAGGCCAGCACGAATACTGGGATCCCTAAAGACCAAAAGGAGTAAAACCGTCAGAAGATAGCCCCAACCTGATATTACGCGGATCTGAAGCTAAATCAGGATACACTCGATCAAAGTGCTTCCACGCTTCTCCATCGGATGGGTGATCCAACACTCCTTCAATCTATTCTCGCGTGTGCCAACTCATATTTTTGGCCGTCTCTTTCACCATAAATAATCTTTACAACCGCAGCGTTAAAGGCAAGTAGTGCATTGAATCGGTCGGTCTTCTTGCACCGGTAGACCTTCCTGTACTAGGTGTCTTATAGCGATCTGCACCACAAAATCTGCTCACATCTGCGTCCTTGTCGTCTTTGTAGTACAATATGCACCCATTGCGATAAGAATCAATTTTATCGTATCCCATCCAGAGCGATCTCACCATCCTCTTAGATCGGTAGAAGTCTTTAGGTAACTTAGCACCCGCCGGCAAGATCTCTATAATCAACTCCAACACTCGGTTGTAGCATTCTTGCGAGATGTTAAAATCTGACTTAATGCTCAACAGTCTTGTAACCACCTCCAATGGTGAATGATCCTCACAACCAGGATACAATGGAGTCCTTGTACTCTCCAGCAACTCCATGAACTTTGCAGCATCGACATTGGGTGCCTCCTCAGCTGCATCATGAACGAAACTAGGCCCCGCAGCGTCGAAAACCATGTTCATGCACCCGTCGTCGTATGCATGATTATCTGAAACAAAATTAGGTCCCGCATGCATATACGGCTCAACATAAGGCTCCGGATCTGATGCTAAAGACACAAGTTCTCCGTGTGCGGTCAACTGATAGTAATTAGGCGTGAAAGCCCTCGAGTACAAATGATATGTCACTTCCACTTCTGGATAATATTTTATGTTACGACATTTCACACACGGACACTTAATTTTGGTGCCGTCCATGTACTGAGGGAACGCCTTTGCAAATTGCAGGAACTGCTCTACTTCCGCTATGTATTCATCCCGTATACCGCACATATCATCAGGACGACGATTGTACATCCATGAACGACACCGAAAGTAGTAATTCATATCCATTTGGAAATAATTCTGCAAAGATGGACACACAATTATCCAATAGGTATAAATTCGTTTCATAAATACCTACACAAATTGGACACCTGGACACGAACCACTTGACACAGAGTGGGGGCAACCACTGACAAGCCCCTCCTCAAGTTTCTTGTCGGCTGGATGCATGTCGGACAAGAAATCACGTGCACGGGATTTGGACTGTGCGAGCACAATCGTAAATTCGACCATGGTATGCCTTGGTATCTTGGACACACAACTTGTGGACCCAATTCAAGTTGATAGACATGAAGCCCTACCCCTACTCTCCACGTGGACACGAGCACCTGGCCAATGGCACACTGTGTCGTGTCCAATTCCACCTGACCCCATTGCACGATACTGGTTTTCTGCTATATACTGATATTCTGTTATTCTCTGTTTGGACACCTTCGTATCCAATGTTTGGACACGCATACCCCCATCTGACAGGTACACATATGGGGAACACTTCTGCACAACTATTTTTAGGTTTTATTGAGTTTGGATTTTAATTTAGTATTTTTGAAATGAATTCACTAATACAGTCTGATACTCGAAGAACTGGTTTCAAGTTTAAATAGACTTTGGGTTTGATTTTTGAATTTGGTTGGGGTTGATTATGATGATGTGGTTTTGTCTGATACTTGAGTTTTGTAATGTAATGTGAACTGTTCGGGTCTTCATTTGATTTTTAGTTTTCAAATTCCTAAACTGTTTTCACTGATACTCGAGTATGTAATCTGGTTTGGTCAAGCCTTAGTTAAAGGTCAAACTTAGTCAACTAGTCCTTTCTAAGTCATAAAACCCAATCCTAGGGCCTATAGGTGAATCCCTAGATGACATTGATACTCTAGCTAGTGTGTATATATATATATATATATATATATATATATATATATATATATATATATATATATATATATATATATATATATATATTCACACGTACTCTTCAATAACTCACTCAAAGACAAGTGGCACTCTCAAGATACAACCCACTTCTATATAAAGTATAACCCACACCTTATCCAACTACCCTTTATACCAATATATATATTCAAAACAAAACCTATCTATAAACATTTATACATATATATATAGCATACACTCACATGTATATATCAAATCCTCAATCTAAGTTATGCATAAATCCTCCTATCTATATAACACCTATAGATATCCTATGCAAAGTATCCCTCAAGGTAAAATATCAACTCAACTAATACTCTCCTCCTCTTTTTTACACTCACAAATCCTAACCACAACCTTACCTCAACTCTCTACTAATACCAAACCATACTCCTATGCTACTGCTGCTGATAACACATTCCTAAGCCTACTGTATTTCACTGTCCATGACAAATCAAGGCAACGCCAAGGCAGGGAAAATGCTATGCCACTGCCGCTGTAAACATCTACTCATTGCAAACAGTCACTGAGTTAAAGCCACACTGCAATCCACTACATTAGTCTACTAAAAATAGATCAATCGAAAACCAAATATCCCAAAATCAACATAACCCTATACTCTAACTCCCACAGCTCATATACTTATATACATAGGTATATCAACTCAAATACATACATATAATCCTATAATCCTTGTCCTCTCTAGTACAGTACATCAAAGTATCAATTTAAAATATCAAACTCAAAATTAAACCCAAACCTATAACTCGAATACAACACATACTACTATATTAATCTCTGATACATATGTATATCTATGAATATAATAAAACATTCAAAATCCTAAAATCTCAGTAACCCATTCGAAACCAAAATTCAAAACATTTGTAGCCCTAGTTAGGGTTAGGGTCCTCGTGTAACCTAGGGCTAGGGTTAGGGTTCTCGTGTCTGTGTCGTCTGTGCCCACATTTGTCTCCGTATCTAGATAGCTAGGGCTAGGGTTAGGGTTTACCTGAAGAGGGTGGCTCGGTCGGAGGAGGGAGGCGGCAAGGAGGGGGGCTTCGTCGGAGGAGGGAGGCGACGAGGAGGGGGGCTTCGTCGGAGGAGAGTGACAAATTTTGGGAAATTTTTGGGAGAGAGAGAAGGGGGAAATGAAAGTTTCGAACGGGATATATTAAAACATTAGCGACGTCTAATTTAGACGTCACTGAACGTCGCTAAAGAGCGACATAACTTAAGTCACATCGCTGAACGTCGCTATTCAGCGACGTACTTTATCTCTTATCGCAGAATGTCGCTATTCAGCGACGTTTTGCGATGTCTATCAAAAGGAGTCGCTATATTCAATGTTTAGCGACTTTATTTTATGCCATCGCTAAATTACGTCGCTAATAGAGCATATTTTAGTAGTGTACCATCCCGAACCGGAAGCCTACACAAATCTTCACATCGAAGCAGGCATACATGCAGATCTTCTGGCTAACCTAGGCAAAGAGCAAGTGGCCAGGCTAAAGCAAGCGATTGACGCAGGTTTCACTAGCCCTAGTAACTACTTCGGAGCCTTGGCTGAGATAGAAGGAGAGGTTTACCTGCACCCTACTGCTAACCCAGTTGAACACTGCAAGGTCACAGGTCCTAAGGAGAACAGACCGGCTGAACCCATCATCACAAAATCCAACAAAAGACATGCTAAAGAGGCTACGCCCGTGATCACTCGATCGGCCGCTAAACTCACCAACTCCCCCTTCCTTCAACATCATAAAGCTTAACATTCTATCTTGGAATGTCCGAGGCCTTGCAAACAAACCAACCTTGAGAAGATTAAAAAGTCTCCAGAGAATTCACAGTATTGACATATTGGTGATCATAGAACCCAAAATTCCTTAAAAAAAACTCAACTCTATCCAGCTGCAGCTGGGCTTCCCCTCTGCTATTGTCGGCTGCCACGACATTTGGATCCTTCTTGCTGCTGACGTGCAACACGATATCATTAAAGACTCAAGACAGGCGCTCTCGTGCTGGGTGGAACACCTCATGCTTAAGTCTCGGTCTGTCTTGTCTGCCGTCTACGGGAGCTGCGATATCACCGAGCATAAACTGATTTGGGATTCTCTGATTGGCATTCACCATAATTACACCAACCACCCTTGGATCTGCGTTGGAGACTTCAACGCTGTCACTTACCTGAAGGAGAGGTTGGAAGGCCGGCCACCTCCCACGTCAGCGATGAACGACTTTGCCAACTTAATTTTTAACGCCCACCGGTCCCCTCTTCAATTCTCCGATAGCGCTTTCACGTGGTATAACATGCAGGATGGTGCCCATGGACAATACTCCTGACTTGATTGTGCTCTCATTAATACGCAGTGGACAGACCTTGAGCTCAACTCCAGACTTACGCACCTTAATGCCACTGAATCAGATCACTCCCCGCTCCTCATCGTGGTCAACAGAAAATCGAACCAGCCCAAGAAAAGTTTTCATTTTCTCGCTATTTGGATCCATCACCTACAGTCCAAGAACACCATGTTGGACGCCTGGAGAGGTTCCGACGCCCTCGACCCTCTTGAACGGGTGGCCGCCAAATTGAAAGCTACCTGGAAAATGCTCACATGATGGAGCAAGGAAGCCTTCAGTGACATCTTCCAGGCTGTCCGCACCGCCGAGGACGACGTCTCCCGCGTAGAGATTTTGTTCGCCCGTGATGGCTCTCCCTCGGCTCGCGCTTCCCTCAACCTCACCAGGGCACTTTTTAAGTACTGCCTCAAAGTCGAGGAGGAATTTTGGAAACAGAAAGCTAGGCCGACCTGGGGCATTGAGGGCGACAAGAACACAAACTACTTTCACTCTTGCGTCAAGGGGCGTAGACAACATCTCAACCTCCACCAGATCACTGATGAGAGTGGACACACTCTCAAAGACCAACGGGATATCCAGTCAGCTGCTTCCTCTTTTTATACTCAGTTGTTTACTAAAGATGTCATCCACAAGGATGAGGCTTTCCTGGCGACTATCCCTCGCTTGATCGAGGACAACGACAACTCCCAGCTGTAGCGCCAGCCATCAGACCTAGAGGTGAAAGGTGTCGTTTGGTCGCTGGAAGAGCACAATGCTCCTGGTCCGGACGGGTTCGCTGGCGTCTTCTTCAGATCATGCTGGGACATCATCAAGACGAACATCCTAGAGGCGGTGATTGCCTTCTTCCAAGGAGCCAGGTATCCCAAATCGATATCTAGTGCGAACCTGATCCTGATCCTGATCTCCAAGAAGGACATTCCGGAGACCTTCAAAGACTTCTGCCCTCTCAGTATGTGCACCTTCACTAACAAGATCATCTCCAAGATTATTGCCAATCGTATGACAGGGTTACTACCCAAAATTTTCTCTGAAGAGCAAAGTGGGTTCGTCCGTGACCGTAATATTTTAGACAATATTCTGTTGGCCCAAGAGATGATCAGCTGTATGAAATTCTTGACCAGGGAAAGTAGCATTGCCATCAAGTTAGACGTGGAGAAGGCGTATGACAGACTTGATTGGCAATTCATGATTTGGGTGTTCAAGGCCTTCGGTTTTTCTGAGACTTGGATCGATATTATTTGGAGATCTTTCAGTAACTCGTGGTTCTCCACCATCGTCAACGGTCAAGCTGAAGGCTTCTTCAAATCGAGTTATAGTCTCAGACAAGGAAATCCATTATCGTCCACCATCTTCATCATCGCCGCTGAAGCGCTGAGCAGCAATCTGAACCTAATGACCGGCACCCCCCCGTTTCCAGCACTTCTATACCGCTAGCGGTTGCCCGATCATCACCCATATGGCCTACGCTAACGACATTCTTATATTCTCCTCCGGTGACGCTGGGTCCGTTGAGGTGGTTAACAACACCCTGCCAAGATACACCAGATCCTCCGGACAACGTATCAACCCTAATAAGAGTGTCATCTACATCCATCACTCCGCCGATAGAGCCCACACTACCATGCTTACTAATATCACATCCTTCTCTGTTTCGTACCCTCTTCTCCTACTTAGGTTGTCCGCTAGTGTACGGCAGATCCAATTCGGGTCTTTTCGATGATTTAGTAGACAAAATCAGGAAGAAGATTGAGGGATGGCACAACACTAACTTATCACCCGACGGAAAGATGATTCTAATCAAGCACGTTCTTTCCTCCATCCCGACCTGCACCCTGGCCGCTTGCTCCCCCCTAAGAAGGTCCTCTCCAACATTGAAAACTTCTTCGCCAACTTCTTCTGGGGTCACTGCGACGGCAAGGATAAGTGTAGTGTCTTGTCCCGCTCAGTTAATCGGAGGAATCGAAAAGCCAATGACGTTCGGACTTAGCCATGCAACGACGACTCGAAGGCCCGCTCGATCGAGGCGACTCCTCGTTCAGGTGGTGTAGTTTCGGTGAACTCGCCTCATCTTAGCCTTCACATAATAAATCGCATGTTTTCAACTTGCACAAGTAGGCTTGATAATAAAAGAGACGAATCCACATAGCTAAAGGAATAATCCCGACGTGTCGAATTGAGTTAGAATATGGAAAGGTCCAACGGTCGGCTTAGAGTTCGTGCACGGCGTGCTTTAAAAATGACACTCGGTCCTTCGTTCCGTGGCTTGGGAGAAGGAAAAGTTGGTCTTCGGCAAAAGTTGTGAATTGGCTTAAGTCATAGGCGTCGTCCTTGTAAATGCTCGATAAAGCATGCACGCTTCCACGATACAAGGCTTGGCATAGCCTTTGCTCGTCCTACGGGTTAAGTTGTAGGCTCGATTATGTTAGGCAAAGTAATGCTGGGCTATCGAAGTCATAGCAAGCACTGTTCCGCTCTTTCTATGGTGGTCAAGTTATTCAGTCCCACGATCTCAAGGCTAGTCATATAAAGTATGACTTGGGCGATAGCATCGCGTAGAATGTAAGTCGATTTAAGGCATGAGCCACGGTCGGTACTATAGAAAGTTAGCCACGGTCTATGGCACTTAAGGAACACATTTTTTTCAAGTTAAGTAGGAAGGCTATACGATAGTCGTTCCCTGGGTTTCAAGGAAAGGAAGGTACACACGACCGTTTGTAGCCGAGGCAGTCCTACGTTTCGGGAGTCTCTTAGGATGCTCGTTTTGCATCGTATGGTTTTGATGCACGTTTTACATCGTATTGTTTCAATGCACATTTTGTATAGTATGAGGCGGTCCCTCGGTTGGGAGTCTCATGGTTCTGACGCACGAGTTGCTAAGTATGGGTCGGGTTATACCACAAATTAGGCCATGCATTTACGTGAGTCTAGATGTCTCGTAGGTGCGTGGTCATGGACAACTTGTCGACAATGATTTCTTCCTCGACTGGTATTATATCGGGGCGCCGGGGCAAGTCGACCTAGGGGGAAGACGTTATAGCAGCACGGGATTGTACCGCATGGGTAGTCGGGGGCTTTCCATGGGGCTAGCTACCTTACATTGAAGGACCCGCCGCCTACCCGAGCTATGTCCATGATGGCTTGTCGTGCCAGCGGCCTTTCATATAGATAATTGGCGTGCTAAGCGGCGAATTCGTATGCACGGTGTCGGTCCTATCAAAGAAAGCGTAAGCACGGTATGACTTGGATTATGAAATGTGTGCTTGGTTTGCACCCAAAGTATTATGAAGCCTAAGATTTGGCTATGCGTAAGACACATGCTTCGGCATACGATGTGGCATCGTACTTAGAGTTCTCAACACGAGTTCCACAAGTTGGGTTAGACGTTTCGAATTATGTCTGGAAGGGCCGTAAGGCGAGTTTGGTTAAGTCAGATTAAGCTGCGAGGAACGGTCTCGAAATGTGAGGCATGGTCGCTTTGTCACAACACAAGTATAGGCAAGACTAAGCGAAGAGGCACTGCCTCAGAGATATTGAAGCACGATTTGAGTTCATTGTACGACCGAGTCGTTACGTCCCAGAGTACGACACAAAAGATAAGTATAAGTCGTGCGTTGATAATGCAAGCACGAGAAAGGTCTAGAGCCAAGGATAAGGAAGTTATCGGTGTGATAGCACGGTGACGGTCTAAAGGCACTAAATAGGCTGAGAGTCTATGTCTTAGAACTGACCCTAAGGCAAGAGTAGAAAGACAAGCGTAAAGGGTTTATGTTGCACAAAGTAAATAAACGTGTTGGTTTTGTATGGGTGGGCGAGGAGCTCATTCCACCAGTACAGTTGAGTACTGACACCCACACAGTTTTCATGTGCAGGCACAGGTACAAGCTCGTGGCGCGAAGCTCGCTTGGATGCGTCGAGGCACGGAGTCCCTTGGCGATTCGAGGCGTACGGCCGCGTGGAGTCTGAACTTATACGGGACATAATGTATGGACATCGCCTATCTAAAGCTTCCGCCGGCCTACTCAAGACATGTGTTGAGGGATGAGAGAGAGCTGAGTGACTTGTAATGTGAGAAGAGTGAACTTGAGTGATTGTAATCTTGGCCTTGCGCTCCATTGTAATGCTTGTTTCAATATCAATAAAATGCATCTTTTGAAAGACTTGTGTTTTGTTAGAAATTTTTGCTGCTATACTCAATATCTTTGCTTGGGGCTTCTGTGCGACGACCCCGTCACAGCCGCTGTCATCGGCCGTTATGGAACCCGCCTTGCACGAGCGCAATCTAGGCTCGTGCGACATCACGCCTTAGCGAGGACGATCACTCCTACGGGAGTGAGGTGTGACATAATGGTATCAGAGCACGGCTTTATGTTCTTGGACTATCGATTGAATACTTTAACACGATTGTTTCCGCAAACTCTGAAGTGTTGCTTCCGTAAAGTTGATATCATAGGTGTGCTCTCTTTTAAATGACCCACGGGATGTCCATACAATAAGTCTATCTATTTTACAAAACGTAGGAGAACATTTTTTGACAAAATAATAAGATGGTTTGCATAAGCACGGTTGGCTAAGTCGGGCTGGACATATACACCAAGGATTGTGTCGACCTTAGCAAAGTCGAGTGCAGGATTCGTAATGTTTCGAGCACGAAGTGAGTTAGACTTGATTTAGTAAATGGGATGACTATCGATAGGGGTGCTATCGAGCGACAATATCGTCGGTACGATATAGATGAGCGTGCTTGAAATTCGATGAATGGTTCGAACGAAAATTTAAAGAAGTCAATTTTAATTCGAATGATAGTTTTGTGGATTTGTCAAATGACTTCATCCCTGAGTAGTGTATGAGATAGTCTCAGGGATGTAGATCGATCGATTGAGGATGCGGGGTGTCGATGAGTCTATCAGCAAGCGTCGCATTTTACAAACCCGTAGATTGAGTATCATTGAATAAGTCGTAGTCTTGAGATTTGACGAGTTGATTCGAACAACCTAGAAATTGACGTGCACGAAAAGTGCACGGGATTGAGGATTGCGCGAGTATGAAACATGAAAATGATTGAGTAGGTGAAACTGAATCGAAGAAAAGTTAGGGTGTACGAATGGATGACTTGATTGAGAAAATTGATACGGATCGTGTGATGCCTGTGGTTCGTATTACGTATCTTGGTATACGTGCACGTATTCTTGACTCGTATTGCGTATTTTCCTGCATGGTTATTTTCATATTTCCTTCTTGGTTTGGTTCAACTTGTTGCTGGTTCGGCTTGACATGATTTTAGGTGGACCGAACCCCCACCTACCACCACCCCCTCATTTATATTTCGCATTCCCTCATTCTCTCTCTTCATTTACTTCTTCTTCTCCACCATTACTTCTTCAACCACCAGGAGGGAGAGAGAGAGAGAGCTTAGGCAAGTGCAAACTTGCTTCATGATGGATCTCAAGTTTTATTGTTTCATTCTCTTCCTTACTTGATTCTAAACCTATTTAGAACTTGACATTTTTGGATTTGATGGATGGATTCTTGTAGATCTAAGTTTGTAACTTTTCGGTTTTCTTGGTTTTGATCTCTAAAACTTAGTTATTTTCGAAAAGTAATGGTTCTGAGGCGTGACATGTTTTTATTGGTAGCCCATACAGGTCTTGTAAATCAAGATATGTGAGGGTTTACCGAATAGATGTCTCAATCAGTACTCGCCCTTGATCTCTGCTCGTATCCTCTGAATCCCTGAATTTTTGACCCGATCACATGCTTGTATCGTTGATCTGTCCTGGTCCTTCCTTATTGTTCCCTATGTCATCTTCTTCAGCGGCATTGTTCCTGGACCTGCCGATCAGCAAGGCGAAGCACCTCCCGCGGACCAGCAGCAACCTGGAGATCAAGCCCAGCATTCAGGAGTAGCCTCCAGAGTCGTGCCTACTGGAGGAGAACCACCAGTTCAGCCCGTCCAGCCTGCAGAGCCTGATGATGGCACTTTGGTGGGTCTCATCAGGTCACTATTAGCCTCCCAGGATAGTCGAGGAGATGCCTTGCACCAGGCGGTGGCAAATGCTTTGACTAGAGGAGGTCATCAGGGTAATAGCGCGGCCAACAGCTTCAAGCGCTTGAACCCTCCCTTCTTCGACGGCAGTGAAGATGCGATTGCTGCAGATGCATGGCTTCAGGACACCGAGGTGATTCTATAAGCAGCAAGGACTCCAGAGCACGAGAAGGTGGCCGTAGTGTGCCTGCAGTTACTAGATCTTGCCCGCAGCTAGTGGACGGTGCAGGCCATTGGATTAGTGGCCCCTCTTGCCTGGGCAGTATTCAGGGAGAGATTCCAGACCAAGTATTTTGATGCTGTAGCTCGGTATGATCTACAGACGAGGTTCACCAATCTGAAGCAGATGGGCAGGACGGTCGATGGATATGCGGCCGAGTTCTCCAGGCTTAGTCGGTTTGCTCCCACCTTGGTAGCAACCGAGTTCGATAGAGCCCAGCAGTTCCAGCAGGGGCTTCATCTGGAGATTCTATTGGCAATGGAGCAGTTTGAGCATCAGACCTTTGATGCAGTATTGAGAGCAGCCCGGAGGCATGAATATACCTCCCAGAGGATCGTGGATAGGACCGGAGGTCGGAAGCGATCCCACAGTCAGATGAATCAGTCATCAGCACCAGCCCCGGCAGCCAGGGCTTTGACCATTGGAGCTCCGAGGCGGGCGACCTCAGTGACGTCAGTTCAACATTCCACCCCGACGCACCCTCAGCAGCAGAAGCAGAAGCAGTCTTTCGCAGTGGGATGTTCATACTGCGGGAAGCCAGGGCATGTAGTATCAAAGTGTCGCAGAGCACAGGATTTATGCTTGGTTTGTGGTGCCCCGGACCACAGGGTTGGAAACTGCCCGAATAGGAGGAGTTCATCGTCCTTCTCTAGTCTTTCAGTTAGAGGACCAGCACCAATCCAGCAGTAGCAGCAGTTAGAGGACCAGTACCCGTTCCTGAGGCCATTGCCGACGCAGGCCCAGGTATTCCAGCAGTAGAGACCGCAACAGTATGTCCAAGCCCAAGCCCTGATCCAGAACAGACAGAGGAATTTTCAGCAGAGGGGAACCACACCCAGAGGACATGGTCAAGTGCTGGCTTTGACCATGGGAGACGAAGGAATAGCACAAGGTGAGGTAGTGGCAGGTACTATTCTCGTCAACACCATTCCTGCTTCAGTATTATTTGATTCTGGTGCCTCGCATTCATTTATGTCTGCACGATTCGTGATATGGATAGGATTGGAGCCCGAGTCATTATCAATAAGGCTCAATATAGTTACTGGTAACGGACTTGTGGGAGTAGATAGGGTGTTTTTCTCGTGTCGGATCGTAGTTAGCGGTAGAGAGTTTCCTGCTAGATTGATAGAGTTTCCGATGGCCGATTATGATGTGGTCTTAGGGATGGATTGGTTGAGGGACCAGTATGCTAGGATAGACTGCCATATCGGCAGGGTTATTTTTAGCATTCCAGGCGAGCCGAAGTTTTCCTTCTCCCGAGGCGAAGTTGAACCTTCTCCTCCAGTGTTGCAGATGGCAGTAGCAGCAGTGCAGTTACCTCGGATAGTCGAGGAGTTTCCAGATATTTTCTCCGAAGAGCTTCCAGGGATGCCGCCAGAGCAGGAGATTGAGTTCACCATTGACTTGATTCCCAGAACAGCCCTAGTGTCAGAGAGAGTCTACAGGATGGCGCCGTCAGAATTAGAGATATTGTACAAGATGATTGAAGAACTTAGAACCAAGGGATTCATTCGTGAAAGTGGATCGCCTTGGGGAGCCCCGATGCTTCTTGTGAAAAAGAAGGATAGTATGTCCAGATTATGTGTAGATTATCGTACCTTGAACTCAGTGACAATCAAGAACAGATACCCTCTTATGAGGATAGATGACTTATTTGATCAACTCAAATGGGCGTCAGTATTTTCGAAGATCGACTTGCGATCAGGATACCATCAGAGTCAGAGAGCAGGACATCCCGAAGACAGCTTTTAGATCTAGGTATGGGCATTGGGAGTTCCTTGTTATGCCATTTGGAGCAACCAATGCGCCGGTAGTATTCATGGACCTCATGAATCGTATCTTTATGCCTTATTTGGATCAGTTCGTGATTGTGTTCCTAGACGACATCCTAGACTACAACAAGTGCGAGGCAGAGCATGAGCAACATCTCTGTGTGGTTCTTCAGATTCTCCGAGAGCACCAGTTGTATGCCAAGTTTAGTAAATGCGAGTTCTGGCTCGATCGTATTTCGTACTTGGGTCATATCATCACAAGAGGAGGAGTAGAAGTGGACCCCCAGAAGATCGTGGCTATAGAATCGTGGCCAGTACCCAGCACAGTTGCAGAAGTTCGTAGTTTTCTTGGATTGGCCGGCTACTACCGGCAATTTGTTTCGGACTTTGCTCAGATTTCAGCACCACTGACCCAGTTGACCCGTAAGGATGTACAGTTTGCTTGGATAGCAGAGTGCCAGGATTCTTTTGAGAAGTTGAAGCGAAGCTTGATGACGGCATCCATTCTCACGCTTCCAGATGGAACTGGAGGATTCTTAGTATATTGCGATGCTTCAGGCAGAGGTTTAGGATGTGTTCTGATGCAGCATGGGAAGGTAATAGCTTATGCATCACGACAACTTCGTGATTATGAGAGCAATTACCCAACCCATGACTTGGAATTGGCAGCAGTAGTGTTTGTACTTAAGTTGTGGAGGCATTACTTGTACGGAGATAGGGTGGAGATTTTTACCGACCACAAGAGCCTGAAGTATGTTTTCACTCAGAAGGATCTTAACATGCATCAGAGAAGGTGGTTAGAGCTACTTGTGGATTATGATGTTAACCTGCAGTATCACCCAGGAAAGGCCAACGTCGTTGCAGATGCATTGAGCAGGAGAGCCAGAGTTTATTTCCTAACAGTGCAACCAGAGCTGTTAGCAGATCTTCAGAAGATGGGTATAGAAGTTGTTCTCCCTTCCAGTGTGGCATTGATGGCCAATATGCAGGTTCAATCCACTATAGTCGAGAGGATCCGGATGGCGCAGTCGGCAGATTCCAAGCTTCAGCGACTCAGAGCAGAGCGTGAGGCAGGACGAAGACCAGAGTTATGTATCCATGAAGACGGTACACTTAGGCATGGGAGACGTCTTTGTGTACCCAGTGGAGATATCAGACATGAGATCATGGCAGAAGCTCACAGTTCTCAATATTCCATTCATCCAGGCAGTACAAAGATGTACCGTGATATCCGTCAGCACTTTTGGTGGAATGGCATGAAGAGGGAGATAGCCCGGTTTGTCTCTCGATGTTTGGTTTGCCAACAAGTTAAAGCTGAACATCAGAGGCCAGCTGGACTTCATCAGCCCTTGCCAATTCCAGAATGGAAGTGGGAGCATATAACCATGGATTTCGTGACTGGATTACCTAGATCCCCGGCTAGCAGAGATGCTATTTGGGTTATTATGGACAGGCTCATGAAGGTGGCTTATTTTCTTTCATTCAGAGTTGGTCAGTCGACGACTCAGCTAGCAGAGATGTACCTCAGACAGATCATTGGACTTCATAATGTACCAGTCAGTATCACCTCGGACAGAGATTCCAGATTTACGTCGCACTTTTGGCGCAGCTTGCAAGAGAGTTTGGGAACTCGCCTCCAGTTCAGCTCAGCTTATCACTCGTAGACAGATGGTCAGTCGGAACGCACGATCCAGACTCTTGAAGATATGTTGCGGTCATGTATACTCGACTTAGGTGGTTCGTCGGAAGATCACCTGCACCTGGTAAAGTTCTCGTACAACAACAGTTTCCAGGCCAGTATCCAGATGGCACCGTTCGAGGCACTGTATGGTAGGAAGTGCCGATCTCCGCTAGCATGGGACGATGTCGGAGAGAGGCAGATGCTCGGTCCAAAAATGATTGCTCAGACCGTTGAAGTGGTCAGAAGAGTCAGAGATCATCTTCGAGTTGCACAAGATCGCCAGCATCATTGGGCCGATTCTCATCGGCGCCCTCTTGAGTTTTCTGTCGACAACCATGTATTCTTGAGGATTTCGCCTAACCATGGCGTCATTCGTTTCGGCGTATGGGGAAATCTTAATCCTAGGTATATAGGACCGTTCGATATTTTGGAGCGAGTAGGAGATGTATCCTATCGTCTTGCTCTTCTACCGTCGCTATGTGAGGTGCATAATGTGTTCCATGTATCCCAACTGCGACGTTATATCCCGGACCCGAGCCACATCCTGGATCATTCGGAATTGGTTGTTGGTACCAACCTTTCGTATGAGGAGAGGTCCGTGTCTATATTGGACCGAAGAGAGAAGATACTCAAGAACAAGATTATCAAGTTAGTCCGAGTTGCTTGGGGTCATCACTCTTTGGGTGAGTCAACGTGGGAGCGTGAGGATGATATCCAATCATGATATCCTGACCTGTTTGACTCGTGAGATATAATATCTTTCTTATGCCTAATGCCTTCGATTCCTTGCTTGCATGAATAACTATTTGATTGCTTGATTAGTATAGCTTGCCTGTGAATAGTATAGCTTGTTCTTGTCCCTCTAGCCTCTTAATTAAATTCCAAGGACGGAATTCTTTTAAGGTGGGTAGAGTTGTGATGTCTGTGGTTCGTATTACGTATCTTGGTATACATGCACATATTTTTGACTCGTATTGCGTATTTCCCTGCATGGTTATTTCTGCATTTTCTTCTTGGTTCGGTTCAACTTGTTGTTGGTTCGGCTTGACTTGATTTTAGGTGGACGGAACCCCCACCTACCACCACCCCCTCATTTATATTTCCCATTACCTCATTCTCTCTCTTCATTTACTTCTTCTTCTCCACCATTACTTCTTCAACCACTAGGAGGGAGAGAGAGAGAGAGCTTAGGCAAGTGCAAACTTGCTTCATGATGGATCTCAAGTTTTATTGTTCCATTCTCTTCCTTACTTGATTCTAAACCTATTTAGAACTTGACATTTTTGGATTTGATGGATGGATTCTTGTAGATCTAAGTTTGTAACTTTTTGGTTTTCTTGGTTTTGATATCTAAAACTTAGTTATTTTCGAAAACTAATAGTTCTGGGGCGTGACATGGTTTTAGCCTCATGTATCTCGACAGCTATGACCGTATAGCGAGGTGGGTGACACTTCAATATACGTAGATGGCTATGTCTGCCTCCGCTCTCCAGTATTCTGGTTCTGGGGCGTGACAGATCGTATACAAAAAGTTAGTACGACGAAAAGATAGCGTACATGAAAAGCTTGAAATGACTCTGAGGATTGGAATGGATGTTGCTCGATGATTTGAGTTAGCAAAGGAATGATGCGATTTGAAGAAAAATGTTGCTCGATGACTTAAGATAGACGGATGAACAATACGCGAATTTGGGTTTGAGAAAATTGTTGTTGTGAATGATTCGAGGCATATTGATTGAACATGAATTTGAATATCGAGGAGATTATCCAGTCGGACACTAGCATCATTCGCGCGATTCAAAATTCGTTGCAAAAGAAGATCGTCAGGTCACGCATGTCATCGATGGTATTGAGAAGTATCAAAGATCGATATGCGATAACTTGGGGGCACTCTAATTTGAGGAATGACGATCGTGCAAGTGTTATCGTTCCGATGGATGCTATACTTATGAGGATAAAAATGATAGTGTCTTGATGGTTACGCTAATAACTACTGTGAGACTCGTCTCACAGTATCGGTATTTATATACAGATACGTATTTTGTAGCGTATTTCATATTTTCATGGTTTCCGAAATACTTTAAATTTTTTTTCCCCAAAACTATAGGTTTTCTTCTTGATCGGCATACCGCCGGTATACCGGAGTATACCGACGGCATACCGCCCGGACATGTTTTCTACACTTTAGATATTTTTGGTTTTTGATATTTTCATGAATAGTGTTTCGGATATTTTCGTGAATAGTGTTTAGATATTTTCGTGAATAGTGCTTGGATATTTTCGTGAATAGTGTAGATGCACTCTATTATCCAATGGACAATTGGTTTTGTTTGAATGGCCATGATTGACCTAGATTTTCACACGGATCACGATCCAACGGCTAAGATTAATTCCCCCTTATATATAAACCACTTCACTTTCTCTCTCCTCTCTCTTTTCATTCTCTTCACACTCTCTTCATTCCTTCTTCCTTTCTCTTCCCTTGGAGCTTGCCAAGAGCTTGACCTCGAGGTCTAGAGTGTGGTTTCGTGCCCCTCTTGGTGGTGGAGTAGAAGATTAGGCTTGGAGCTTAACCTAGGCAAGTACATCTTGCCAAATTCTTGAACAATAGTAATCTATTGTCATTTTTGTTTTCCTTGGTGTTAAATGCTTAGAATTTTCCTAAACTCATTTTGTTAAATGTGTTTTCCTGATGATTCTCGTATATGTGCATGTTTCCAAAAATTCATTTAAACAAGATTTGATTTTCTGTTAAAATTCAATAGTGACTTAGTAGAAAAACTTGGTATCAAGAGTGATACTAGTGTTACCATCATGGATCTTGGTCACATATACATGTATGAGGTCCTTACCTAGCTAATATACATGAATTTTGAGTTTGGTGGCAATCGGGACTCGTTTCGGTGTTTCGAGAACCCCTGTTTTGGAGTATTTCGAGATATTGATCTATCAAATCTTTGAATTTGTGAAATCTAATAGTTTCATGTTGTAGGAAATTCAATTCTATGCAATTTTGACTTTTGAAAGTCCGAATTTCGATTTAAAATGAAGATTTTATGGCCGAAACAAGTTTTGGCAATTTTCTGAATTTCGTTGCTGTTTGAAAAACCGGTATACCGCCGGTATGCCGCAGTATACCGCCGGTATGCCGTTTTTGGCACCAGAAACTTACTGTTTTTAGTCCGGTATACCGCCGGTATGCCGCAGTATACCGCCGGTATGCCGTTTTATGCTGTTTTTGTCCGGTTTTGCCCGTTTTGGCCCGTTTTTGTCCGTTTTTGATATTTTCTTCGACTGTAATGATTTCTTAACATGATAACATGATCTTGCTCAGTTAGATAATGATTGTACAACCTATATAGACTTGATACTTGCACATGTTCAACCATTTTATGAAATGTACTTAGCCTTGATTATTCTTCTCCACCTACCATGATAAGTCTTTGGATAGATTCTTTCTTACAAGCTATGATAATTGTTGCCATGCCTTCTTGCTTACTTGATAGTGATCCGTCGTGGTGCACTCTTGAACATATCTCTTCTTGCTTACATGATAGTGGCCTGTTATGGCGCACTCTTGATTCTAGTACATGTCTAGCTCCTTGATAGTGGCTCGTAGTAGCGCACTCTTGTCTTGATATTGTCATGTCTTGTTGTGGCTTGTTGTAGTGCACAATCTTGCTTGTCTTGTCTAGTCTTGCATGTCTCATGTCTAGGATGGATTCTGCGGATTGCCACACCTAGAATCCAACAAGAAAAATGTTAAGGACTAAACTACTAGCTTGATTACCTAGATCATTGGAGACTTTCTCGGTTACCTGTTGCCTTTTGATCTTGGCCCTATATATATATATACTTGGGATTTGGAGCTATCTGTCATGATGAGCACTCTTCCAGCACACCGTCGAGTGGGGCACCTCTTTAGGACACATGTATCTTACTGCAGTGTGTCTGCTATACTTCTTTTCTTTTTGCTTGGATCATTCAGGTAGTAGCAGGCGGGTAACTGGACTTGGATTTCTCAAACTTGCATGTGTTAGTAACTAGGAATGTGACAACCCTAGTTAGCTAAAGTATCAAGCCGTACTCATTGCTTGGCCGTGATTGATGGGTGGAGTCCATTCTTGTCTAGTCTAGTCTTGCTTCAGTTTATATTATTGTAGTACTTAGCTTCCTGTCTTTTCTTACATGCTATTCTTCCTACTACATGCTCGTCTTTACCATATGCTCACATGTCCAGTTTATTCTATTTATTCACTTGTTATCCTACTTACATGTTCTAGTTTCCTTCGTAAACACTGTGGTACCAATTTACTATTCTAGTCTCGTTTACTGCCTTATCTTAGAAATGTTATGAATTGCATGCTGGTTTTAGTTCATAAGTTTGGCTTCCTTTGTGGTACTTGCTATTGGGGTTCTGACCCCACTGGTTTTGCATTGACCAGATCTAGTTGAGGAGCCCGAGGATCTTCCGGACCTTCCTCTCGATGGTGACCACCCAGAGCACCAGGGGACTTGAGTGGGTGTTCTTTCTCTTACCCACTCTCTTCTGTACATATTCTTTTGAGGCGTTTAGCCACCGAGCACGTGTTTAGCTCGTGTTTTGGACTTGACATTTGGCCTACGGGCTTAGACATGATGTTATATTTCTAGACTGCAGCTAGAGCTGATCATGTATTACTTAGTCTTGCTAGTTCTTCATTTTGTATTACTAGCTTCATGATCATCTATATATTATAGTTTGGGACGCTTTACTGTCTTATATGCATGATCATATTCTTGTACTTTACTTCTTGTCTGAGACTGAGATATCTAGGATTATATGACCTAGGATTGACTGTTGGTTTGTAGTAGTAACCCCCATCTATACAGCTTATACGTTGTTTCGGAGTACCGGAGTACTTTGGTATACGTAGCTGGCCTTGTCCGTCCCAACTTGCCAGTATTCTGGTTCTGGGGCGTGACATAGGTTTTAGTGGTGGCCCATGCAGGTCTGATTTATCAGATATGTGGGGGTTGCTGGTAGTTATCTCAGTCATAAATTCTTCTCTATTGATATCCTCGATATTACTCTTTACCTCTGATCTTTGTCCTGATATCTGCTTTGATCGTTGATCTTTCCTGTTCCCTCGACCTAATCCTTGTGTCCTTAAACTTTCAGGGGCACTGTTCCTGGTCCTTCTGATCGGCCTGTTCGGGCTTTGCCGATGGCAGATCAGCGTTCCTTAGTTTTGCCAGTTCAGGAGGAGCATCCTCAGCATTCGGGAGCAGAGTCTAGAGTTGACCGAAGGGCAGAGTCGCCAGTTCCTCCTGTTCAGCCAGCAGTACCAGTTCAGCCAGAACAGCCAGAGGGTGTTGTTCATGCACTGGTGGATGTTCTGAGAGATTTCATGGCGTCGCACCAGCGTCAGAGTGATGTTCTCACCCATTCTGTCCAGACGGCTTTGGACAGAGGTGGTGCTCAGGTCTATAATTCTGCGAGCAGCTTCAGGCGTCTTCATCCCCCGTACTTCTATGGTACAGAGGATGCTATTGCGTCTGATGCGTGGCTTCAGGATACTGAGGCCATTCTGGAGGCGGCAGGGATTCCGGCTAGGGAGCGTGTGGCAGTTGTCAGGTTGCAGCTCTTGGATTTGGCCCGCGACTGGTGGGCGGCTCAGGAGGTGTCTCTCAGGGCACCAGTAGCCTGGGCCGATTTTAGCGAGAGGTTTCAGACTCGCTATTTTGATGCGGTGTCGCGTTATGATCTGCAGCAGAGGTTCATTGGCTTGCGGCAGATGAGCAGGACCGTCGACGGCTATGCGTCAGAGTTTAGCCGGCTTAGTCGGTTTGCCCCTTCTTTAGTGGCGACCGAGTTGGACCGGGCGAGGAGGTTCCAGCAGGGGCTTCATCTGGAGATCATACTGGCAGTTGAGCAGCATGAGTTCCAGACTTTTGATGCAGTGATGAGGACAGCGAGGAGGCATGAGTACACCTCGCAGAGGATCGTTGATAGAGTCGGAGGTCAGAAGAGGCCTCACATTCAGAGGGGATCTTCTTCCCAGTCGTCAGCACCAGCTCCAGCAGTCCGAGCCTTGACGATTGGATCTCCGAGGGGACCGGTTCCGGCGGCTTCCTTTCAGCAGTCGTCTCAGCCGCGTCCTCAGCAGCAGAGGCAGTCTTCTTCAGTTGCTTGTTCCCATTGCGGGAAGGGAGGACATGTCTTATCAGAGTGCCGTAGGGCACAGGGCTTGTGCCTAGCCTGTGGAGCACCGGACCACATGATAGGTGCTTGTCCCAGGAGGAGTTCGGCTGGATCAGCATCCTTCCAGCCAGCAGTTCAGCAGTTTAGAGCACCAGCACCGGTTCAGCAGCAGCAGGCCCAGAGGCCATTACCGACGCAGTCTCAGCAGTTCTAGCAGAGGCCTCAGCAGTATGCTCAGGCTCAGGCTCAGAGGCAGAGGGGTCCAGTGACCAGAGTTCAAGGTCAGGCTTTCATACTTTCTCTGGAGGAGGCGCTAGCAGCAGGGGAGGTGGTCGCAGGTACCATTCTTGTTCACTCTCATTCAGCTTCAGCTTTATTTGATTCTGGTGCTTCGCATTCGTTTATATCTGCACGATTTACGACACATATTGGTGTAGAGCCAGAATCTTTACCTGTAAGGATGAATATACTTACTGGTAACGGTCTAGTAGGAGTAGACCGAGTCTATGCCTCGTGTAGAGTCATAGTATGTGGGAGAGAGTTTCCCGCTAGGCTGATAGAGTTTCCTATGGGCGATTATGATGTCGTCCTAGGTATGGATTGGTTGAGTGCTCGACACGCTTCGATAGATTGCCATGCCGGCAAGGTTATCTTTCGTGTTACGAATGAGGAGGAGTTCTCATTCTCTAGAGGCGAGGTGGAGTCTTCACCAGCGGTCATGTGGATGGCAGTAGCCGAGGAGGTTCAGTTGCCCAGAGTAGTTTGCAAGTTTTCCGATGTGTTTCCCGAGGAGCTTCCGGGTATGCCTCCAGTTCGGGAGATTGAGTATTATATTGATTTGGTTCCGGGAGCAGAGCCAGTGTCAGCGAGAGTCTACAGGATGTCTCCTTCAGAGTTGTTGGTGTTGTATCAGTCTATTGAGGAGCTTATGACCAAGGGATTCATTCGTCCTAGTGGATCACCTTGGGGAGCTCCAGCCCTTCTTGTGAAGAAGAAGGATGGTTCATCGCGTATGGTCATTGACTATCGTCAGCTTAACGCGGTGACCGTGAAGAACAAGTATCCCTTGCCCAGGATAGATGACTTGTTCGACCAGCTTAGTGGAGCGGCTGTGTTTTCGAAGATCGATTTGCGGTCTGGGTACCATCAGATCAGAGTTAGAGAGCAGGATATACCCAGGACGGCGTTTAGATCTCGATATGGCCATTGGGAGTTCCTTGTTATGCCTTTCGGAGCGACCAATGCGCCAGCGATCTTCATGGATCTCATGAATCGCATCTTCATGCCCTACTTAGACCAGTTTGTGATAGTGTTTATTGATGATATCTTGGTCTATAGTCGGACTGAGGCAGAGCACGAGCAGCATCTTCGCGTGGTTCTTCAGATTCTTCGGGACCATCAGCTTTACGCGAAGTTCAGCAAGTGCGATTTCTGGCTCGATCGAGTCTCTTTCTTGGGTCACATTATTGCCGGAGGTGGTGTTGAGGTGGACCCCAAGAAGGTTAAGGCTATCGAGAGTTGGCCAGTACCTCGTACAGCTTCAGATGTACGCAGCTTTCTGGGATTAGCAGGCTACTACAGACGGTTTGTGGCAGACTTTGCTAGGATCTCCGCACCCTTGACACGGCTGACGTGTAAGGATGTGTGCTTTGAGTGGTCAGATGCTTGTCAGGTTTCTTTTGAGAAACTCAAGCAGAGTTTGATTTCAGCTCCTATTCTGACATTACCCGTCGGACCAGGTGGGTTCACGGTGTATTGTGATGCGTCAGGCCGGGGACTTGGTTGTGTTCTTATGCAGCACGGTCGAGTGATAGCTTATGCGTCTCGGCAGCTTCGGGACCATGAGAAGATCTATCCGACGCACGATCTTGAGTTGGCCGCAGTTATGTTTGCCCTCAAGCTCTGGAGGCATTATCTGTATGGTGATCGAGTGGAGATTTTCACTGACCATAAGAGCTTGAGGTATGTGTTCACCCAGAGGGATCTGAACATGCGGCAGAGGCGGTGGCTTGAGTTACTGAAGGATTATGATGTTGATCTTCAGTATCATCCCGGGAAGGCAAACGTCGTTGCAGACGCTTTGAGCAGGAGACCCGGGGTATATTTCTTGACGGAGCAGCGTCACATTCTGGAGGATCTTCAGGAGATGGGCATTGAGGTAGTGCTACCTGGCGAGGCAGCTATGATGGCAGGCTTGCAGGTTCAGTCTACCATTGTGGATAGGATCAGAGCAGCTCAGTCAGGGGATGCCAGGCTTCAGCAGCTCAGAGCAGAGTATGTGGCAGGGCGCAGAGCAGAGTTGTGTATCCATGAGGATGGGACACTCCGATTTGGGAGTCGTCTTTGTGTGCCGAGTGGAGATATTCGACAGGAGATTATGTCGGAGGCCCACAGTTCTCAGTACTCTGTTCATCCTGGAGGGACGAAGATGTACCGAGATATTCGTCAGTATTTCTGGTGGAATGGTATGAAGAGGGAGATAGCTCGATTTGTCTCTTGATGCTTAGTTTGCTAGCAGGTCAAGGCTGAGCACCAGAGACCGGTCGGACTTCTTCAGTCTTTACCGATTCCGGAGTAGAAGTGGGATCATATTACCATGGACTTCGTGACTGGTCTTCCTAGAACCCCGACTGGTAGAGATGCCATTTGGGTTATAGTAGATCGACTCACGAAGGTTGCCCACTTCCTACCTTTTAGGGTTGGTCAGTCTACAGAGCAGTTGGCCGACTTTTACATGAGGCAGATTGTCAGATTGCATGGGGTGCCAGTTAGCATAGTCTCAGATCGGGATTCCAGATTCACTTCTCATTTCTGGCAGAGTCTTCAGCAGAGTCTGGGTACCCGTTCGAGTTTCAGTTCAGCATACCATCCTCAGACAGATGGTCAGTCGGAGCGTACGATCCAGACCTTGGAGGATATGCTTCGATCATGCATTCTTGACTTCAGTGGTTCTTGGGAGGATCACTTGCATTTGGTGGAGTTCTCTTACAACAATAGCTTCCAGGCGAGCATTCAGATGGCTCCTTTCGAGGCTTTGTATGGTAGGAGATGTAGGTCACCCCTAGCTTGGGATGACATTGGAGAGAGGCAGCTGCTTGGTCCAGAGATGATTGCTCAGTCAGTTAGAGTAGTCAGGCAGGTCAGAGAGCATCTCAGAGTAGCTCAGGATCGACAGCGTCATTGGGCAGATCAGCATCGACGCCATCTTGAGTTCTCTGTCGGCGATCACGTATTTCTTCGGATTTCGCCTACCCGTGGTGTCATCAGGTTTGGCGTACGGGGAAAGCTTAGTCCTAGATTTATTGGGCCGTTCGATATTCTCGAGCGAGTAGGGGATGTATCTTATCGCCTTGCTCTTCCACCGTCGTTGCGTGAGGTACATGACGTGTTTCACGTATCTCAGCTACGTCGATATGTTCCGGATCCGAGCCATATCCTAGATCATTCCGAGCTGGTCGTTGGTACCGACCTATCGTATGAGGAGAGGCCCATATCCATTTTGGACCGGGGGGAGAAGATTCTCAAGAACCGGACTATCCGATTAGTTCGTGTTTCCTGGGATCATCACTCACCGGGCGAGTAGACTTGGGAGCGCGAGGATGATATCCGAGCTCGTTACCCGTATCTGTTTGGCTCGTGAGGTATACTTATTTCGTATATCTATGTTCTACCTTTTAGTATGATTGTAGGAATACATGATGTTGTTGCTTACGTATGTTTAAATTGCTTTCACATTCTTGTACATTACTCTAGCTGGATTTCATGTTTTATGAGTTTTTCCATCTTGATCCTGATAGCATGTTTTCTTGGATTTCTTGCTTGCTTTTGATTACCTTTAGGAAATTCCGAGGACGGAATTTTTCTAAGGAGGGGAGAGTTGTGAGACTCGTCTCACAGTATCGGTATTTATATACGGATACGTATTTTGCAGCGTATTTCATATTTTCATGGTTTCCGAAATACTTTAAATTTTTTTTCCCAAAACTATAGGTTTTCTTCTTGATCGGCATACCACCGGTATACCGGAGTATACCGACAGCATACCGCCCGGACATGTTTTCTACACTTTAGATATTTTCGGTTTTTGATATTTTCATGAATAGTGTTTCGGATATTTTCGTGAATAGTGTTTAGATATTTTCGTGAATAGTGCTTGGATATTTTCGTGAATAGTGTAGATGCACTCTATTATCCAATGGACAATTGGTTTTATTTGAATGGCCATGATTGACCTAGATTTTCACACGGATCACGATCCAACGGCTAAGATTAATTCCCCCTTATATATAAACCACTTCACTTTCTCTCTCCTCTCTCTTTTCATTCTCTTCGCACTCTCTTCATTCCTTCTTCCTTTCTCTTCCCTTGGAGCTTGCCAAGAGCTTGACCTCGAGGTCTAGAGTGTGGTTTCGTGCCCCTCTTGGTGGTGGAGTAGAAGATTAGGCTTGGAGCTTAACCTAGGCAAGTACATCTTGCCAAATTCTTGAACAATAGTAATCAATTGTCATTTTTGTTTTCCTTGGTGTTAAATGCTTAGAATTTTCCTAAACTCATTTTGTTAAATGTGTTTTCCTGATGATTCTCGTATATGTGCATGTTTCCAAAAATTCATTTAAACAAGATTTGATTTTCTGTTAAAATCCAATAGTGACTTAGTAGAAAAACTTGGTATCAAGAGTGATACTAGTGTTACCATCATGGATCTTGGTCACATATACATGTATGAGGTCCTTACCTAGCTAGTATACATGGATTTTGAGTTTGGTGGCAATCGGGACTCGTTTCGGTGTTCCGAGAACCCCTGTTTTGGAGTATTTCGAGATATTGATCTATCAAATCTTTGAATTTGTGAAATCTAATAGTTCCATGTTGTAGGAAATTCAATTCTATGCAATTTTGACTTTTGAAAGTCCGAATTTCGATTTAAAATGAAGATTTTATGGCCGAAACAAGTTTTGGCAATTTTCTGAATTTCGTTGCTGTTTGAAAAACCGGTATACCGCCGGTATGCCGTAGTATACCGCCGGTATGCCGTTTTTGGCACCAGAAACTTACTGTTTTTAGTCCGGTATACCGTCGGTATACCGCAGTATACCGCCGGTATGCCGTTTTATGCTGTTTTTGTCCGGTTTTGCCCGTTTTGGCCCGTTTTTGTCCGTTTTTGATATTTTCTTCGACTGTAATGATTTCTTAACATGATAACATGATCTTGCTCAGTTAGATAATGATTGTACAACCTATATAGACTTGATACTAGCACATGTTCAACCATTTTATGAAATGTACTTAGCCTTGATTATTCTTCTGCACCTACCATGATATGTCTTTGGATAGATTCTTTCTTACAAGCTATGATAATTGTTGTCATGCCTTCTTGCTTACTTGATAGTGATCCGTCGTGGTGCACTCTTGAACATATCTCTTCTTGCTTACATGATAGTGGCCTGTTATGGCGCACTCTTGATTCTAGTACATGTCTAGCTCCTTGATAGTGGCTCGTAGTAGCGCACTCTTGTCTTGATATTGTCATGTCTTGTTGTGGCTTGTTGTAGTGCACAATCTTGCTTGTCTTGTCCAGTCTTGCATGTCTCATGTCTAGGATGGATTCTGCGGATTGCCACACCTAGAATCCAACAAGAAAAATGTTAAGGACTAAACTACTAGCTTGATTACCTAGATCATTGGAGACTTTCCCGGTTACCTGTTGCCCTTTGATCTTGGCCCTATATATATATATATACTTGGGATTTGGAGCTATCTGTCATGATGAGCACTCTTCCAGCACACCGTCGAGTGGGGCACCTCTTTAGGACACATGTATCTTACTGCAGTGTGTCTGCTATACTTCTTTTCTTTTTGCTTGGATCATTCAGGTAGTAGCAGGCGGGTAACTGGACTTGGATTTCTCAAACTTGCATGTGTTAGTAACTAGGAATGTGACAACCCTAGTTAGCTAAAGTATCAAGCCGTACTCATTGCTTGGCCGTGATTGATGGGTGGAGTCCATTCTTGTCTAGTCTAGTCTTGCTTCAGTTTATATTATTGTAGTACTTAGCTTCCTGTCTTTTCTTACATGCTATTCTTCCTACTACATGCTCGGCTTTACCATATGCTCACATGTCCAGTTTATTCTATTTATTCACTTGTTATCCTACTTACATGTTCTAGTTTCCTTCGTAAACACTGTGGTACCAATTTACTATTCTAGTCTCGTTTACTGCCTTATCTTAGAAATGTTATGAATTGCATGCTGGTTTTAGTTCATAAGTTTGGCTTCCTTTGTGGTACTTGCTATTGGGGTTCTGACCCCACTGGTTTTGCATTGACCAGATCTAGTTGAGGAGCCCGAGGATCTTCCGGACCTTCCTCTCGATGGTGACCACCCGGAGCACCAGGGGACTTGAGTGGGTGTTCTTTCTCTTACCCACTCTCTTCTGTACATATTCTTTTGAGGCGTTTAGCCACCGAGCACGTGTTTAGCTCGTGTTTTGGACTTGACATTTGGCCTACGGGCTTAGACATGATGTTATATTTCTAGACTGCAGCTAGAGCTGATCATGTATTACTTAGTCTTGCTAGTTCTTCATTTTGTATTACTAGCTTCATGATCATCTATATATTATAGTTTGGGACGCTTTACTGTCTTATATGCATGATCATATTCTTGTACTTTACTTCTTGTCTGAGACTGAGATATCTAGGATTATGTGACCTAGGATTGACTGTTGGTTTGTAGTAGTAACCCCCATCTATACAGCTTATACGTTGTTTCGGAGTACCGGAGTACTTTGGTATACGTAGCTGGCCTTGTCCGTCCCAACTTGCCAGTATTCTGGTTCTGGGGCGTGACAACTACGGCGTTGACATTCTTGTCTTGCGCGAGCGCAACTCCAGCCTCGCACATGCGTCGCGTCGAATTTGGGGCGATCGTTCCGTGTGAGCGCTGACATGGTGATTCATGTCGCGGGAATGATTGAACTCGAAAAATCAGGACGCAACAACTTTGATTATCTCGACTGGTTGGTTTGATGCGAAGGAAAATTCCAATATGTTTGGACTTGCATTGATGATTGAATAAAACTTGAGGATTGAGTAGGTACAATCCACGCATCGAGAATGAACTAGTCTAGACACAAAACAAGAGTTACGTCCCGATGAGGATGATTATCCCGCGGGAGCATTGTATGGTAATTTCATGCCCACCGTAGGTAATCGGACTCGCGTGAGATCGGGGCGTGACATATTGTTAAGCTAGACGACCTTATGATCGAATACGTGAATTGTGATGAATGACTTAGGAAATGTGAAATGTGAATTATGGTTTAGCGATGAAACGTGTCGTAGCGTGTTTGACTTGGAAGGATTGATGGGCGGATTATGTCGAACGTGTTCGAAGAGATAGACTATACGAAATGGCTTGTTGGTCGAGCGATATTGATGTGTCGAATGTCGAAGATTTGGTTGAGTAAACTTACGATAGGATGGCTTTGCTGAATGACTCAGACCCCATGCGACGAATGTTGGGATGTGTGTAGAAAATCTATACTCGAAGTTTAGAAATCGGAGTGATGCGAGCTTGGATAGAAAACCCTGTACTATCAATTTGGTTTGACCTTAGGATGGGGTCAGTGTTGATATTGTTTTTGGGAACTATAATTCCAATACTGACGGAAGACCTTAGCCTAAAGACATAGCCTAGCGGTTAGATGAGACGTCCCTGCTTTAAGAGATAGTGTATGATTGATTTCAGGATTTATAGAATGAATCAAATATGTGAGATTGGATTCACTATCACGAGGCTCGACTGAAATGCATATATTTCGGGGATGCCTTAAATATGTGCAGGATCCAGCTAAGTGATATGTTGATTTCAAGTGAGACTAGAGGAATGGAAGAGTATCGAGGATTTTAAAATCATGTGTTACAAATAAAGTATTGATGGTAGTGTGATCTTTGGGTTCAAATGAACTCGAATATCGATTGAACGAATAGTTTGTCCTATAAATAAGTCGCCCGTGTGCACGATAAGTGTAAGTTACCCAGTCAAGATATAGTTGTTCGATGTGAAAGGAAAAAATCAGAGCAAGAAAGTGGCTCGGATTGAAGAAATGTATAGGAAGTAGGTGTGCGAGAATCATTGGATGATGAGTCAAGTTATAAGTCGATAAGTGTACTCAGTTAGTTTCGAGAATGAAACTTTTTCTGAGTAGTGTATGATGTAGTGTCCCATCCCGCTCAGTCAATCGGATGCCAATGGCGTTCGAACTTAGCCATGCAACGGCGATTCGAAGGCCCGCTCGGTCGAGGTGACTCCTCGTTCAGGTGGGGTAATTTCGGTGAACTCGCCTCATCTTAGCCTTCACATAATAAATTGCATATTTTCAACTTGCACAAGTAGGCCTGATAATAAAAGAGACGAATCCACATAGCTAAGGGAATAATTCCGACGTGTTGAATTGAGTTAGAATATGGAAAGGTCCAACGGTCGGCTTAGAGTTGGTGCACGACGTACTTTGAAAATGACACTCGGTCCTTCGTCCCGTGGCTTGGGAGAAGGAAAAGTTGGTCTTCGCAAAAGTTGTGAATTGGCCTAAGTCATAGGCGTCGTCCGCGTAAATGCTCGATAAAGCATGCACGCTTCCACGATGCAAGGCTTGGCATAGCCTTTGCTCGTCCCACGGGTTAAGTTTTAGGCTCGATTAAGTTAGGCAAAGTAATGCTGGGCTATCGAAATCATAACAAGCATTGTCCCTCTCTTTCTGCGGTGGTCAAGTTATTCAGTCCCACGATCTCAAGGCCCGTCATATAAAGTATGACTTGGGCGATAGCATCGCGTAGAATGTATGTCGGTTTAAGGCACGAGCCACGGTCGGCACTATAGAAAGTTAGCCACGGTCTATGGCACTTAAGGAACACATTTTGTTCAAATTAAGTAGGAAGGCTATACGATAGTCGTTCCCTGGGTTTCAAGGAAAGGAAAGTACACGCGACCATTTGTCGCCGAGGCAGTCCCACATTTCGGGAGTCTCTTTGGATGCACGTTTTGCATCGTATGGTTTTGATGCACGTTTTGCATCGTATGGTTTCAATGTACGTTTTGTATAGTATGAGGCGGTCCCTCGGTTGGGAGTCTCATGGTTCTGACGCACGATGCTAAGTATGGGTCGGGTTATACCACAAATTAGGCTATACATTTACGTGAGTCTAGATGTCTCGTAGGTGCGTGGTCATGGACAACTTGTCGACACGGATTTCTTCCTCGACTGGTATTATGTCGGGGCGCCGGGGCTAGTCGACCTAGGGGGAAGACGTTATAGCAGTGCGGGATTGTACCTCGTGGGTAGTCGGAGGCTTTCCATGGGGCTAGCTACCTTGCATTGAAGGACCCGCCGCCTACCCGAGCTATGTCCACGATGGCTTGTCGTGCCAGTGGCCTTTCATATAGATAATTGGCGTGCTAAGCGACGAATTCGTATGCACGGTGTCGGTCGTATCAAAGGAAGCGTAAGCATGGTATGACTTGGGTTATGAAATGTGCGCTCGGTTTGCACCCAAAGTATTATGAAGCCTAAGATTTGGCTATGCGTAAGACACATGCTTCGGCATACAATGTGGCATCGTACTTAGAGTTCTCAACACGAGTTCCACAAGTTGGGTTAGACGTTTCGAATTATGTCTGGAAGGGCCGTAAGGCGAGTTTGGTTAAGTCAGATTAAGCTGCGAGACATGATCTCGAAATGTGAGGCATGGTCGCTTTGTCACAACACAAGTATAGGCAAGACTAAGCGAAGAGGCACTGCCTCAGAGATATTGAAGCACGAATTGAGTTCATTGTACGACCGAGTCGTTACGTCCCAGAGTACGGCACAAAAGACAAGTATGAGTCGTGCGTTGATAATGCAAGCACGAGAAAGGTCTAGAGGCAAGGATGAGGAAGTTATCGGTGTGATAGCACGGTGACGGTCTAAAGGCACTAAATAGGCCGAGAGTCTATGTCTTAGAACTGACCCTAAGGCAAGAGTAGAAAGACCAGCGTAAAGGGTTTATATTGCACAAAGTAAATGAACGTGTTGGTTTTGTATGGGTGGACGAGGAGTTCATTCCACCAGTACAGTTGAGTACTGATACCTACACAGTTTTCATGTGCAGGCACAGGTAGAAGCTCGTGGCGCGGAGCTCACTTGGATGCGTCGAGGCACGGAGTCCCTTGGCGATTTTAGGCGTACGGCCGCGTGGAGTCTGGACTTATACGGGACATAATATATGGACATCGGCTATCTAAAGCTTCCGTCGGCCTACTCAAGACATGTATTAAGAGATGAGAGAGAGCTGAGTGACTTGTAATGTGAGAAGAGTAAAATTGAGTGATTGTAATCTTGGCCTTGCTCCCCATTGTAATCCTTGTTTCAATATCAATAAAATGCATCTTTTGAATGACTTGCGTTCTGTTAAAAAATTTTGCTGCTATATTCAATGTCTCTGCTTGGGGCTTCTGTGTGACGACCCCGTCACAGCCGCTATCATCAGCCGTTATGGAACCCGCCTTGCACGAGCGCAATATAGGCTCGTACGGTATCACGCCTTAGCAAGGACGATCGCTCCTACGAGAGCTGGGCGTGACAATAAGTACCATTGGGCAAGCTGTAATTCTATGGTTAGACCCACGTCCAAGGGGGGCCTAGGGTTCTGTAGGTTGGCACACATAGTTGACGCCTGCTCGATGAAGATGTGGTGGAAGCTCCGTGTGAATCGCTCTATTTGGGCTCGCTTAATAAAAGACAGATATTTTACCTCCCACAACAGCAGATCCTCTGCTTCTTGGCGTCGCATCCTGAGCGGCTCACCGAACCACCGATTCGTCTTTGGCTGGGCTCGAGTGAATCGTCTTTTTTTCGAACGGTGGTCCGGGGACAATCTCCTCCCCCCTGCTCTGGGTGCCCCCACCTCCAGCATTATTAGTGACCTGTGGGCTAACGACGAGGATTAGAACTGGGGAGGGTGAGTTCATGGCTTGGAGAGGAGGCTGCTGCAGATTTAGCAGCCTTCGGCATGGTGGTTGGCACGGACCCTGACTCACTTCGGTGGTCCATGACGGCCAATGGATCCTTCTCCCTGGCATCGACACGGCGAGCAGCTCGCGGGACCGGTACGCCTTCCCCTATCATCGGTTCATTCTACCTGTCTTGTATACCTAAGAAGTGGTCCATTTTGATCTGGAGAGCATCTCTCAAGAAACTTCCCACCGACGACGCCCTCGCCACCATTGGCTACAGTTTAGCTTCAGCGTGCCATTATTTCTCGGAGTGCTAATCTGAAACAGCGGATCACATTCTCTCGTCGGGCGACCTGGCTTCTGAGGTGTGGCTCAGGTTCTCTACTTCTTGCCTTCCAAACTTGGTCGAAGGGGGCTTCAGCGATCTTCTAGCGACCTGGGGTAAAGCCTTTCACGGCCACCATATCGTTGCAGCCGCCATCACGTGGGTCATTTGGAAGAATCGTAACAAATTCAGATACGAAGGGCACCAATACAACTCTACTCAACTAATTTTTGAGGTCAACAGACAGATCCTCAAGGTCAATAGATATTGCAAGCACGTCAAGGAGGACTTCTGGCACTTTCTGTACAACTAAGTTTGTTTTTTTGTTCGAGGTGTTAGGCCTCCGAACGGGCGTCTCTTTTTTGCTTCCCCGCTCTTTTTTTGGTTTTTGGTCTAGTGCTTAATTGTAAAGGCTACGACATTTTGCTCCTTTTATATGAATATATGATATGGTGGTGGTTGTATATATATATATATATATATATATATATATATATATATATATATATATATATATATATATATATATATATATATAAAATATGAAATACTCTGAAATAAAAAAAAAATATATATATAATATGAAATACTCTGAAAAATAAGTGTTATATATGTTCATTTTATTTATAAAAATTTTAGGGAAAAAGTGTTGTATACATAGAAATTTATAACGCTTTTAGAAACATTTCTAACTGATTTTTATAACGCCTGAGGCCTTACAAAACAGCGTTATAAAATATCATTTATGACATTTTTTGTCGTCATAAAAAAGATATTTTTGTTGTAGTGTTAATGATATGTTATGTGATATACTAATTTCCCTTGTTAATGTTCATGTGAGTGAAGTGTTCTACCTTTGTCATCGTGTTGCTTATCCCTTTTCCCTTGCTGACAATTTAATTAAGTTTGAACTATATTTGGTATTTTGTTATCTGTGGAACTTGAAAGACATCTTCTGATTGTTGCCATCTATTCTCCCACTTTTAATCTGGGCATTTAAACCATGTTTGAAGCTGTCGATTCAAAAGAATGGGTTTTCAACCTTTTATCTTATTATACAGTCTGTGATTTGATTTGATTGTAGGAAGCTTGAGATAGTTGTGTTCATTTTAGATTGTTTGTTAGAAAGTATCTATATTACATATAGGATATTCTTTGCTTATTAATTATTAGAAAGTTATATAGTTGTTGCCTCAAGCTTGTTGCCTCCCTTTGCCTCAAATAGAAATATCAAATTGAATTCTTGATACAATAAAGATACAACTATTGTTCTGAATATATATATATATATATATATATATATATATATATATATATATATATATATATATATATATATATAAATATTCTGTTTGGTGCTAGGTGATATTTTTTTTTGGAAACTTATATGGATAAGAGTTTGATTGGATGACGTGATTGGAATTCAAAGGCATACAAGGATGGGGTCGAAGCATTTCTTAAATTTGCATATAAAAATAAAAATGCTGAGACGACCCATATCTATTGCCCATGTAGTAGATGTGTAAGTCGGATTTATCAAATTGACAGACTGTGGAGGTTCCATAGAGATGTATAGGTTTTAAAGGAGTTATATGGATTGGATATATCATGGGGAGTTTTTTTTTGGTGGTTTGGGTAATAACACCTATAGTATAAGAGATGATATGTCGGTTGATGAAAGTGAAGCTGGATTAAATGAATGTACTAAAATGGTAGCAATGGTACGAGAGGGAATGAGATTCTCATGTATCACAGAAAATATGGGTTGCAAAGAAGAGCCCATGATGGAATAAAACTTGTGGTCCGATGAATACATGCCAAGATATTTCAAACTTCTAAAAGAAGCATAATGCAATTTGTACAAGAATTGTCCTAAGGGTGTCACTGAGCTATCATTTGTTGCCGAACTTTTACACCTGAAACAACTTAATGGATTGACAAATCGTTCTTTGACAATGTTATTGGGCTTCTTAAAAAGGTGTTTCCATGTGCCAAGTTTCCAAAATCATACTATCAAGCTAGTAAGCTAACTACTGACTTGGGGTTCACTTACGAAATGTGGGATGCCTACCATAATAGTTGTATGTTGTTTCGAAATGAAACTGAGAATCTCGACAAATGTGAGATTTGTGGGGCTTCTAAATATAAAAGTAATATTGCCAATGAGGGTGATCTTGCTCCGATTGACCAGGGTAATAAAGTTTCTCAAAAAAAGTTTCAATAATTTCATTTAAAACCAAGACTTCAACGATTGTTTTGGTCATCGCATAAAACTTTACTTATGAAATGGCATGTTGAGAAGCAGATAGATGATGGTGTAATGAGGTAGCCGGCAGATTCTCGCGCTTCGAAAGTGTTTGATGAGCATAATCCACCCTTTGCTGCAGACAGTCGTAACGTTAGACTTGGGTTAATTTGTCAACCAGAATACTAGATTGCGGGGGCAGACACAGCCAGCTACGTATATTGAAGTGCAACCCACTTCACTATACGGTCACGACTGTCTAAATACATGAGGGTTTAACTACAAGCCATCAGACTCTTATGGTCATGAGAAAGCCTATTGTCTCAATCTCAAGCAAGTAATAGCAGTTACAAGATGTCAGAGCACCAAATATACAATAGTAAGGCGTCCCATACATTACAATTTGGATGATCATGAAACTAGTCGTACAAAATGTGGAGACTAACAAGAGTTTCAGTCATACATGATCAACCCTAGGATTTGTTAATCATGCTACAGCCCGTAGGTAGACAGTAAGTAAAGTACAATTGAGCTAAAACGTGCTCGTCGGCTAAACGCCTCAACAGAATATTTTACAAAAGAGTGGCAGAGCAAAATAAAATCCACTTGTTGCCAAGGTTACGCCTGGTGGTCACCATCTGGCTGGAAGGTAGGGAGATCCTCTGGAGCTGCTCCGGTATCTGGCCATATAAAACCAGCTGGGTCAGATCCCAGGAAGAGCAAGTGCCACAAATGAGGCTTCATTTAAGAAATAAACCAGCATATCAGAACATAAAATAAAAAGGATAATAATAAGACATGAAATCTAAATAGAGCAATAAATATCATGTGGATGAGAAATCATTCTGATCAGTTATTGATAAGGTAAGCATAAGCAATCATGTTCTAAAGTAGCCAGATACTGGAACAATGACAAGGCTTGGACTGGTTAAACACCATCCAACATTCACGGCCAAGCAATAAGTACGGCTTGATACTTTAACTAACTAGGGTTATCACAGGCCTAGTTACTAACAAGATGCAATGAGATTGATCCAACAGCCACAAGCCCTGCAGACCATCCAGGTTATCCGGACGACATTAGGGGTTCAGTTCATGTGGGTACATCGTCCAAGAAACGCATGTACCGTTAAGTAGCTTGGGGGGTGCAATACATGACAGTGTGCTGGAAATGTGTCCTACTCGACGGCAGGCTACAAATTCTATGATGGGGCGCCCAGATAACAGGATTGCCTGTAACTGAGAAATCTCTTCATGACTACTTGATTATTTTAGTTATTTATCCTTAATCAGTTTCAGTAGGTACCCCTGACCGTGGTACTCATGGGTCCCTGCCCTAGACATGATGCAAGACAATATTGGTTCATTTGTACAAACACAATCGTCCACGGTATCCAGGCCATTCATTCTTGTCATGTCAGGCTAGCCGTCACAACAGCATTCAATAGTTCCCACCATGCTTACTTGTCATATCATGCCATGTCATGTCACGTCAAATTACTTGTTAGACCATGCCGTGTACAACCATCATTCCAATCGTACCATCCAACCGTGATTATCAAGTTCATGACAAGTGCACGAACATAGAAAGGCGATCGGGGTACGCCAAAGGCTCAAGACTCTACGCTAGTGAAACTACGCTAGGCCAAGGGGCCCCGAGCGTAAGATAGCTTTACGCGGGAAAGACCAAGGAAAAGATAGCTCTACGCGAGCAAAGCTGCACGCGAGCGAGACTCTACGCGAGCAAGCACTCTACGCGAGCGGAGCCCTACGCGAACGAGCACTCCACGCGAACGGAGCAGCCCCTGCATAGAGTTGGAACGAACCCGGCGTAGAAGAGATTATGCTGGCACGCAAATGCGTGTGCGTAGAGGGGAAAATACTACGCGAGCACGTAAAACGTGTGCGTAAAAGGGGAAAACACTATACGAGCACGTAAAACGTGTGCGTAAAGGGAGGACACTACGCGGGCACATAAAACATGTGCGTAAAGGCTCGTCTTCTCCCCAAGGCCAAGGCAAGCAGCCATGTGACTCAAGAACTCAAGAACGCCATCTCGGCCAAGACTTGATCCACCCATTCAAAGGCCAAACTTGCATAAAATCGAGATTCCTACTACATGGAACTCTCAATCTCCGGAAACAACCAAGTTTAGTAGATTAAAATCCAAGAAATCCGAAAATATAACAAACTTAGATCTACAAGAAGTAAACCATGAAATTTGAAAATGCTAAGTACTAAAGTGTCATAGAATCTCGTAAGGAAGACAATAGAACAACGAAAATGGAGATCCTCCATGAAGCAAGTTGCACTTGCCTAAGCCTCTCTTTTGGTAGGTGGAGAGAGTAATGAGGAAGAAGGAGTCTAATGAGAAAAATGAATGAGGAGAGAGAAGGGGTTGTTGGGTTAATAAATGAGGGATGGTGGTAGGTAGGAGTTTGCATACTAACCCAAACCGAACCAAACCAAGCCGAACCCAACCGAACCTGATGCATTCCAAGGCCAAAATAGACCACACAAACCATGAAATGCTAACTAACCCATGCCAATGCAAAAAATCCAAGACTAGCCAGCCAGGACAAGTCGAAATACGGGTCCGAGATACTTACACGTATACCAAAATACGTATAACAAAATCTGAGGGTGACAACTCTACCCACCTTAAAAGAATTTCGTCATCGGAATTTAATCAAGAGGCTAGAGATGTCGAGCAAGATATACTAATCACAAGCAAGTTATAACTAGGCAATCAATCAAGCAATCATTCATGCAAGCAAGGAAGTTGAGGGCATAAGGCATAAGAAAGACATTATACCTTACGAGTCAAACAGAACGGGATATCGCGATCGGATATCATCCTCACGCTCCCATATTAACTCACCCAAAGAATGATGACCCCAAGCATTACGGACTAACTTGATAGTCTTATTCTTGAGTATCTTCTCTCTTCGGTCCAATATGGATACGGGTCTCTCCTCATACGAAAGGTTGGTACCAACAACCAATTTCGAATGATCAAGGACATGACTCGGGTCCGGGATATACCGTCGCAATTGGGATACATGGAAGACATCATACACCGTACGTAACGACAGCGGAAGAGCGAGACGATAGGATACATCACCTACTCGCTCTAGAATGTCGAACGACCCTATATACCTAGGACTAAGCTTTCCCCGTACGCCAAAATGAATGGCGCCACAAGTAGGCGAGATCCTATGGAATACATGGTCGCCGATAGAAAATTCAAGGGGACGCCGATGAGAATTGGCCCAATGACGCTGGCGATCTTGTGCAACTCGAAGATAATCTCTGACTTGTCGGAGCACCTCAATAGTCTGTGTGACATCTTTGGACGAAGTATCTGCCTCTCGCCTATATCGTCCTATGCTAGCGGAGATCTGTACTTTCTGCCGTACAAGGCCTCAAAGGGTGCCATTTGGATACTGGCCTTGAAACTGCTGCCATAGGAGAACTCCACGAGATGCAGGTGATCTTCCCACGAACCAAGGAAGTCGAGTGTACCTGATCGCAACATATCTTCAAGAGTCTGGATCGTGCGCTCTGACTGACTATCTATCTGCGGATGATAAGCTGAACTGAACTTGCAACGAGTCACCAAACTTTTCTGAAGACTCTGCCAAAAGTGCGATATGAAACTTGAATCTTTGTCGGACACAATACTGACTGGTACTCCATGCAACCTGACTATCTGCCTGAGGTATAATTATGCTAGCTGATTCGTCGACTGACCAATCCTGAAAGAAAGAAAATGAGCTACCTTGGTGAGTCTATCGACTATAACCCAGATAGCATCTCTCCCAGCTGGGGATCTAGGTAATCCAATTACAAAATCTATGGTAATGTGCTTCCATTTTCATTCTGGAATCAGTAAAGGTTGAAGAAGTCCAGCCGGTCTCTGAAGTTCAGCTTTAACTTGCTGGCAAACTAAACATCGAGAGACAAACCGGGCTATCTCCCTCTTCATGCCATTCCACCAAAAATGCTGTCGAATATCACAATACATCTTCGTACCGCCCGGATGAATCGAATACTGAGAAATGTGAGCTTCTGCCATGATCTTCTGTCTGACATCTCCACCAGGTACACAAAGATGCCTTCCATGTTGAAGTGTACCGTCCTCATGGATACATAACTCTGGTCTTCATCTTGCTGCATATTCTGCCCTAAGCCGCTGAAGCTTAGAATCGGCTGACTGAGCTAACTTTATCCTCTCCACTATACTGGACTGAACTTGCATACTGGCCATCAATGCCACATTGGTAGGAAGGACAACCTCTATATCCATCTTCTGAAGATCTGCTAACAACTCTGGTTGTGCTGTTAGAAAATAAACTCTGGCTCTCCTGCTCAATGCATCTGCAACAACGTTGGCCTTCCCAGGATGATACTACAGGTTGATGTCATAATTCACAAGTAGCTCTAGCCATCTTCTCTGACGCATGTTAAGATCCTTCTGAGTGAACAAATACTTAAGACTCTTGTGGTCGATAAAAATCTCCACCCTATCTCCATACAAGTAGTGCCTACAAAGCTTAAGTGCAAACACTACTGCTGACAGTTCCAAGTCGTGGGTTGGGTAATTCCTCTCATGATTACTAAGTTGACGTGATGCATAAGCTATTACCTCCCCATGCTGCATCAAAACATATCCTAAACCTCTGTCTGAAGCATCACAATACACTGAGAATCTCCCGGTCCCATCTGGAAGCGTAAGAATGGGCACCGTCATCAAGCCTCGCTTCAACTTTTCAAAAGAATCCTGACATTCTGCTGTCCAAGCAAACTGCACATCCTTGCGGGTCAACTGGGTCATAGGTGCTAAAATCCATGCAAAGTCTGAAACAAATCGCCGGTAGTAGCCGACCAAGCCAAGAAAACTGTAAACTTCTGCAACTGTGCTGGGTACCGACCATGACTCTATAGCCACTATCTTCTGGGGGTCCACTTCTACTCCACCCCCAGTGATGATATGACCCAAGTATGAAATACGATCGAGCCAGAACTCGTATTTACTAAACTTTGCATACAACTGTATTCTCGGAGAATTTGGAGGACAACTATGAGATACTGCTTATGCTCCGCTTCACTCTTGCTGTAGACCAGGATGTCATCTATGAACACAATCACGAACTGATCCAAATAAGGTATGAAGATACGATTCATGAGGTCCATGAATATAGCCGGTACATTGGTTGCTCCAAAAGGCATAACAAGGAACTCCCAATGCCCATACCTGTATCTAAATGCCGTCTTCGGATGTCCTGCTCTCTGACTCTGATCTGGTGGTATCCTGACTGCAATTCAATCTTCGAAAATACGGATGCCCTTTTGAGTTGATCAAACAAGTCATCTATCCTCGGAAGAGGGTATCTGTTCTTGATTGTCACTGAGTTTAAGGTACGATAGTCAACACATAATCTGGACGTACCATCCTTCTTTTTCATAAGAAGCATCGGGACTCCCCAAGGCGATCCACTAGCACGGATGAATCCCTTGGTCCTAAGTTCTTCAATCATCTTATACAAGATCTCCAATTCTGACGATGTCATCCGGTAGACTCTCTCTGACACTGGTGCTGTTTCGGGGATCAAGTCTATGGTGAACTCGATTTCTCTCTCTGGTGGCATACCTGGAAGTTCCTCGGGGAAAACATCGGGAAACTCTTCTATGACTCTGGGAAATTTAACTGCTGCTGCAACTGCCATCCGCAATACTGGAGGAGAAAGTTCTATTCCGCCTCAGAAAAATGAAAACTCTGGCTCACCAGGGATACTAAAAATAATCTTGCCAATATGACAATCTATTCTAGCATATTGGTCCCTCAACCAATCCATCCCTAAGACCACATCATAATTGGCTATCGGGAATTCTATCAACCTAGCGGGAAACTCTCTACCGCTAACTACGATCCGACACGAAGAAAACACTCTATCTACCCCCACAAGTCCATTACCAGCAAGTATATTGAGCCTTACTGATAATGACTCGGGCTCCAGTCCTATCCGTGTCACAAATTGTGCAGACATAAATGAATGCGATGCACCAGAATCAAATAATCACTACAACAGATATGGGATATGATAGCGTGCGCTGAACGCTGTAGAATGCATATTATAGCATATTCCGTCCGCTATATATGCCCCCACTATAATAACCCCATGTACAAGAACGCTATAAAGTTATAGCGTTCACGAACGCTATTCATGGATTATAGCGTTCATTGACGCTATAGACGATGTATAACGTTTTGAAACGCTGTATGACAGTTATAGCACTTAGTAACGCTATAGAACTTTAATAGCATTCATGAACGTTATTAATTTATTGTAGCGTTCATGAACGCTATAGACATGTTATAGCAATTACAAACGCTATATAGTTTACATAGCCTTTACGAACGCTATATATCTGCTTTTCGATATATATCTGCTTTTTATAGTATTTCTTTCCTGCTATTATATGTGCAACAATAGCATGTCAGAATGCTATTGCAGAGTCAAAATTCTGTATTCGAAAATTTGCATAATACAGCACATCAGAATACTATTGCAGATAATGCCACAGTTACACAAAATGCAGGTATTCAAAAATTTAAATGTGAATCAATCACAGAATGAATTCCGAACATAAGTAAATTCATTATTTTCACTGTCTAATATATGTAGAACAACGAAGTAGTACCAAACATTCAAAATCCTTAATTTCTCCATGTAGAACAACGAAGTAGTACCAAACATATGTCCAAAAATTAAACATTAACAGTGTAGTCAGCTACATATATCCCAAAATGTTGACTATCTAACATTTAGCTCCCTTCGAGCCTATCCACAACCAAAACTCCTCAGAAAGCATCGTCTTCCTTCATCCAACCTACACAAAAATAGTGGGAAATCATTAGTGTAAAGAAAACCATCTCGAGCCGATCCAGACAAGTGACGAAAAGTAAATTATTGGGATAGGAAAAGTGATGCCTTACCAGTACACTAATTGAGTCTTATGTGTTTATATATTCTGTTGTAATTGTAAGTGTTCTCAACTCTTCTTCTCATTTTTTGACTGAAAGCTTGAAAGGACTAATAAGTTCCAACTGAGTGCGTGCATTTTTTCATATAGATGAAGCTGATATCGCTAAATGTGGTCTATACTAAAGACTTATCAGTACAGACCAAAGCTTTCAGTTTTCCATATCTGTTGTGTAGTAGAAAATAGGTTTTCTGTAGGTAAAGTTCAGTAAGGTATTATGTGCAGATATTTACTCTCCAATGTGCATTAGATCATACGCTCTAGTGTTCAGTAAACAGTAGATTATAAGTTCAGATTATTGAAGAAGTGTGCAGTTTGTAGTTTTAGCCATGACTGAGATTATTAGCTAACCTGCTGAGTAAATCCTACATAATCAGCAAACAAGGTTTGTTATGTGATGGAGAAAATTTGACCTGCTCGGACAAAGATGTTGCCCCATCCAGACCACCACTAGTAGCAACTTTTACAGCAATAACACTTCCTTCGGTTTCCAAAATTATCCTGTAATACCAGCAAACAATGAACTCAGATAAGCATGTGTGTAAGTCCAGCTTCAGAAAGTTCCTGAACATCGTGTCCTCGTGTCCGTAACTCAAAAGTTTGTAATTCCAACTAAACAATGATCAAAATCAACCAAAATTAGCAACTTACCCCCCATCAACAATCTCATCAAGGCATAAAAGGATCATATCCAAATTTTCGAGTGCGGTCCTTTTATCTGCATTGTTCCTGAAGGAAGCAACACATTTTAGTTGTTAGGACGACCAAGTGAAAACGGAAAGCAAAGGTAACTGCAACAAATAAGACCTGAGAAGAAGGCCCACTGCATCAAAGAAACCCTGGAGAACTGTTGCTAAGATGAGCTCATTTTCCTCATCTCCCCCGGTAACAAAAAAGTGGAGGTCCTGAATAAACTTGTAGACAACAATGCAACTATCGAACATAGCTCTCTCAGCTGCAGATGGCAAGTAGAATACAATTAGAACATATAGAAACTTAACAATTAGCTATTCTGCACGAGGAATGAAGTATTATATAAAAATTCTAATATAGTATATGAAATTTGAACATTAAGCATATGACATTCATTTCAGGTAATACAGAAGAAGAAAAATTGTTACTCGCATTGAACTACCAAAAACAAAGGAAACCATAAGCACCAAGAGACAAAATGCATATCAAGATGGTATGCATATCAGACAATTACCAATCAGAAGCCACTCCAGAGGGATTCCGGATTACATCACATGGTATACAAACATTTTGGTATTAACAAACAAATGCACCAATTTGTCAATAACTTGACCAAAAAATACGAAAACATACTGCCAATAAAACTAATGTAAATGCACAAGCTGACAAGAAGAAATATGCATGAGGAAAGAAGAATACAGATGTGGTTTCCAACCAATATGAAGAGCATATAAGAATAAAAAGATATCTAATACCAAATCAGCAACATATTGGAAACTTCGAGTTTGTTTTCCATCCCCATAAACAGTCATTAGTTGTCCACGGATGGCCTGCCATAAAATTATCAAGATCAACTAATCATGAGGTTGATACATTTGATGATGTCTATATACATAAATAATCGCATGAAGAAAGCAATAAATCAAGGGTTTCTGTTATATAAGGACAGAGAAAACCTGGGCAATGAAATTGCTGACGACCCGTCCATCATCTATGCACATTCGAGGCCCGTATGTATTGAAGATACGCGCAATACGAACCTGAAAGTTTGCAAGTTATTCCAAGCAATTGCAATAGAAAAATACAGAGTAGACATCTTGTGTTCTGCTATGTAATAACATTATAGGAGCTAGCAGCAAATCTACTATTTAGACCGGAGGATAAAATCATCCAGTTAGAAAGTAGTCTAGTAAATCATTGTTAGGATCTTAAGAAAAAAAATTGTGTGTATTGCATGGCTGCCCCCCATCTCTCTTTCATGGGAGCCTCATCGGCTCCCATGCTGTTCAGACTTTATATGCACGTCAAAATGCAACACAAGCAAATGTACATCTTATCAAGATGACCGACAAGCCTGGTTTAAAATTGACAAAGTACACTCAACTCGTAAATGAAACCCAGTAAAATTTGCATAATAGATCTCATCATATATATATGTATTTTGCAACATGGTTACCTCCACTTGTAATTAAGCAACAAAAAAAATCGAAGAAAATCAAAAAAATCAATCTTACTTCTTCACCGCTTCGCCGGTGGCCTTGGCCGCCGCAGAATCGGGGGCCTTCTCCTCGTCCTCTTCGTTGTCCTTCGCTTCTCCTATGTCTGAACCCACCAAACAGAAACAAGAATTTTAACTTGAATCCATCAAATCAACAAGAAATGCTTCAAATCGGGAAAAGAGAGACAGGAGCGCTCACCTTCGTGTCCGGAACGGAAATTAGGGTTCGTAAAGTTAGGGTTTCGAGGCGTCTGCAAACAAAAATTGAGAGGAGGGGGGAGTAAAACCCTAGGATTTTGGGGTTTCGTAGAGGGAGGAGGGAAGCTAGGGTTTCTGGGGAAGGGGGGAAATGAAATGGTCTGTAGATGGGGAATAGGAAAAAGGTTAAGTGGGAAACTAAAAGTGAAAAATTGTGGAAGGATCTTTAAGAGGGAAATGAAAAGTTGTATGAAAATTTAAATTTTAAACTTTCTGTTATCATCTTTTCTTTTTGCACAAATTTAGGATAAACGTTTTATTTTTATATTTAATTTATGTTATAAAAATTTATTTTCAAAAATTGGGTATATTTCAATAAATATTTTATACCCAAAATATAATCATTATATCCCTTAAGAATATAATTTTATATACTATTATTTTTTTAAAAAAATTCTTTCTTATTTATTTATTTATTATTTATTTATTGTTTTTTTTTGCTTTTTTTTGAAAAAAGTTCAATAGTTTTTTTTAAGAATGATTTTTTTAAAGGATTTTTTTTGTTGTTTTCTCAGTTAATATTATTTTTATTTTTTTATTATTTTTTACCTGGAATATGGGTCTTCAATTACAATGCACAAAAATGCATGTCGTAAATGAGTCTCTAATTACAACACGCAAAAATGCATGCCATAAATGAGTATTCATTTTCAAACATAAGACATCATTTTGTTATGGACGGTACCGATTTAATTTCTAAAAATCCAACGGACGGGGTCGCCCGCTATCGAGAACGCTATAAATTATACAGCAAAACTGAATCGCTCCTATAACTTATTTTTTTAATATAAAATAGAAAACTGTGTTGCTTCTCCCATGATTGGAACAGTAGATAGTTCAATTGTGAGCATTCGATTAACTAGGTTAACCGAACCGAATTACCAAATACCGAATTCGACCGAAAATCGAATAACAAAAAATGAAACCGACCGAAATACCCCGTACCGAACCAAACCGAACGGAATAAATCTGTTCAATTTTCAGTTTATTTGGTTTAACCAATATTTCAGTTTATTTATAATTTTTTGTTGTCAATATATATAGTAACTAAATGTACAAAGATATATTTCGTATATATATTACTAAATTTTCTTATTCGGTTTACTAGGGAGAGGAATTTTAGATAAAATTTCTGAAAGGTTAGTGGGATTAAACCGAAACCGCTCTTTGACATATGTAGGGGTGCTGAGCCTTCTGTTTATTCGCGGTTTCAACCGAAACAAAATAGTCAACACCAAATAAACCAAAATTCAAAAACTACAAAACCGAAACCGAACCAAAATTAACCAAAACCAAAACCGAACTGAACCAAATAAACTATTTGGTTATTTGATCGATTTATTCGGTTAAACTGAATAAATAGAAATCATATTTTAATTATATTAAAGAAATTATAAGTTTGTACACTTTTTTGTTATATGTCAAAAATATATCAAAAGTAGGACTTCAATATTTTTTTTTTTGATATATATATATCAAAAGTAGGACTTCAATATTTTTTTTTTGATATATATATATCAAAAGTAGGACTTCAATATATATATATATATATATATATATATATATATATATATATATATATATATAATTGTTGCTTTCAAATATATACAAAAATATATATATATATATATATATATATATATATATACATATATATATATATATATATATATATATATATATATATATATATATATATATATATATAATTGTTGCTTTCAAATATATACATTTTTAGTCACTATAAATATACATAGAATTAGGATTTTTATAAATTAATAAATCTTATTGGGGTTTTCGGTTTTAAACCGAAACCGAATAAAAAAATTTAGTATTTTCGAAACCGCGAAATCCCACCAATTTTTTTTTCAAATGAACCGAATCTCTTATTCGGTTAGGTTCGATTCGGATTTCGGTCCAAAACCGAATAATGCTCACCCTTACACATACGGGCACAACAATGGTCAGAAAAAACTATACCTTTAACAGCTTGCATAATGAACGCTATTGATAATGACACTTCTAATAGCGGGGAGGCATAAACGCTATAGATAAACTGCTATTGTATGAACTTTTAATAGCATTTCCTATGAACGCTATGGATGACGATATTATAATAGCAGGGAGGCTCAAACGCTATAGATAAACTGCTATGGTATTACCTTTTAATAGCACTGACTAATGAACGCTATTGATGATGACATTCTATAACAGGGAGGCTGGAACGCTATAGGTAAACTGCTATTGTATGCCCTATTTGTTGTAGTGAATGCTGATGCTGGAAAGGAGTTGACAAGAATAGTACCTTCCACTACCTCACCTGATGCTAACTCCTCCTCCACGGTCAGAGCCATCACTTGACCTTGCCCTCTGGGTGCTGGTCCCCTCTGTTGGAAACCTCTCTGGCGGTTCTGGACCTGAGCTTGGACTTGTGCAAACTGCTGGGGGTTCTGCTGCTGAAATGCTTGGGCCTGAGGCGGCAAGGGCCTCGAAAACGGGTACTGTTGCTGCTGCTGGACTTGTACTGGGGCTGGCCCCCTAACCGAGGGACTAGAAAAGGTCGAAGAAGATGAACTCCCCTTACTCGGGCAGTTCCCAACCCTGTGGTCCGGTGCCCCACAAACCAAGCACAAACCCTGTGCTCTGCGACATTCTGATACCACATGCCCTGGCTTCCTACAATGAGTGCAACTCATGGCGGAAGACTGCTTTTGCTGCTGCTGCTGAGGTTGTGTCGGGGTCAAATACGGAGTCGACGTAACGGAAGCCGTCCGCCTTGGAGCTCCAATGGTCAAGGCCCTAGCTGCCGGGGCTGGTGCGGAAGACTGGTTCATCTGGCCGTGAGACCGCTTCCATCCCCCAGTTCTGTCTACAATTCTCTGAGAGGTATACTCATGCCTCTTCGTCGCTCACAATAGTGCATCAAAAGTCTGGTGCTCAAACTGCTCCACTGCTAGTAAAATCTCCAGGTGGAGTCCCTGCTGGAACCGATGAGCTCTGTCGGACTCGGTCGCCACCAAGGTGGGAGCAAACCGACTGAGCCTGGAAAACTCGACCGCATATCCATCGACCGTCTTGTCCATATACTTCAAATTAGTGAACCTCGTCTGTAGATCATACCGAGCTACAGAGTCAAAATACTTGGTCCGAAATCTCTCACAGAATACTGTCTAGGCAATAGGTACCATTAATCCAACATACTTTGCCACCCACCAGCTGCGGGCTATATCCAATAACTACAGGCGCACCACAGCCACCTTCTCTTTTTCAGGGATCTTGGCTGCTTCTAGAATAACCTCAGTGTCTTACAGCCAAGCATCTGCGGCAATAGCATCTTCGCTGTCATCGAAGAAGGGAGGATTCAAGCGCTTGAAGCTGTTGGCCTCACTGTTACCTCTGCTCATAGCATCTTGTACTGTCTGGTGTATTGCATCACCCCGGCGATCCTGTGATGCAAACAACTCCCTGATGAGTCCAACCAAGACTTAATCATCCTGCCTTGCAGGCTGGGCTGGCTGTACTGGGGTTCTGGACCTCCGGGAAGCATATGACTCGGGAAGCTGCTCCTGAGTGATGAGCTTGATCTTCTTGTTGCGGGGGTACTCGTTGAGCTCCTTCCAGCTAATTGATAGGACTACGAAACAATAAGGAAGGACTAGGACAGATCAAAGATACAAGCATGTGATCAGGTCAAGATTTCAGGAATTTAGAGGATACGAGCAGAGATCAAGGGCGAGTGCTGATTAAGACATCTATTCGGTAAACCCTCACATATCTTGATTCATAAGACCTGCATGGACCACCACTTAAACCGTGTCACCCCCAGAACCAGAATACTGGAGTACGGGGGCAGACACAAACAGCTACGTATATTAAAGTGCAACCCACTTCGCTATACGGTCACGGTTGTCTAGATACAAGAGGGTTTAACTACAAGCCATCAGACTCTTATGGTCATGAGCAAGCCTATTGTCTCAATCTCAAGCAAGTAATAGCAGTTATAAGATGTCAGAGCACCAAATATACAATAATAAGGCGTCCCATACATTACATATTTGGATAGTCATGAAGCTAGTCGTACAAAATATGGAGACTAGCAAGAGTTTCAGTCATACATGATCAACCCTAGGATTCGTTAATCATGCTACAGCCCGTAGACAGACAATAAGTAAAGTGCAATCGAGCTAACACGTGCTCGTCGGCTAAACGCCTCAACAGAATATTTTTACAATAGAGTGGGAGAGCAAAATAAAACCCACTCGTTGCCAGCGTTACGCCTGGTGGTCACCATCTGGCTGGATGGTAGGAAGATTCTCTGGAGCGGCTCCGATATCTGGCCATACAAAACCAGCTGGATCAGATCCCAGGAAGAACAAGTGCCACAAATGAGGCTTCACTTAAGTACTAAAACTAGCATATCAGAATATAAAATAAAAAGGATAATAATAAGACATGAAATCTAAATAGAGCAATAAATATCATGTGGATGAGAAATCATTCTGATCAGTTATTGATACGATAAGCATAAGCAATCATGTTCCGAAGTAGCCAGGTACTGGAACAATGACAAGGCTTGGACTGGTTAAACTCCATCTAACATTCACGGCCAAGCAATAAGTACGGCTTGATACTTTAACTAACTAGGTTTATCACATGCCTAGTTACTAACAAGATGCAATGAGATTGATCCAACAGCCACAAGCCCTGCAGACCATCCAGGTTATCCGGACGACATTAGGGGTTGAGTTCACGTGGGTACATCGTCCAAAAAATGCATGTACCCTTAATTAGCTTGGGGTGTGCAACACATGACACTGTGCTGGAAATGTGCCATACTCGACGGCAGGCTACAAATCCCATGATGGGGCGCCCAGATAACGGGATTGCCTGTAGCTGGGAAATATCTTCATGACTACTGGATTATTTTAGTTATTTAGCCTTAATCAGTTTCAGTAGGTACCCCTGACCATGGTACTCAGGGGTCCCTGCCCTAGACATGATGCAAGATAATACTGGTTCATTTGTACAAACACAATCGTCCACGGTGTCCAGGCCATTCATTCTTGTCATGTCAAGCTAGCCGTCGCAACAGCATTCAATAGTTCCCACCATGTTTACTTGTCATATCATGCCATGTCATGTCACATCAAATTACTTGTTAGACCATGTCGTGTACAACCATCATTCCAATCGTACCATCCAACCGTGATTATCAAGTTCATGACAAGTGTACGAACATAGAAAGACGATCGGGGTACGCCAAAGGCTCAAGACTCTACGCTAGTAAAACTACGCTAGGCTAAGGGGCCCCGAGCGTAAGATAGCTTTACGCGGGCAAGACCAAGGGAAAGACAGCTCTACGCGAGCAAAGCTGCACGCAAGCGAGACTCTACGCGAGCAAGCACTCTACGCAAGCGGAACCCTACGCGAGCGAGCACTCCACGCGAGCGGAGCAGCCCCTGCGTAGAGTTGGATCGAACCCGGCGTAGAAAAGATTACGCTGGCACACAAATGCGTGTGCGTAGAGGGGGAAACACTACACGAGCACGTAAAACGTGTACGTAAAAGGGAAAACACTACGCGAGCACGTAAAACGTGTGCATAAAGGGAGGACACTACGCGAGCACGTAAAATGTGTGCGTAAAGGGTCGTCTTCTCCCCAAGGCCAAGGCAAGCAGCCATGGGACTCAAGAACTCAAGAACCCCATCTCGATCAAGACTTAATCCACCAATTCAAAGGCCAAACTTGCATAAAATTGAGATTCCTACTACATGGAACTCGCAATCTCCGAAAACAACCAAGTTTAGTAGATCAAAATCCAAGAAATCCAAAAATACAACAAACTTAGATCTATAAGAAATAAACCATAAAATTTAAAAATGCTAAGTACTAAAGTGTTATAGAATCTCGTGAGGAAGACAATGGAACAATGAAAATGGAGATCCTCCATGAAGCAAGTTGTACTTGCCTAAGGCTCTCTCTTGGTAGGTGGTGAGAGTAATGAGGAAGGAGTTTAATGAAAAAAAATAAATGAGAGAAAAGGGGTTGTTGGGTTAATAAATGAGGGATGGTGGAAGGTAGGGGTTTGCATACTAACCCAAACCGAACCAAACCAAGCCGAACCCAACCGAACCCCATGCATGCTAAGGCCAAAATAGACCACACGAACCATGAAATACTAATTAACCTAGGCCAATGCAAAAAACCCAAGACTAGCCAGCCAGGGCCAGTCGAAGTACGGGTCCGAGATACGTACACGTATACCAAAATACGTATAACAAATTCTGAGGGAGACATAATTACCGATGGATTTAATCCGTTTGGTAATATGAGTATTGCTCATGGTACTTGGCATGATGTAGTCGTCCCTTACAACTTACCCCCATGGTTGTGCATGAAGCAACCTAACTTAATTTTGCCTATTCTTATTGATGGACCAAAAGGTCCCGGTGATAAGATTGATGTTTATTTGCAAATGTTAGTGGAGGAGTTGAAAGAGCTTTAGGAGTTTGGTGTTTGTACTTATGATGCATCAACCAAACAGTTGTTTCAGCTAAATGAAGCACTATTGTTCACAATTATTAACTTTTTTGCATATGTTATGTTATCAGGATGGAGCACATAAGGTTAATTTGCTTGCCCTTATTGTAATAGGGATCACCAAGCTACCTGATTGACAAATGGTAGCAAGTATTGTTATTAGGGTCATCATACATTCTTACCGGTGCGGCATAAGTTTAGAAGAGAGAGGGTAACTTTTAGTGGAAAGTTAGAAATAAGGCCACCACCTTTGACATTATCTGGAACACAAGTGTTAAAGCAGTTGAATGACCTCAATATTTTAACTGAATATAAGAAGGGGGCATGTTTAGAAAGAGGAGGAAGAACATGTAAAAGAGAAAGATATACTAAGTCTACCAAAAACCAGTTTGGGTTGGAAGAAGAAGAGCATCTTTTCTACTACAATATTGGGAACTTAATTTGATTCACCACAATCTAAATGTTATGCATATTGAAAAGAATGTGTGTGATAATGTCATTTTTACGTTGCTAGGTAATAAAGGCAAAACAAATAATAATTTAAAGGCTCGAAAAGACCTCAAAGATTTGAAATTTTGATTAGAGCTACATCCTCAACCACAAGGAAGAACTCTAGAGTACTTGTCTCCAGCTGAGTTCAATGAGCAACAAAGAAAATGACATTTTCTTAAATGTGTTGCGAGATGAAGTCCCTGACGGTTATTCATCTAATATATTACAGTACATGTATACAAAAGAGCGGAGTATATTGTTGGCCTATTCCATGGTCACACCCGATTTTAATAATCGACATGAAGTCAATACACAAAATATACGAACTGCTGCTAATCATTTCAGGACGTGCAAAATCAATATCAACAAGCGTACTACTGCATCATCAAAGCACATAAATCATCTGTTTGAAGCTTACCTTCATTGGAATCCAGTCCGAGTCATTTTACAATTTATTATGTATTTTATCTTTATTGAGTCTAGGATATAAATTGTAAGATCGACTAGGTAATACTGGCTAAGGTTAATCTTAGTCCACTTTTCTATAAAACCTACCCATTCATATTCCATCCACCAAAAAGTTCAATTGCATTTTTGTAATAGAATTTGACAAATGTTCAATATTCTCCTAGACAGAACTCAAACCGAGTTCGGTCCGAACTCTGCCCGAGTTCGGTCTGTGTAAATTCAAATATTTGTTGCCTCCAAATCTGCATGCAACGTTCATATACGAAATCTTTGCGTCATAACTCTGCCAGAACTCTATCCGAGTTCGGTCCTAGAAAACACCTATAAATAGAAGAGAGTTTTTCATTTCAAATCACTCATTCATTCCTCATCTTCTCTTCTCTATTCAATAAGTATTTTCACCCGATCAAAAGTTTTCATATCACACCTACACTCCTCTTAGCCAAAAGCCAATAATATCTATTTCGATCTAGAGTCTTTTGGTCTCAAGTGTTGTAAAGAGGTTGTTCAAAGTATAGAAATTATCTCTGTTGTGGAGCCGGTCGTGCGCTCGTCACCAAGCACGGTGTTGTGAAGTTGGTCGTACACTTGTCACCAAGCACGGTGTTGTAAGAGACTATAAGCTCTCAATTAGTTTGTGCCTTAGTGGATTAACATCGAGCAAGAGTACTCGAGACTGGATTAGTCCTCTCAGAGGGATACTAGTATACATCGCTGTGTCACTGAGTTTGATTTCTCTCTCTCTTGTTTTATTTATTTACTGTCTCTTATTTACTGCCATAGCTATTTGTTTAATTTTTTTAAAATTGGTGATTATTTTTCTGCTGCACTCGCACTCACTCTATTCACCCCCCTCTAGAGGATCTCAACGGTCCTACAATTGGTATCAGAGCAGGTTATATTCTAATATAACAAAAGCTCAGAGAGTATATATGGCAGCCGTGAAGTTAACATCCAATGGTGAAGGGCAATCCACAAATAGACCCCCCACTATTTGATGGTACAAATTATACCTACTGGAAAACACGGATGACTTTCTTCTTAAAGTCTCTTGACTTTGATATTTGGTCTATAGTTGTTGACGGTTATAAGAAACCGGCACCTACAGTGGTTGACGGCCAGCTTGTAGACAAGCCTCATGACAAATATATAGAGACTGAAAAAGCAAAGGCTAGTCTAGTTGCTCGTGCCATCAACGCACTGTTCTGTGCAATTGACAAAATAGAATTCAACAGAGTTTTAACCTGTAAAACATCTCACGAGACTTGAAAACTTCTTGAGGTAACTCATGAAGGTACTTCCCAAGTGAAGGAATCCAAAATCAGTAGACTAACACAAGAGTATGAATCTTTTAAGATAAAATCCGGTGAGTCAATTACACAGATATTTACACGTTTTCTTGACATTACTAATCCTTTGCAATCTCTTGGTAAGGATTACAGTAATCTTGAGAAGAACAAAAAAGTGCTATGGACTCTAACCAAGAACTGGAACCCGAAGACAATAATAATCATTGAAGGAAACGATCTCACCACCATGTCTCTGGAAACACTGATGGGCAAGCTCATGACCCATGAGCTTGATCTGCAAGAGTTTGAAGAAGCAACCCCAAAAGAAAAGTCAATTGCCTTCAAAGCTCAAGCCAGAAAATCTACATGCAATGATTCTGAGAAAGAATCATCAAGTGGTGATGAACAAGCCCTACTAGTAAAAAACTTCAAAAAATTCCTAAAGTTTGAGAAATCACACAGAAGGAAGAGAGATATCCAAGAAAGCAATGAAGATGATACAATATGCTTTGGATGCAAGAAATCAGGGCACATGAAAAAGGACTGTCCAACTTCAAAGAAAAGCAGTCCATATGACAGATCAAGATCAAGCAGAAAAGTAACAACCAGTCGAAAGTATGCTAACACAATTATCTGGCATGAAAGTGATGCCAGTGACACAGAGAAAGAAGACAGACCCTGCAGAAATGCTAATGTCTGTCTTATGGCTTTTGACAAGGTATCCTCAAACCCTTTGTATGATGACTTTACTTTCGATGAATTAGAAAATGGCTTTAGCGAATTACTTGAAGAACACAGAACCGTGCTTGACAAGTATAAGCAATCTCGAAAAGAGATTAAGGCATACACAACTGAGATAGCTAGACTGTCCAATCTTATTGAAGATATTAAAGAGACGTCTACTACTGGTAACACGGAAGAGATAGCCAAACTCAAAGTGGACTATTATGAGGCTATCCTCAAGGTTGATAAGAAAGAAAGAGACTATGTCAAAATACAAGAGTTATATGACATAGAGAAGAAGAAGCACTTAGTCACAGAACAAAGACTGTCAAACATGACTGCTAAATTTGAAGAGTCTATTGCAGTTGCTAAAAAGTTAGAAATCAAGTTAGGCAAACAGGTAATACCTGTGACACAGCCTAAGTTTAGTCATAATGCTAAGCATACACCTAAGAGGACTAAAAATCAGAAAGCACGAAAGAAACACGACTATTACCACGCTTTCACTTATAGGTTTTCCAAGAAACCAAACAAGCATGTCAACACAGTATCAACAACCACTGGTTCTAAACTTACTTGCACATATTGTGGTACTCAGACACATATCACAGTATTGCTTAGCAAGGAAATTTGTTGACAATCGCACTTTATTTTGGAGACCTAAGACTAATCAATATGGACCCTTCAGTAAATGGGTACCAAAGGATTCATCTACTTATTTTGTAGGTGGACCCTCAACCCTCTCATGCTAAAAGCAAGTGGATCATCGATAGCGGATGTTTGCGGCATATGACTAGTGATGCATCTTTGTTTGCCACATTATCGATGAAAAAAGAAGGATACGTTTCCTTCGAAAATAACCTGAGAGGTGATATTATTGGTAATGGCACTGTTGGTATATCTCTTTATCCCGTAATAAAGGATTTTTGTCTAGTCACAGAATTGAAACATAACCTACTAAGCATAAGTCATTTGGCTGATAATGGTTATGGTATCAACTTTGTAAAAGATAAATGTACCATATATGATATGTCATCTGGTAATCCCGTATATGAAGGAATTAGAGAAGATAATATTTATGTTTTCTTTTTGGAGAGTACTAATAATGCAGGAAGATGCCTAGTAGCTAATTTAGATGAAAGCTGGCTATGGCACATGAGACTAGGGCATGCAAATATGGACACTAACTCACGACTGAGCATTAAAAAGTTGGTAAAAGGACTCTCCGAGATTCCATTCAAGAGAAATATGGTATGTGCTGACTGTGAAAAAAATAAAGCACATAGGTCTACATTTAAATCCATCAACGCTGTAAGTACTTCTAGACCTTTATAGTTGATACATATGAATTTATTTGGTCCTAGTAGAGTCGCTAGTCTTGGCGGTAAGCTCTACGCTTTTGTTATTGTTGATGATTTCTCTCGTTTTACTTGGGTTTACTTTTTATTAAACAACAGTGATGCTATTTTTGAATTTCAGATATTTTACAAAAAGGTACAAAACGAAAAATGCTTCATGATTACTCGTATCCGAAGTGATCATGGTGGAAAATTCGTAAATACTAATTTCAAAAAGTTTTGTGATGATAGTGTGGTGGCCCATGCAGGTCGACATAAATTGTTTGGTTACTTTACCGTACCAAGCAAGCCTGCGAATAGGATTAGAAGTCTAGGATCTCATCCACATACTTGACCTCTTTCCTTGATTTTATCTACCGTTTGACTCATCAATTGCATCTTGTTTGATTCCTTCTATCATTATCCTTATCTTTTCTTCGTGCTGCTAGAGATTGACCCTACTAGTTAGACATTGTCCCAAAACACCATTAGTTAAATTCTTTAAGTTGGGTAGAATACCTTATGACTTAGCAACCCCTTTGACCTAGTGACCTATATTAGCAAGCTTATTAGATCCTAGAATCTAGAGGACCTAACCCGTCTAGCCAACCAATGACTTAGACAAGAAGACTATAGGACGACTATATAGAGACCAACACAAGATATGACTTAGAATCCTTCCGCTTTCTTAAATCTTAATCTCGTGCCTATGTATTTACCATTTGACTAAGTGATGCTAATGTAGTCTAGTTTTTGCAAGCTTATCTTTATCGAGCTTGTTCACGACATATGTTACTGGAAGATATCCCACTAACATGTTGTCTAATCAGAACCGGTGCATAATGGTCTGATCAACCAAGTGCACTTTGGTTCGCTTTTGTTTATTATTCTACGTGGATAGGGACATAGCTAAACTTGCCCTCTAGAATCCCATCCACGACTGCCTTGACAATTCCTTTGAAATTATTCAATCGTCCTTGAATCACGTATTCGTATTCGATAACGCCTCCTTCAAACTCTATCTTACTTTCGCCTTCACCTATTTTAGAAGGACGACGACGTTATACTAGCACTTCCTCTAGCTATCCTATCACCTATGACCATTATCACTCGATATTGCTATTTCTCCCTCCTAAACTACTCGTCCTTTTCTCAGGCCCTATAATTACTGTCATGACCCTCTAAACGCTTAAATTAAGGCGAATCTATTTCGTTCTCTAAATCGTGACCCTCATTCATTACCCGTGACCATACCGTATTAATTTTCTATGATCTAGATCGTGATTTGTTATCGATTGTTTCCCATCGAAACCCCCTTGCGTCCTCTCACCCCCCTACTAATTCTTAATTTCGAGGACGAAATTCTTTTAAGTTGGGTAGGATGTAAAACCCCTAAATTTTATACTATTTTTATATATTAAATTTGATACCGATTTAAAATTTTTGTACTGTATGTCACGTAGTCGTATTGTACGTCGTATGCGAAATTTTTCGTTTGCTCGACGAGTACGAATATGTGCGAGCGTACATATTTTAGAAAAACAATTATTTTTTATTTTCTTACACTTTCAAAATATTATTATTCTTGCCATAAAAAGTCTATTGTTCTTAGCAGTTATTAATAATAAAATTCTTTGTGCAAAAATATTTATTTCATAAATATTTATTTATTTTACATAATAATGTATTTTCGAAATTATTTAATATTAATGAATTTATTATTCAAAAAGATTTATTATTTTCGAAATTAATTATTATAGTATTTTGGAAAACATATTTTTGAAATATTTGTAACAATTTAAATTTTGATTTAATTCCATGGATACATTTAAATAGTAAACTACCTATATTTTAAATTGATTTGATTTTAAACTAAAAGTATTTAACTTGATTTTATTTGGATTTGATTTTGGATTTGATTTGATTGATTTTAAATTAAATTGTAAGCTATCTAAATTTAGGTTTTAAATTATTCCTAATCCTATCCAAAGTGGGAATTCCCACATCCTATAAATATAGACAGGTACTCCTCCACATTATTCATCTCCCACAAAATTTCTTCCACAAATTCTCCAACCATGGTGCGTGCCCCGTGTCCGTGTACCACCATCCAATCTTATTCCAATTCTTTACAATTACATCGATTCCATGTCGGACACTTCCCCGACACAATAGAAATTTCTACCCTAATCCTAATCCTAACCCTCTGCTTCCTCCGAACCCGTTCGGCCGACCACCTGCTGTCCCAACACCACCGTGGCATCACCGCCACCATCTACCCGACCTTCATCCCGTCCCCGCCGTAATCACAACCCTCGCAATTCAATCTCCGCCTCCGCCTTCGGCATCCCAGCAACCCGCCATCTACCCCGACTTCACCACCTTCCAGACCACCACCACCAGCGCCATCCGCCGTGGCTCATCCCAACCACCAGCAGTCGAGCCACGCCAACCATCGGACCACCGCAGCCCCAAACCCCAAACCCGAACTCTGGCGCCACCTTCCGTCGAACCCAGCCACTACCAACTACACCATCACCACCAGTGTAACCACCGAACCAACCCCCGCCCCGGCCATCGCCGGAGCCACCACCGTCACCGGCGCCAACGCCGGCGACAAATGGGAAAACCCCAACAGCAATAAAGGAAGAAGAAAGCCAAATTTAAACAACCACCACCACTCACCTGCCGTCGACCCCGACCTCTTCCTTCCGACCTTCCGCTCCCCAAGTCGCCACCCTTGCCGTTGTCCGCCGAGCGCCGGCCGAGCCAGTCCCCTCGCTCCCACGGGAACCCCACTTTCCTCCGACTCCGTCCGCCCGTGTCCGCCACCATCTCCCGACTTGAAACCCTCAGCCGCCGACCAAAACCGCCACCCTCCGACCGAGAACCCTCGTCTTCCCCCGCCGGCCGGATTTGGAGCATCCGCCGCGAACCCCTACTGCGCCACGTCGCCGCCTACCCACGCGTCCACCTCTACCGCCTGGCCCCCTTTCTCTCCTCCGCCTCTCCGTCCTTCCACCGGAGCCCGACCCCAGTTCCCTCTTCCGACCACAGCCCGACGAAACCCTCGTCGAGATCGCCGTCCGACCTGAACTCCGGCTCCGCCCTCTCTCCCTAAGTCTTCCTTCTCCTTCCTCCTCTTCCACCGGCGACGCCCCCGCGCGCAGCCGTTCAACCCGCTACCGGCGCCGCCTCGAGCGTGCGCAGCATCCGCCGACCAGCGACTTCCCGATCTCCTCTTCCCCCTTTCACCGGCTGAGACCCTCTCTCCCATACTTTCTCTCTCTCGCTCTCTCCTCTCTCTCCCATACTTCTCACTCTCTCTCTACTCTCGAGCCTCCCCTCCTTTTTCTAATAGGGAACAGTAGCTTCCTACTGTTTTGATATTTCGTTTTGTGTGTTTTTTTTTGGTTTGATTTGTTTTGTGTTCGTTTGTGCAAACTCTGTTTAGTTTTTCTTTACTGTTGTGTTATTTTTCTTCTACTTATTATTATTATTATTATTATTATTATTATTATTATTATTATTATTATTATTATTATTATTATTATTATTATTATTAATATACTTTGTATTATTATTATTTTTTTGTTCTTTTTTTCTGATATTAATTGTTATTTTGTTTAGTTGTTAATTTTAATAATAGTAGGCATTATTTATTGTATCTTTAGTTTTTATAATATCTGGTAACAAAAATTTGTATTACTAATTGTAGTAATGTTATTTTAATTTTTGGGAGATTATATAACCATAACCTTCATATTTATGAAAAATATGTTATTTGATTACTTATATATATTTTAATCTACAAATTATTATTTGGCAAAATTTGTTGGTATCCCTAAATCCCTTTGCTAGATTTCAGTTTCTTCTGAAATTTCTTATTATACAATACGTTTCGAGTCCTTTCAAGTATTTGTTTTCAAATGATAAATCGGTTTCCTAATATTTTCATATACTTTTCTAAATTATTTTTCTCTATCTATAAAATTCCTTTGTCAAACTTAAAGTAATTTTAACTAATATATTCCTATCAAGATCTTATCTCTACAAACATGGCGTTTCTGTCGAAAACGATTTTCTTGAGTTTAGGTATTTTCAATAATTATTTAGATTTAAACTAGTATTCAATATTATAAATAGTTTTCCAAATTCATATATTTATTTTATCCATTATTTCTTGATTTCTCTCCTGTCCGTAACCAATCCTCCTATTCCCATCCTGTCACCAAATTCGTACCACCTTATGTCCACCTTAACTAAATCAACCGTGCTGGACTCAATGGAACTGACCGTGTCACCATCCGAGATCTCCTTGTACAGTTGTTGCACCAAAGTTGCAGATCGTGCCACCTTGATCATCGCATCACACCAGGCGTACTACCAGGCAAGACACCTTGCCATTGCTGTTTAATTATTTTAGCTCATATTTCATGCATGTCTATTATTTTCTTTATGCAAAATAAACTGTGATACATAGCATAACTGTTAGAACTTACTATTCGTTTATTTCCTTGCTATGTATTATTTTTCTCACATTAAACCTAGATTTAAGGGACCACCTTGTGTGTCGCATTCATTGGCCTTGACACGTTGTAAACACGAAGTTGTGTGTCGCATGTAGAACACGGAAGTGCGTGATTGGCTGGCCACCAGTACGTATAAGCCGTGCGATAGGAATAACCGCTAATAGAGGTTGCATGCTAGTTTGACTTAGCGGTTATAGTAGTTTGTGTTGTGGATACAACACAGTAGGCATTGGGCGGGGAGGACAATTCCTTAGCGTATGGGCTTCGATGCACTTCCCTTGTGACCCGGACTCTCCGCTGGAGATACGGGGTTGATGACACATGATTATTCATGCTCCTCCTGATGGGGCCTCTGGTGCCCAAAGGGGGACTACGCCGATCCTATTCAGCCAGGGCCCATGCGTAGGAAGGATTGTTCTTAACAACATTTCACTTAGAACGGTAGGCTACCCTATCCGTTAGGTACGAGTACTTTTGGTTTGGGTACTTGTATCTGACCGTGGCTTGGAACAATAACTTGTCGCGGATTAGTTCGTCACATCTTGTCCTTGTTTGGTTGTAGGTGTGACTTACTACTTCGATGAGAAGGTATTGAACCTTATTGGGGTCCGGATACCATATCGGATTCTTAGCATGGAAAGATGCATCGCCGTGAATTAGTTTACCATCTCCTGTCCTTGTTTGGTTAGGGGGGATGGTACGCTCGTTCAGTAGGTGCGTATTGGACTATGTTATAAATTCGATTGACTTATTTATTTGAGCAATATTTATTCAGTTTATATGGCATGCTATTATGTGTCTTGTTACGTCCCTCTGAGGACCTGGTTGTATTGCCAGGTGTGTGCTATTGTCTTTCGCAGGTGCTTTAGCTCTAGCCGTGTTCGTTGCTATTTCTAGAAGATGATTGCATTTGGATCGTCTTCGCTTTGTTCGCCACTCATTTCATTTTCTATGTACTTTTTCTTATTTTGTAATGGATTTGTCTCCGCCCAACATATTGTATCAAGACAAATTTATTCTCATTATATGATCTTTTATTCATTTATTCTGTGTGGATGAGATTAGTATTGGTTCTACTGCATTTTACAGCTTATGTATTTATACGAGGCTTCCATATATTGGAGTATACTTCGTATGAATACAGCTGGCATGTCTACGTTCCTAGTCCTACATATTTTGGGACTGGGACGTTACAGATAGTGGTTACTACCACAAATTTTCTTGTCCTAGAACTCCTCAACAAAATGGTGTTGTGGAGCGGAAGAACCGTACTCTAAGCAAAATGGCTAGAGTCATGCTGAATCAGCATAATCTTCCTAAATATTTTTGGGCTGAAGCTGTTAGTACAGCCTGTCATATTTTAAATAGGGTGTTAATTCGACCTATCTCGAAGAAAATACCATATGAACTTTGGTTTGGAAGGATTCCAAACATTTCTTATTTCAAAGTGTTTGGATGTCGCTGTTTTATCCTGAACACCAAGGATAACTTGGGTAAGTTCGACTCTAAAGCAGACGAAGGGATATTTCTCGGATATGTTGCTAAGAGTAAGGGATATAGAATTTTCAATAAAAGATCTATGATTGTTGAAGAATCTATTAACATTACTTTTGATGAGCTCAATAGTCACAGATCTAGCGACAGTGATGATGAAGGTATATAAGTAAAAACCGATAAGAGTCCTGTGGAAGATCTGGCTCACAAATTTAAATCATTAAAGTTCTTACCAGATCATCCAGAGACACTCATCATAGGTAATGTATCAAAAGGTGTAAGTACACGCTACTCTCTTAGAGATTCTGAAATAGCAGCAAATATAGCTTTCATTTCTCAAATAGAACCTAAGAATATAGAAAATGCCTTTTCTAATGAGTTTTGGATTAATGCCATGCAAGAGGAACTAAATCAATTTGAGAGAAACCAAGTTTAGGAACTCGTTCCTAAACCTATTGGTCAATCAATAATTGGTATCAAATGGGTGTTCCAAAATAAACTTAGTGAAGATGGACAAGTTCTACGCAATAAAACTGGCACAAGGTCATAATCAAGAAGAAGGTATTGATTATGACGAGACATATGCTCATGTTGCTAGACTAGAAGCTATCAGCATATTTTGTGCATTTGCATGTTTTAATAATTTTAAACTATTTCAAATGGACGTAAAAAGTGCATTTTTGAACGAATTTCTAAAAGAAGAAATTTTTGTGAAACAATCCCCTGGTTTTGAAGATTTTCAAAAATCTGATCACGTCTTCAAGCTTAAAAAATCACTCTATGGACTCAAACAGGCACCTCGTGCTTGGTATGAACGCCTAAGTGCCTTATTACTTGATAATGGCTTTTCAAAAGGAAGAGTTGATACAACTTTGTTTATCAAATCATTAAATGATGACATTCTTCTTGTACAAATTTACGTTGATAACATTATATTCAGTTCTACTAATAAAAAACTTTGTCAAGAGTTTGCTAAGTATATGCAGAGTGAATTTGAGATGAGTATGATGAGAGTGAACTCCTTTCTAAGACTCTAGATCAAACAACACTCAAAGTGAACATTCATCAATCAAGCCAAGTATATGAAGAAAATACTGAAAAAGTACGACTTCGATAATGTAAAGCCTATCGGAACTCCAATGGCTACATCCACAAAGCTTGATATTGACGAAAGTGGCAAACCTGTCGACCAGCGTAAGTATCGAGGTATGATTGGCAGCTTATTATATTTAACTTCTAGTCGCCCTGATATTATGTTTAGTGTTTGCATCTGTACACGATACCAGGCAATCCTAAGGAATCACACCTAAGTGTCGTTAAGCGTATCTTCCGATACCTTAAGGAAACTTCTACAGTCGGCTTGTGGTATCCTAAAACCAAATCCTTTCACTTGATAGGTTACTCGGATGCAGATTTTGCAGGATGTAAAGTAGACCGTAAAAGTACTAGCGGTACATGTCATTTCATAGGAAAGGTCTTAGTCTCTTGGTTTAGCAAGAAGCAAAATTCTGTAACATTATCAACTACTGAGGCTGAGTATATCGCCGCAGGACGTTGCTGTGCTCAAATTTTATGGATGAAGCAAACCCTAGAAGACTACAATCTGCACTACACTAAGATTCCCATTTATTGTGATAACACTAGCACTATTAATCTGACTAAGAATCCTGTATGTCACTCACGTATAAAATACATTGAGATTCGTCTTCACTTTTTACGTGATCACCAACAACACGGAGATATCTGCCTAGAGTTTATTAACACAGATCATCAACTAGCAGACATTTTTACAAAACCACTGGCTGAAGACCATTTTAACATAATACTGCGAGAGCTCGGCATACTTGAATTTTCAGATACATAGTATAGTATAGTAATTAAATTTATCTTTATGACTCGAAACTTCGTAATTTATTTAACGAAAATTATTTTAGGTACAAGCCGAAAGGGCCCTTCTATCATACAGGTGTAAATAGCCTGAAGCGACACGTGCACTAGTCTTTGGACTACCGCTAGCTGGGATCCAGCCCCTACAGCTAACCCAAAGTAATAGAAGTTATTAAATGTATAAGTCATCAGTCATAAATTCAGAATTTAAACACCAATACTGCATTTATGACCTCGAAAATATAAGCAACCGAACTCGGACCAAAATCTGGCCGAGTTCGGACCGAGTTCTGTCGGCATTGTTCAGCTTCCAGAACCGAACAGCCGGTCCTAGCTCTATTTAAACCCTTCCTTCCTTCTTCTTTTTCACTCATCCAATCCGAGTAAAATCCTCTACTCCTCCTAAGATCACTTCCTCCTCCTTCCCTTCAAGCTTCTTCCGAGTTTCAGCGGGCTGTTTCTCTCCATCTTCTTCCTCCTTTCTAAGGTATTCCGTTTTTCCTTTCCTCTCATCTATGGCACCCAAGAGTCAGAAAAGAAGGATGGATTCCTCTCATGCAGGATCTTCCTCTTCTGATTACGTCCCTACTAATGTATTCAGTCCAGCTAGACCCATAGGTTCTGATGATTTTGATTTTGGTCTATTTTCTGACAAGTAATTTTCGGACCTTTGGTTTGATTCCTTTTCTGGTCGAAGAATATGTACTGGAGCTTGTGTGAACTTTACTGTATTTTCTGAACACGCTCCCATATTTGACCGTCTCGGCTTTCGTGACTTCTTCGAAGTAGCCGAGAATATCTATTGCAACGATGTCCGTATGTTTTACTGCAACTTGCAAGTAAAACCAAACAGAAACTTCTATTCTTGCGTTGCTGGGCAAGATTTAGAATTCAGTGCCACCGACATCAATGAATATTTCTATGTTCCTGATGTGGGTGAAGCATTAGTGGATATCCATCACATCCAATTCCCTGAAGGTGTCACTCTCGACTCCTTCAAAGAACTTCTTTGTCATCTAAGGCCTGTTCCTAGAAGAGTCTTTTCTAAAAATCTTAACCAAAACTTCTATGAACTACATAGGTTCATTTTCTTTGTTCTTCTTTCGAAGAAAGGATCCTCTGATGAGATCACTTTCTTGGAGTTGTCCGCCATGTATCATATCCACTTTGGCATTCCATTTTCTGTTCCCAAGACCATGATGGCTTGGATACTGAACTGCAGAAATACAGGACGCAACCTTGTCTATCCCATGCACTTGGCCTCTATCTTTCGAAGGTTTGAAATTGATCTTCAAACCTGTGCCTATTCCTCCACAGTCGTAGAGCTCAGCAGGTCTCGACTATACCCTACTCCTCCTCTGCCTCCTGGAGCTGAGCCTGTTCCAGATGCTGACGCTGAGGCTCCTCCTCCTGATGCTGCTGCTCCAGCCCCTGCTCCGCATTTTGACCCTAGATTTTATCAGCAGTTTGATGACTTTGTTGCTCTCTCTGTGCAACATTATCAGAGCTACCTTGACTCAGAGTTTCGCCACATCATCCAGGCTCATGTATTGCGGAATAGCATTGCTGATCTCCACTGGAGTCTCTCCCAGGACCTATCACATCCAGTGACTATACTTCTGTACCCCGGGTTCCCAGGGCCCAGGTTCGGAGATGAGACGACTTTTCCTTACTTCGATCCTACTGTTGCATACTTTCCTCCGGATGCTCCTGGCGGTGACGACCCTACTATGTGATATGGACTTGAGCTGGTGGATAGTGGATAGGGCTGTTAGATGATGATCTTTTGTTGTAGTTTTCTTTTATGTCTAACTTTTCAGTTAGACATTTTATTAGCACTTTATGATGATGATGACTATATCTTTTCTTTCAGTTAGACATTTTTATGCATGCTATTTTCAGTCTTTTTCAGTTATTTTTTATGCGCTTTGTGTGTAACTGTTGTTATTTGGTTATCTCTTTAGTATCACTTTGTCTGTTGAACATTGTTGGCTTCACACATTACGGGGGAGCCAAAGCCATTTTTTATTGACAAAGGGGAAGAAAGAGTACAATACCAAAAATCAACAATCAAAGAGAAAGACAACCAAAACCAATTTTTTAGGTAATTTTATTTGTTCTATTTTTTAGATATATTTTGGTATATACTCAAGTTTGTCAATTATCAAAATGGGGGAGATTGTTGGCCCATTCCATGGTCACACCCAATTTTAATAATCGACATGAACTTACGTCAATACACAAAATATACGAACTGCTACTAATCATTTCAGGATGTGCGAAATCAATATCAACAAGCGTACTACTGCATCATCAAAGCACATAAATCATCTATCTGAAGCTTACCTTCATTGGAATCCAGTCCGAGTCATTTTACAATTATGTATTTTATCTTTATTGAGTCTAGGATATAAATTATAAGATCGACTAGGTAATACTGGCTTAGGTTAATCTTAGTCCACTTTTATATAAAGCCTACCCATTCATATTCCATCAACCAAAAAGTTCAATTGTATTTTTGCAACAGAATTTGACAAATGTTCTATATTCTCCTAGATAGAACTCAAACCGAGTTCGGCCCGAGTTCGGTCCGAACTCTGCTCGAGTTCGGTCTATTTAAATTCAAATATTTGTTGCCTCCAAATCTGCATGCAACGTTCATATGCGAAATCTTTGCATCAGAACTCTGCTAGAACTCTGTCCGAGTTCAGTCCCAGAAAACACCTATAGATAGAAGAGAGTTTTTCATTTCAAATCACTCATTCATTCTTCATCTTCTCTTCTCTATTCAATAAGTATTTTTACTCGATCAAAAGTTTTTATATCACACCTACACTCCTCTTAGCCAAAAGCCAGTAATATCTATTTCGATCTAGAGTATTTTGGTTCTCAAGAGTTGTAAAGAAGTTGTTCAAAGTACAGAAATTATCTCTATAGTGGAGCCGGTCGTGTGCTCGTCACCAAGCACGGTGTTGTAAGAGACTGCAAGCTCTCAATTAGCTTGTGCCTTAGTGGATTAATATCGAGCAAGAGTACTCGAGACTGGATTAGTCCTCTCAGAGGGATACCAGTATACATCACTGTGTCACTGAGTTTGATCTCTCTATCTCTTGCTTTATTTATTTACTGTCTCTTATTTACTGCCATAGCTATCTGTTTAAATTTTTTTAAAATTGGTGATTATTTTTCTGCTACACTCGCACTCACTCTATTCATCCCCCTCTGGAGGTGCTCAACGGTCCTACATATATAGGGTCTTAAGAGTCATAACAATCATATTTTAATGCAACAATTAGTTCCTATAACTATTCGAAGTGTCTTACCAAAGCATGTTGTTAAATCCTTAATTGAATTAAGCAACTGCTTTGTGATGTTGTGTTTAAGTGTAAATAGCATTACAGACTTGGAAAAGTTTGAAGATCGTATGGCTCTTACACTTTGTAGTCTGGAGAAGATTTTTTTGCATGTGTTGTTTGATAAAATGGAACACTTGCCTATGCATTTAGTTGATGAGTTAAAGATTGTTGGGGCAGTATTGTATCGTTGGATGTATCATATGGAAAGATATTTTCACACATTTAAACTTTATGTGCAGAATCGTGCACATCCAGAGGCTTCTAATGCTAAATCGGTACTTTTAGAAGAATGTATGATTTTTTGTTCAAGGTATTTGGACAACAATGTGGAAATCAAAATAAACCGGCCAAGAAGAAATCATGATGCAGGAATTAAATATGGTCATGTGGTAAAAATGTGCACTTTCGACATGATCCAATTAAGTGAATACAAGCTCATCGATATGTGCTTGCTAACACGAAGGCAGTAGCACCTTTCATTATGTTTATGTCTTGACTAATACATCTCATTTAGTCATGTAATTGATATAAATTTCTACATCTTTATATAGGAAACACCTTGCTGAACTTGGAGCAAACTATCCACAAGCTTCACAACAACACCTTATTAGTCGCCTTCATAATGAACACTTTGTCACTTGGAGCATATAAGTAGATATATCGTTAATGGACATTTTGACAACTTGCAGTTAAATATCATTATTAAACTTATTAATATTTTTGAAATATAGGTGAAGGGTTTACCATAAGATGTACAAATATCAGAGGAGATCATAAGCTTAGCTTCAGTCCCTCTTAAGGATTCTTTAAGATTCAATTCTTACATTGTTCATGGATTTAGATTTTGAACAAAGAAAATTGATGTCCGTAGAAAAACTCAGAATAGTGGAGTCCTAAAACCAGAACAAATGAGTTATTCTAGTCGAAAACATAGAAATCTTCTTACAGTGGATGTTATATTCTGTGGACAACTGATAGACATTATTGAAATTAAATATTTGAATGGAATGAAGTATTTGTTATTTAAGTGCAATTGGGTTAATCCACGAGTGGGCCAGAAAGTGGATGAGTTTAACTTTACTTTGGTGAACTTCAATCATTTGTTACAAAGGGAATAGAGTGGTTGATGAACCTTATATCTTAGCATCCTAAGAAGAACAAGTTTGGTATGTGCAAGACCCTCTAAAGTCGGATTGGCATGTTGTTGTTCAGATGTCACCATGAGACACATTTGACAAGTACTCAATAATAGTAGAAGATTTAGAAGCTAATAGAGTCGAACCTTATAGCATGCAACATATGGAAGAAGCTCATAATGGATCTTGGGATAGGCAAGGAGTAGAGGGATTGGTGGTTGACACAAATATTTGTGATAGTGATGATGACCATGATGAGAGTGATCATGAATAGCAAGATCGTAGCTTGTTTATAACTATTTGTAATGGATATCAAATTACAACGGTGTATCTCTTAGCTATTTTATAACTTCTAAAAATGTTGGTTGTTTTACCTACTCTAATTGAATTTTGATGTTGTCATGCCCCAGTCCCAAACATACGTAGGAACTGGACGTAACCTGGCTAGCTGATATAGACTAGAGGAAGCTACCTAATTTAATGGACTCACCTAGGTGTATTACGTTGTAAAGGTAACTATACTAACAAATAATAGGTAATCATCTAAATCTGATCCACAGAAACAATATAGGAAAAGTACTGAAATAAATGCTGGAATAAGTACAGAGCAGTCTGAGTATCCATAGTACAACAAAATGAGCCAGTCTGGTTGGAACAAACCCAAAGTACGAGATAGAATAAAAGTACTAAAAATGGAAAGATAACTAGCTAAGAGCAGCTGCTATCTAGATAATGATGCTCTCAGCCAAACAGCAGCATACCCTGAATCAAGAAAACTCCTTAGGCAACACCTCGTAGTCCTCTGACACATATCTTGTCTTAACTCCTGGCCCATATACCGTCAGGTACATATGCTCGTCTGGATCTAGAAAGGAACCATGTCCTCAGACGGACATTGTAAGATATAAAAGGAACATGTCATAAAGTAAATACCGATATAAATATAAAGTGGTAAGCTAACTAGTCTAAGTGAATGCACATGAAGACAACTTTGAAGCGCATGGTATAACACCCAGTTTCTAAAATGAGGGTAATTTTGAATTTTTGTGTTTAATTTATTTAATTATGATATTTAAATAATAATATAAATTTTGGTAATTTTTAATCATTTTAAAACTATTTAAATTATGACTTGTGATTTGGTGTGCAGCTAGTGAAACTGTAGAGACTGTCTGCCTAGATCCTAGCCATGTGATTAGGGTGTTTCAATTATCATTTTTAGTCTAGGGGTAATTTGATTATTTTGACTTTTTAGAATTATTGATTTATTTGTTGGATTGACGATTGTTAATTTTGACTTTTGCTAGTTGTGACTTAAGAGACTAACCTAAATGTTGACTCTAGTTAAGGTGACTTGATTAGCATGGTGAGACCCTAGTCTAACTTAAGTCAATCTAAGTTAGTCATGTAGGAATCAAGACTTGAATAGAAGGCTTAGTGATTTGGTCCGTAGGCTTGAGACTTAGAATTTGGTTCCATGACTAGTGCAAATAGGTCCATAGCCCATTAGACTCAACCCTAACCCTAACCTTATCTTTATGAACAGCCACCTAGGGCTATTCCCCCTATAAATAATCTCCTCATTGAGTCATTGCCTCTTTTGTATCATTCCAACACATAGGAAAAGAAAAGGTATTTTCCCCCTTTCCAAAAATCTCCATAAATTCATTTTAATTCCTTTTTAATCCCAGTCTTTTGCATTAGGTTCTAATTTCTGCATGTTTAATATTTCTGGAGGTTAATCTCAGTTTTGGGTTCATTTGGAGCATTTGGCCATCAAGAAGAACACCCCCATTTGGAGCTTTTTCATGCTTTGTGCACCTATAGGTAAAACTTCCCAAATTGATTTAAATTTCTGTTTTCTTTACATTTAGGGCTAGATCTAGGAGTCCCCTAGCTGTCCCTGAAATTTGTGTGGATTTCGTGTCCGATTGGTGTCCGTATCGAACACGTATCAATGTATCTATGTAGGTGTTTGATGAAATGCTCGAATGGATTAAATCTTTGTATTTTCTAAAATAAATTAAATATTTGCGAAGCCCTTGATGTGTGTTTTCAAAACCCCACTGACTGAACATGAATTTGTGTCGTTTCCGTGTCAGAAATGACCGTGGACTCGCTGCACGACACAGCGCACGGGTGCCCTGATGACACACGCTCTTTTCTCCACGAATTGGACACGTGGACTCGTGCCACTTGACACAGAGGTGGGGGCCATCACTGACAGACCCCCCCTCGAGTTTCAGGACACGTCGTGTCGTGTCGGATATGAAAATGTGAGCGCACCGTTAATGTACTGCACTGTTCCGCGCGGGCAAGGGCTACTGACACGGCTTTTGTGTCGCGTGCAGACACGACGTGGACTCGTGTCAGGAACTTGAAACCCTAGCCCTATACCCCCTCTATGTGTGTGCACGAGCCCATGGGTGTTCGTGCCCTATGCTGTACACAATCGTGCACGACACGGCTGCACGAGCCTGTCTGTATACACTGGCTGATGCACATTGTTTTGAACAATTTGGACACTTCGTGTCCATTCGTTTGGACACATGGTCACCCCCTCGACACTTGTACATGTGTAACTCACCTTCGAATGAACAAATCTGGGTTTTTGGTTTTGGTTTCGTATTCGAAATTGGGTTGGGACTGAAATTATCAGTTTACTGATACACTTCACTGATTTTGTTATTTCAGAGTTTTGATTTCATAAATAACTGATTAAATGATGTTAAATGATTAAGTTTAGTTCACATACATATGTAAAAGATGATGATCATGATAGGGTTGTGATTTTCTTGGGTTTTAGTCTTCGAATTACATTTTGAGCTATAGGTTTCATTAAACTGATACCCACAGCTCCTGTTTTGATTTCTGGAATTGATTTGATTCCTAAGCTGTTTGTGATGTTAATTACCAAGAATTAATTCATATACATGTGTATTAGATTTGCTGAAATGATGATTTAGGTTTGGTGTTTGAGAATTGGGTTTCAAATTTGTTTTTTTGGATGGGATAGGAACTGTCAAATTCCTGATACTTGCACTGTGTGGTTTTTCTGAATTTAATGTGTTTTAAAACCCAATCCCCTATTTAATTACCTAGATTAATTCATTACATATATATTAGAATGCTCAAATGATTGGTTAAGAGTTGTGTTTGAGGATTGGGATATCAAAATGGGAAGGGGATTGATGTGTAACTGTCAATTAGATTGTCAATGCACACAAAACAGTTGACTGACACACCATATCACTCGACACACACAGAAATATCTGAACACACATCCCTTCCCTATCCACTGCATGTACACACACAACCTATCTAAACTTATCAACTGTCACCTTACACACCTATATCTGAAACACCTTCATACATTGACACACACACACACATGAGCAAACTGTCATTCACTACATAACCTGAGAACTTAAGATGAACTGAGTTTAGGAATTTCTGAGAATTTCCAAGTTACTATGGTTCACTATTTGATTTGGAAATTTCAATGTTTGTAGTTTGCATTAGGATTTTGGTGGTGATTAGTTCGAATTTCATTGGGGTTCTTAGGATGAGTTGTTAACTACCAGAAAACTGGGATTCTTAATAACATGATCACATGAGTTTTACTTTAATGTGAACCAAAGAACAGTTCATTACACACACACACATTCCTTAACTTGTTATTCCTGTGCACTACACTCTACACATTCACATTGTTTCTCCACTCCACCCTCTGTTTTCCTGTCACAGACTTCACCCTCACACTAACACACATATATATGCTCATGCACATACACTTGTGACCCTTCCCTCTCTATATATATGAATATACATATATGTTATAATGTATAATAATATATGTATCATGAACCTATATGTATATATGCAAGTATGTAGGTAAGCATGTATGTAATGAGTACATGAATGTAATGCATGAAGATATATATGATACAATGTAGGATACAATGTATAAACGCTTGTATGATATTTAAAATAGGTAATACAATATATGCATGGATAATATAGTATGTAAATTGTAGGTTTGATAGCTTGTATAGCCTTGTGATAGTGTATGAGTGCTAGTCTAGGTTTGGTTAGGCCCAAGAGTTGACTTAACCTAGATCAGATTTGATTGGACCAAGTGTGACCTAGTTTGACCTAGACAGTTGACCAAAGTTGACCAAGAGTTGACTTTGGCCTAGTTTGACCTAGATTCATGTAGAATGCATCATAGGGCTTTATATTTTCATTCTGGAGATGTTGTGACTTGTGTTGCTCTAACTAGGAGTCAGGTACCTCATCTCGGACAGTACATTTACTTCAGACATTCAGATACCAAGCGAGTACATTCTCTGATCATTTCATAACTTACTTAGAATTATATTCCTGCTCTAGTTTACTTTATTTGATGTTGTCACGGTATTATCATGGATTGGTACTATATGGATCCTTTTATGCGATGTTATCCCCCTCGGGAGCATCGGATACATCATGTCGTGTGTTTCATGTACATCGTGTATTCCTCGCTCTCATTTTATTCATGTTATTATGTGCTTCATGCTCGTTCGTGCTCGCTTGTGTACTCTCATGTGCTATCATGTTCGGTCATGTTTCTCATGAATCTCATGTATAACCTATATTTCATGTGCACTCATTTATGAGCCTTCATGTGAATTTCATGTGCACCCATTTATGGGCCCCCATGTGAACTTCATGTGCACTCATGTATGAGCTCTCATGTATACTTCATGTGCACCTATTTATGGGCTTCATGTGAAAATCATGTACGTAACATAACCTGTCTGGATCCTTGTGTATTGATTGGGGTATGGGGGAGTATAAATAGTCATGTGAATAATTCCAAACTAGAATAGCCATGTACGCATCTTTAGTATAGCCATGTGCAAATCAAGCCGTTCACATGTCGACTTTGTACTCTAAATCACTAGTCACTGGTAGCTCTCTACTTATAGTAGATATTTCTATTTCAGTTCTCTTTCTGGTTACATCATGTACTTTCTTTCAGTTTTATGTATCGTACTCTCTTGCATGTTTATATTTTCTAACCTGTTATGATCTGCGTGAGATGTATTATGCTCGCTCCCGTCTTGACTGGACCTGTTGAAAATTTTACAGAGGATGATGAGGAACCCTGCACCCCTTACTATGGAGCTTGCCTAGATGACACTCGCGACCTGGACCCCTGGGGAGGTTCAGGCAGCTACTGAGGACGATAACCCCCTGCATAGTATAGATAGCTTAGACTGTTTCTTTTCATGTTTAGCTGTTGTCCTTGTTTTCAGAGTTGTATATTTTAGAGATGTTGAGACTTGTTATTTCATTTCTGTTGTACCTCAGTTGAGGATTTTCTTATCTATTTCATCGTGCTATATTCTATCTTTAGATTGTGATTGAGTTGTACCTCTGTGTTGGCCTCCTTATGGAGAGTATTTCATGTTAGTTAGTTATAGTTTATGACCTAGAACAGCGTTCTACCGTCGACACTACGGCGTAGGCTGGGCGCTGTTATGTACTCGTACCCTCGCGGTGGGTACGGGTCGTGACACATTTTTAGTAGTGGCCCATGCAGGTCGAGTTTGTGTAGTGGTATTCGAATTAGAGTATCACTACAGCCTGCAGTAGGATTAGGATTATTTTGAGGTACTCAATCACATTAGAAAAAACTCTTAACTGGATTCCTGCCATCTAATTTCTGTCGAAGATTGCTTCTTTGAATAACTGTCCTCCCTTGAATTATCGTTTCTATCTCAGTATTGATTCCTTGTTTGATCTGTCTCCAGGATGGTGATGGAGACACGATCGCATCGCTCTGGCTCAGCAGACGCTGGTGAAAGGCCTACTACCCCTCACCCAATTGTGGATGCTGGGACCACAGCACCCCCTATTTCTGCTCATATAGGAGCGTCTGCAGCTTTTGGGAGTGCACCTCTACCTGTCCGGAGGTCTTCTCCCGTCATTCCAGATATGTATCAACAGCAGTTACCTTCAGGGACAGTAGATGCGGCTCAGATGTTTGTCCTTTTCCAGCGATTCTTGGAGTCTCAGCAGCAGATACAGCAGAGCCAGTCTGCTGATATCCGACAGAGCATACAAGATACTCACCAATTGGTCAGGACGACAGTAGAGCTGGTGGCTGCTCAGCCACAGGGAGGTCAGATGCAGTCGTATCAGCCGAAGACTCCAGACATCCAATCCTTTAAGAAGATGGGACCCCGAGACTGCAAGGTTACAGAGGGCATCATATACGCTGACGATTGGATAGAGCACATTGAGGAGATATTCTGATTGGCACAGATACCAGCAGGATTATAGATCGAGGCAGCCGCCAGTCAGATGCAGGACTTGGCCCGTACCTGGTACCAGACGGACCCGAGGGTTGGTACAGTCGGTCAGACTTGGGCAGCGTTCAAGAAACTATTCAAGAAGAAATTCTTTCCGATACCGCACTTCGTGCTTTGGAGGCACAGTTCGAGAGTTTAGTTCAGGGGAACCAGACCGTTGAGGAGTACGCTGAAGAGTTCAGCCGTTTGAGCAAATTCGTTGAGGATCTTACTGAGGTCGGGAAGGCGAGGAGGTTCTACAGGGGTTTGATCAGAGAGATCAAGTCATATACCAAGAGCGGCCGTGACGCCACTTTCGAGCAGATTCTGGTAGGAGCCATGACAGCAGAGGACGATCTTGGGCTGAAGGAGAAGAGAATGCAAGACACTCAGGAAACTAGTGGCAGTGCGGGCCCGGCCAAGAGGCCCCACCTGCAGATTCAGCAGCAGTATCCGCAGCAGATGCACCGCTTGCAGATTCAACCACTGTATCCGTAGCAGCTGCCACCCCTATAGTTTCAGCAGCAGTATCAGCAGCCGAGGGTCTACTTTCAGCAGGGACAGTTTCAGGACCGTGTACCCTTTCAGCAGGCGCAGCAGCCACAGAGGCAGTAGCAGGCCCCGGGACAGCGGCTTTTCATTATTTGCCCCTTCTGTAAGAGACCAGGGCACGGTTGGGGCGAATGCCGGAAGAGGTTGGGCAGATGTTTACTTTACGGAGGATCTGATCATCGGCTGAGAGAGTGTCCCGAGTCATCGGGACAAACAGTTTAGAGAACAAGAGCTAGGGCTCCGGTGGGCCAGCAGAGGGGATTACCCTTACCGACTCAGCAGCAGAGGTACATGCAGCATCAGCAGCAGGCCAGGGGAGGCCACCAGGAGCGAGCTTTCGCCAGGACAGTCGAGGATGCTCAGGCCGTTGGAGATCTAGTTGCAGGTTCCGTTCTTTTGATTCCATTTCCGCAATTGCCCCTTATAACCGCCTTAAAAATTTGATTCCCTCTGTTCCTTGTTGATTTATCAATTTTGTCCTGTTGTTCTTGTGTTATGTTTGATTTTCTTCTGAGATGAATCATATGGGCTAGGTCACCTCAGTTATGGGATCTAGAATCTTCAATAGTCGTGTTAGCTGGCATAGTGACGACATATAGTCGGATTTAGGACGTATTTCTCGGGTGTGGGAATTTAAGGTTTTCGCTGCCAAGCATGCGGCAATGCAAAAATTTTAAATACCATGATTCTAGAGGTATGTGCCTTAGTCGAGGACTCTGTGATTATCATAGCCTTGCTCACTAGCATGACGAAGATTCTGAGTATCATGATTTTGGACAGACGCATATGATTATCTGACGGTATGTTTGAGACTTTGATTATGGGGTATTGACCTAGAAGGACTACTACCATCTTAAATTTCGAGAACGAAATTTTTCTAAGGTGGGTAGACTTGTAACACCTAGTTTCTAAAATAAGGGTAATTTTGAATTTTTGTGTTTAATTTATTTAATTATGATATTTAAATAATAATATAAATTTTGGTAATTTTTAATCATTTTAAAATTATTTAAATTATGACTTGTGATTTGGTGTGCAGCTAGTGAAACCGTAGAGACTGTCTGCCCTAGTGCCTAGCCATGTGATTAGGGTGTTTCAATTATCATTTTAGTCTAGGGATAATTTGGTCATTTGACTTTTTAGAATTATTGATTTATTTGTTGGATTGACGATTGTTGATTTTGACTTTTGCTAGTTGTGACTTAAGAGACTAATCTAGATATTGACTCTAGTTAAGGTGACTTGATTAGCATGGTGAGACCCTAGTCTAACTTAAGTCAATCTAAGTTAGTCATGTAGGAATCAAGACTTGAATAGAAGGCTTAGTGATTTGGTCCGTAGGATTGAGACTTAGAATTTGGTTCCATGACTAGTGCAAATAGGTCCATAGCCCATTAGACTCAACCCTAATCCTAACTTTCTCTTTATGAACAGCCACCTAGGGCTATTCCCCCTATAAATAATCTCCTCATTGAGTCCTTGCATCTTTTGTATCATTCCAATACATAGAAAAAAAAGGTATTTTCCCCCTTTCCACAAATCCCCATAAATTCATTTTAATTCCTTTTTAATCCTAGTCTTTTGCATTAGGTTCTAATTTCTGCATGTTTAATATTTCTGGAGGTTAATCTAAGTTTTGGGTTCATTTGGAGCATTTGGCCATCAAGAAGAACACCCCCCATTTGGAGCTTTTTTATGCTTTGTGCACCTATAGGTAAAACTCCACAAATTGATTTAAATTTTTGTTTTCTTTTCATTTAGGGCTAGATCTAGGAGTCCCCTAGTTGTCCCTGAAATTTGGGTGAATTTCATGTCCGATTGGTGTCCGTATCGGACACGTATCAACGTATCTATGTAGGTGTTTGATAAAATGCTCGAATGGATTAAATATTTGTATTTTCTAAAATAAATTACATATTTAGGAAGACCTTGATGTGTGTTTTCAAAACCCCACTGACTGAACACGAATTCGTGTTGTTTTCGTGTCGGAAACGGCCGTGGACTCGCTGCACGACACAGCGCACGGGTGTCCTGAAGACACACACTGTTTTCTCCATGAATTGGACATGTGGACTCGTGCCACTAGACATAGAGGTGGGGGCCATCACTGACAGACCCCCGCCCCCTCGAGTTTCAGGACACGTCGTGTCGTGTCGGACATGAAAACACGAGCGCACCGTTAATGCACTGCACTGTTCCGCGCGGGCAAGGGCTACTAACACGGCTTTCGTACCGCGTGCAGATACGACGTGGACTCGTGTCAGGAACTTGAAACCCTAGCCCTATACCCCCTCTATGTGTGTGCACGAGCCCATGGGTGTTCGTGCCCTATGCTGTGCACAATCGTGCACGACATGGCTGTACGAGCCTGTCTGTATACACTGGCTGATGCACATTGTTTTGAACAATTTGGACACTTTGTGTCCATTCGTTTGGACACGTGGTCACCCCTCGACACTTGTACACATGCAACTCACCTCTAAATGAACAAATCTGGGTTTTTGATTTTGGTTTCGTATTCGAAATTGGGTTGGGACTGAAATTATCAGTTTACTGATACACTTCAATGATTTGGTTATTTCAGAGTTTTGATTTCATAAATAACTGATTAAATGATGTTAAATGATTAAGTTTAGTTCACATACATATGTAATAGATGATGATCATGATAGGGTTGTGACTTGCTTGGGTTTTAGTCTTCGAATTGCATTTTGAGCTATAGGTTTTATTAAACTGATACCCACAGCTCCTGTTTTGATTTCTGGAATTGATTTGATTCCTAAGCTGTTCGTGATGTTAATTACCAAGAATTAATTCATAGACATGTGTATTAGATTTGCTGAAATGATGATTTAGGTTTGGTCTTTGAGAATTGGGTTTTAAATTGGTTTTTTGGATGGGATAAGAACTGTCAAATTCCTGATACTTGCACTGTGTGGTTTTTCTGAATTTAATGTGTTTTAAAACCCAATCCCCTGTTTAATTACCTAGATTAATTCATTACATATATATTAGAATGCTCAAATGATTGGTTAAGAGTTGTGTTTGAGGATTGGGATATCGAAATGGGAAGGGGATTGATGTGTAACTGTCAATTAGATTGTCAATGCACACAAAACAGTTGACTGACACACCATATCACTCGACGCACACAGAAATATCTGAACACACATCCCTTCCCTGTCCATTGCATATACACACACAACCTATCTAAACTTATCAACTGTCACCTTACACACCTATATGTGAAACACCTTCATATATTGACACACATACACATATGAGCAAACTGTCATTCACTAAATACCTGAGAACTTAAGATGAACTGAGTTTAGGAATTTCTGAGAATTTCCAAGTTACTATGGTTCACTATTTGATTTGGAAATTTCAATGTTTGTAGTTTGCATTAGGATTTTGGTGGTGATTAGTTCGAATTTCATTGGGGTTCTTAGGATGAATTGTTAACTACCAGAAAACTGGGATTCTTAATAACATGATCACATGAGTTTTACTTTAATGTGAACCAAAGAACAGTTCATTACACACACACACACATTCCTTAACTTGTTATTCCTGTGCACTACACTCTACACATTCACTTTGTTTCTCCACTCCACCCTCTGTTTTCCTGTCACAGACTTCACCCTCACACTAAAACACATATATATGCTCATGCACATACACTTGTGACCCTTCCCTCTCTATATATATGAATATACATATATGTTATAATGGATAATAATATATGTATCATGAACCTATATGTATATATGCAAGTATGTAGGTAAGCATGTATGTAATGAGTACATGAATGCAATACATGAAGATATATATGATACAATGTAGGATACAATATATAAAGGCTTGTATGATATTTAAAATAGGTAATACAATATATGCATGGATAATATAGTATGTAAATGTAGGTTTGATAGCTTGTATAGCCTTGTGATAGTGTATGAGTGCTAGTCTAGGTTTGGTTAGGCCCAAGAGTTGACTTAACCTAGATCAGACTTGATTGGACCAAGTGTGACCTAGTTTGACCTAGATAGTTGACCAAAGTTGACCAAGAGTTGACTTTAGTCTAGTTTGACCTAGATTCATGGAGAATTCATCATAGGGCTTTATATTTCCATTCTGTACATGTTGTGACTTGTGTTGCTCTAACTAGGAGTCAGGTACCTCATCTCGGACAGTACATTTACTTCAGACATTCAGATACCAGGCGAGTACATTCTCTGATCATTTCATAACTTGCTTAGAATTATATTGCTGCTCTAGTTTACCTTATTTGATGCTGTCACGATATTATCACGGATTGGTACTATATGGATCCTTTCATGCGATGTTATTCCCCTCGGGAGCATCGGATACATCATGTCGTATATTTCATGTACATCGTGTATTCCTCGCTCTCATGTTATTATGTGCTTCATGCTCGTTCGTGCTCGCTTGTGTACTCTCATGTGCTATCATGTTCGGTCATGTTTCTCATGAATCTCATGTATAACCTATATTTCATGTGCACTCATTTATGAGCCTTCATGTGAATTTCATGTGCACCCATTTATGGGCCCCCATGTGAACTTCATGTGCACTCATGTATGAGCTCTCCTGTATACTTCATGTGCACCCATTTATGGGCTTCATGTGAAAATCATGTATGTAACATAATCTGTCTGGATCCTTGTGTATTGATTGGGGTATGGGGGAGTATAAATAGTCATGTGAACAATTCCAAAGTAGAATAGCCATGTACGCCTCTTTAGTATAACCATGTGCAAATCAAGCCGTTCATATGTCGACTTTGTACTCTAAATCACTAGTCACTGGTAGCTCTCTACTTATAGTAGATATTTCTATTACAGTTCTCTCTCTGGTTATATCATGTGCTTTCTTTCAGTTTCATGTATCGTACTCTCTTGCATGTTTATATTCTCTAACCTGTTATGATCTACGTGAGATGTATTGTGCTCGCTCCCGTTCTGACTGGACCTGTTGAAAATTTTACAGAGGATGATGAGGAACCCTGCACCCCTTACTATAGAGTTTGCCTAGATGACACTCGCGACCTGGACCCCTGGGAGGTTCAGGCAGCTGCTGAGGACGATACCCCCCTTGCATAGTGTAGATAGCTTAGAATGTATCTTTTCATGTTTAGCTGTTGTCCTTATTTTCAGAGTTGTATATTTTAGAGATATTGAGACTTGTTATTTCATTTATGTTGTACCTCAGTTGAGAATTTTCTTATCTATTTCATCGTGCCATATTCTATCTTCAGATTGTGATTGAGTTGTACCTCTGTATTGGCCTCCTTATGGAGAGTATTTCATGTTAGTTAGTTATAGTTCATGACCTAGAACAGCGTTATATCGCCGAAACTGCAGCGTAGGCTGGGCGCTGTTACGTACTCGTACCCTCGCGGTGTGTGCGGGTCGTGACACATGGGTAGGTAGATAGGGATGTGGCATCAAATCACGGGCCGATATCGGATCATGATCCGATAACATACATATACTAGTATACCTCCCGACCGTAACTAGCGTGCAACCAGTGGCCGTTGCTAGATATATCCACTAGTGTACATATGGCCCATAACCTGGTAACCAATCCCATAATCGGGTAACACTGAGGCTAAATGACTGTCTGTCCCATACGCCTATTGAATGTCTTTCCCGTCCCAAGAAATGTACAAGTCGTATCCATGACCCGAACATCTTCTCTCAATGTAAGGTCATAACTCACTAGAACCATCATAACTACATATGTATCGTTATACGCGCTACTCGCACCGACAGTTAGTCGAGAGCATCAGCTCGTGCCATATCATGATCTCATTCGGTGTCATGCCGTAAAACGTGTCGAGGCCATGGAAATCATGATAATAACTCCACAACTTAGGGTACGTTACCTAGAACTAAGTCGAGTACTCATATCTCGACTATACCCGAGGCATTCTCGGAATCACCTAACTAAGTCCACCCAAACAAGATTGCATAGTCATGAACATAAATATATTAAACCAGTAATACAAGGCAAGGTATACTTGCCTGTAACTCCAGAATGTGCAAGCAAAGCTTCGGAACTTCCTATCATAATTGTATTGTCACTGGCACCTATAAGTATATACAAGTATAGTATGTTAGTTGCTACGCTACGGCACGCTAAGCAATATTGTTCTAAGACTACCTGTGATCACAACTTGATCATGAAACCTTCATAATCATTCCACTATCATTTATATGCTAAGGTTAATCATATACAACTTTCTAGTCACTTGTGCTTTCGCGTGTACATGGACATATCCGTATGTGTCACACTTGACTAGTTATAGTTTCCAAGTTAGCATGGCCAATAACCTCATAACCCGAGTCGTGGCCTCTATGTCATGTATGCCCCACATGTGACTCATATTTCTAGTTGAGTGTCTAATTCATGCTTGAAGTGCACATATGCTTAGCAAAACATAAAATTCCTATTCGAAACTTATGGTTAATAATTTGTGTATTTTATTTCTAGGTATGGCGTAAGTGTAACACTCTTCTATGGGGCAAGTGTCCATGAGTTCAACTACACACAAGTCGAACCTTGTATTAGTCCGGGTAAGAATAACCAAAATTCATGCTTGAAACTTGGTCATTGTTCTAGTGTTACTACTAACAATAGTCTAACATAGGTTCTCATGCCCCATCATATGTCATCTTGTGTTCATTATCACTAACACATGAAGGTGTTAAACAAGGGTGTATTCGTATGTAACACGTACCAATTATAAATGAATGGCATGGAGCAATGGTGAAGAAGTGAAGAATACCTAGGGAAGTCCCGGTTGCTCGGGCGAGTGCGACGATGCTCGTAGTGCTTCCTCGCTGTCGTGGGGGGTGTCCCGACTGCCGAAGGGTATGTGTGAAGCCGTGAGAGGGGGAAGAACACCATCTACAACAGCAGCAACTGTTGTGAGAAGTCGGCAGCAGCATCAGCCAAGTTGCTGCCTGGCTGGATCGGGCGGCCTCTGGGCGGCGACCGGCGATAGGAGGTCCCACCAGGTACCGTCGGGGTGTGTAGGGGACTTATGGCTTGCCTAGGTGGTGCACGATAGCAGCTGGTGGCACGACAGCAGCAGCTGTTGGTGCGACATCAACAACAAAGTATGACGGCAGTAGCAGCAAATATGGTGGCAGAGGTCGGTTTAGGCAGTGGGGGCGGTAGTTTTCATGCCTGCTTCCATGGTGGAAGGGGAGAGGAGGTAGGAAGGAGAGCTGGAGGAGAGAGATGAGTGTTTTTAGGGTTTTGGGGGGTGTTTACTTAGCCGGCCAAAACATGGTGGGGTGTGTTTATATAGAAGAAAGAGAGAGGGGGGGGATGAGTGTAGGGAGAGAAAGCATTAATTAAAGGTGATGTGGTCATGTGTGATTGGTCATAGAGGGATGGATTGAAATGATGGGGATGTGAAGGAATGCAATAGTGGAGCCACCCTTTGGCTTGGCCCAAAATGGATGGTAGAGTGTGTCATGTAGTAATTTCCTATTAGTTTTCATGGACAAGGGGTTTTTCCCATTAGATTTTAGGAGATGTCTTGGTTGTGTGTTTGGTGTTTTGTAGGAGATGAGTGATTTTGTGTGTTTGGGTGTGTCATGAGGGTGGTCACATGCATTTGGATTGGGTGGTTTGGGTTAGGCTTAAGCTAAGTATGATCATGACTATAATTTAAGTCATATACGATCATGGATATAGAAGTAGCATGCGGGGGCTCAATTGGATGTGACACAAGTGTCATGTGTGTAGTAGGCTTAGTTTGGGTCATGACCATACTTGGGATTGGAGGGAATAGTTTGAAATTGTGTCTCTAAATTAAGCTGGAAGTGAATGTAGGTTCACGGTAGGGGCCAAGATTGGGCTTCAGGTCAGGAATGTTGTGCGATTAAAATAGGGAATAAGGAGGTGTGTTTGTGTAGGACATAAATTTTATGGGTGTAGAGTGTCTTGTCTAGATCATGCATGTAAATTTTTTTGGGTAAATGACTAGTCTTGTGCTCCTAATTTTAAAATCACGGCAAGGTGCATTTGATGATCATAAAAAAAGTGGAAAATTATTAATAACTATTCATAATTAATCGTATTAAATCCTAATTAACCATAATTATTTCTAATTATCCATTAACCCTAGAATTTAAATTCAGAGGGCTTACAACCTACCCACCTTAGAAAATTTTGTCATCGAAATTTAGATACCCATAATATAACATAATATAACAATAAAAGATATATATCTAACTGAAAAATAAGGCATGCATACCTAGCCCCATGAAGAGATGGGAAAAATGCTCATGGATCGCATCCTCGCGTTCCCAAGTTGATTCGCCTAGTGCATGATGCCTCCAAGCGACGCTGACTAGAGGAATGGTCTGACCCCTCAGGCTCCGATCTAAAATCTCTACCGGCTGCTCCTCATAGGACAAACTTGGCCCTACAGTGATCTCTGAGTGATCAAGCATATGACTAGGATTTGGCACATACCTCCTCAACTAAGACACGTAGAACATGTCATGGACACCCTCCAATGACTGGGGCAAAACCAGCCGATAGGCGACCTCTCCAATTTGTTCTAGCACATCAAAGGGTCAAATGTACCTTGGACTCAGCTTCCTCTACCTCCAAACCTGATGGCACCTCTAATAGGTGAGATCTTTAGAAAAACATGGTCGCCTTCTTTAAACTCCAGGGGTCGATGGTGTGTGTCCGCCCTATGCTTCTGCCTGTCCTGAGCTGCTCTTAGCTGCCCTTGGATCTACTTTACCTTCTCTACTATACAAACCATAAACTCTAGGCCGAGTATCTGCGTTTCGCCTACATCACTCCAACATACTGGGGAACGACACTTCCTACCATACAATACTTCAAAGGGGGCCATCTGGATACTCGCCTAATAGCTGTTGTTGTAGGGAAACTCCATTAGATGCAGATGGTCCTCCTATGATCACTGAAGTCTAGCATGCATGTCCTTAACATGTCCTCTAGAGTCTGAATGGTGCACTCTGATTGTCCTTCTATCTGGGATGATAAGATGTACTACACTTCAGACAGGTCCTAAGGATCTCTTGTAGGCTCCGCCAAAAATGTGATGTGAACCTCGAATCTCGATCAGACGCTAACCGGGACTCCATGATGTCGTACGATCAGCCTCATATACATCTCTGCTAGGGCTTTTATAGACTATCACACTCTGAAGGGCAGAAAGTGAGCTGACTTGGTAAGTCGGTTCACTATCACCCAGACTGCATCATGACCATTCGGACTCCTTGGTAAACCCGTAACGAAGTCCATTGTGATGTGCTCCAACTTTCACTTCGGTATCGGGAGCATATGGAGCAGTCCTGTAGACCTTTGATGCTCAGCCTTGACCTTTGACACCAAGCACTTGGCCACAAAGCGGGCTATCTCTCTTTTCATTCTATGCCACCTGAAATGATGCATCAGATCCCTGTACATCTTTGTGCCTCCTGGTTGGATAGAGTATACGAACTATGCGCCTCCATCATTAACTCCCGACAAAGCTCCCCATTGGGAACGTAGAGGCGATCTCCATATCTCAAGGTTCTGTCCTCATGAATATGCAGTCCCGTCTGCATATCGGCCTCCGTCATTTGCCAAAGTTGCTGAAATCTGGCATCTGTTGGCGAGACAGCCTTGATCCTCTCAAATAATAAAGACTGCGCCTGAAGGCTTGCTAGCTGGCCGTCTGCTCCCGACAATATCACCTATATCTCCAACTCTTGCTAAGCCTCCAATAGGGGTCGTCAATTGGTACGCCATGGGCCTCCTGCTCAAGGTGTCTTCTACCACGTTAGCCTTCCTTGGGTAGTACTGCAGCTCGATCTCAAAGTTTCATTAGCTCCAACCATCGTCTTTGCCTCAGATTCAGATCCTTCTGAGTATAGACGTATTTCAAGCTCTTATGGTCCGTAAATATCTCTACCCTTTCTCCATACAAGAAGTGTCTCCAAAGCTTCAAGGCAAAGATCACTGCGACAAGCTCAAAGTCATGTGTGGGATAATTTTTCTCATGGATCCTCCTCAAAGCATAGGCTATCACCTTCCCGTGCTGCATTAAGACGCATCGTAATCCCTTTTCGGATGCATCGCTGTAGATCACGAATTCTTCCGGTCCAGATGGGATGGTCAAAATAGTTGCATTGGTCAGGCGCTTCTTTAGCTCATCAAATGCCACTTAACACTCCTCCCTCCAAACAAACTCCTGCTCCTTGTGGGTTAAGCGGGTCATCGGCTAAGCAATCCTCACGAAGTTCTCTACGAAACTCTGATAATATCCATCAAGTCCAAAAAAACTTCTCATCTCTGAGACATTGGTAGGGGTCGGCCATGTCACCACTGTCGAGAGTTTTGCTGGATCTACATAGATGTCTTCCCCTGAGACGACGTGTCCAAGAAAAGAGACACAATCCAGAAAGAACTCACACTTACTCAACCTGGCATAGAGTCTCTCGTGCCTCATCATCTCCAAAACAATCTGCAGGTGCTTCTCGTGCTCCTCGTGGTTCTTAGAGTACACCAATATGTCATCGATGAACACAACCATAAAATTATCCAAGGACTGATGGAACACTCTGGTTATCAAGTTCATGAACATAGTGGGTGCATTAGTCAGTCCAAAAGGTATTACCAGAAACTCGTAGTGACCATAACGGATCCTGAGTGCCGTCCTTGGAATGTCCTTCTTCCGTACCTTCACTTGATGGTATCCCAATCTCAAGTCGATCTTCGAGAACACCTTGGCTCCAGTCAGTTGATCGAACAAATCGTCGATCCGAGGCAGAGGGTACTTGTTATTGATGGTCAAGGCATTGAGAGTTCTATAGTCAATGCACATTCGGATCGACCCATCCTTCTTTGGTACAAATAATACTGGGGCTCTCCAGGGTGATGCACATGGTCGGAAGAACCCCTTGGCCTGCAACTCCTATAGCTGCATCTTTAACTCATCTAGCTCCTTCTTTGCTAACCGGTACATATTAGAAGAGCCGAGGCTGCTCTTGGCACTAACTCAATGGCAAACTCCACTTGTCTAACATGTGGAAGACCTGGCAACTCCTCCGGGAAGGCATCCATAAGCCCTGCAATGATTGACGGGGGTGCTTCCTCCATAGCCATGTAGACTCCGACAGCCTTGCCTACTCCTTGCTCTATGGTCCCTCTCATGAACTCAAACTCCTGACGATCTGGCGGTTAAAAGACAACACTCCCCTTTCGGTAATCTAATATGGCATGATATTGGCTCAACCTGCCCATCCCCAACACAAAGCCAAAATTTGGCGTAGGAAACACCAAAAATTAAGCCCTCATGTCTCTTCCACACACAACCACAAAGCACATTCTCTACGTGCTGGTGACTGGCATGATCCCTCTTCCCGTAAGAATCTTCCAACTCTTGGGCAAGGACGAAGTGGCTACTTTGTGCGTAGCTACGAAACTAATAGATATGAAAGATAGCATAGCTCCAGAATCAAATAATGCAATAGCAGGCAACAATGCAACCAAGATGGTACCCTGTGATTACCACTCCCTCCAGCTCCTTCTGTACCGGTGCCATAAAAAATAGCTGACCTCCCCTCTGCCGGGCTCGATCGAACTACACCTCATGTAGGGCCAGTGGTGGTCCCCTCTGGTATCCTCCGGGTCGTTGAGCTACAGTCGCCTGAGCTGGTGGCCTGGGTCCCGTTGGAGCTGGCCTCGAGGCCATCTGTTGGGCTCTGTCATAACGCTACGGGCAATTCAAGGCCTGGTACTGACCCGACCTACACCTCAAGGACTGTTCTAGCTTCTTCATGCAGTCCCTCTGGACATGTCCCTTTTTTCCACAAAAGTGGCAAGTCATGAGAGCCTTCACCTGGAACGGGACGATCTACTGCTGAAGATGGGCCCCCCGACGTCTGATTGGACCTCATGTCTGAATTTTGGCTAGCACGGCTGTGGAAGCAGGGCACCTCTTGATCATCAGATCCTTGTTGATGGCCTCCTGGACTCTGGCCTCCGCTAGCACCTCCTTGTAGGAAGTCCTTGACTGTGCGCTTGTGTACCTCTAGAGCGCCTTCGTCAAGCCGTGGTGGAATCTCCGGGCCTTCTCCCTCTCATTGGGTATCAGTAGTGTGCTGAACCAGCTGAGGCGGCTAAACTCTGCATCATACTCGTCCACAGTCATGCTCCTTTGCTTAAGGTAGAGGAACTGGTCATAGAAAACATCACGGACGATAACCGGAAAGTACTTCACCTCAAAGTACTTAAAAAAGCTGCTCCTACTGTTTCATTTAACAAAATACCGAAAAATTGGCTTTTGAAAGAAAACTATAAAAAGTACAAAAGTACAAATTATTCTGGGAAGTATTGTTATAGAAGTCTGATCTGAGAGCGGTCACTTTGTTCCTTGGACCATACGATGATGATGAAGAAAACTGCTTGAAGAAGATGAACAATCAGAAGAACTAAGTCACCGGAAAGGTATCGAGCAACGACACTGATGGCACAGTCGATTGCTTTCTTGCTTTACTTCACCCTGTTCTTGAGAAAAAGTTGAAGAAATGCTTCTGGGAATATCACTCTGAAAATATAAGTTTTCTCAGAATCTCCTTTCCTGCCTCTATATTGATCTCTTTTCATCTTGTCTGTGTTGAAAATAAATCTATTTATAGACTAGACCCTTTGTGTGTAAAAAGCAACAAAAATGGGTCTCTACGCGAGTAACTGTCACCCACGATGTAAATCATCCTCTACGTACGTTGACACGTGTCCCATGTAGAGTTTTGATCTCTACGGATGGTGACACATGTCCCACTACTTCAACAAAATAGGAAGAGCACGTACACACGTTCTTCGATAAGTGTGGCATGAAAGCCACATAAGCAAACCACGTTCTCATGTAGTTAGGAAAGCTCGGGCGTAAAAATGACCCAAAAAATACTCCCTGCATAAGCAGCAGACTGGGCGTAAAATAGCTAAAAATAGACTTCCTGCGTAAAGTGGCTGAAAAGTAGCCTTGAGCGTAAAATTAGCTCAAATAAACTTTACGCACACGGCAGCCTTGAGCGTAAAAAGCTCGAATAGCTTCCGTGCGTAAAAGAAGCTATCTTCTGAGCGTAAAGTAACCCATCTGCACACTAAACGACAAGCGTTGGATTTGGTGAAAAGATTTCCTCGGCTTCTGTGTACTGTTGTCAGAAAATTATTCTGTCAGATCAAATCACTCGCATTAAATGCGACCTGACAGTCTGTCTTCAGCAAAAAGTTCAGTGGACAGCTCTTGCGTAAAGTAGCTCGCGTAGAGAGTAGATCGCGTAGAGAGTAGCTCGCGTAGAGAGTAACTCACGTAGAGAGTAGCTCGCGTAGAGTTTTATTCTGTTTGATTTGCGTAAAGTTCTCAACTTCTTTGACTTAGTCCATGAAGCACTTTTTACATTCCTACAAGACCCCCTTCAAAGTTTTTAAATTATTTTCAAAATTTTAAATACTTTGAACTGAAGCGTAAAATTCGGGATTTCAACAGTCAGCGTAGAATTCGGGATATTCAACGGTCATCCGCGTAAAAGTCGGGATATCCAACAGTCAGCGTAAAAGTCGAGAATTTGAACCGATTCAAAATTCTCTATAAATAGAGCTCTTCGAATAGAGATGAAACTTTACTTGTCTTTCGTAATCTCGATCTCTCTTTACTCATCTTCCTCCTTCATACTCTCGTTTCGATCCGATGGCCCCCAAGAAGTCCGCCGCCGGCAGCAAGGGCAATAAGCCCATCGTCGATTCATCATCGGCCGACCGCACGAAAACCCCTGTCCCATCATCAACGTCGTCCCAACAGAGCAACCCCGCCGTGGCTCCGGCAATGAAGGGTAAAGCACTGAACTTCGGTCGTGAGTTCGTCGAAGAAGAAAACCCGAGTTTATCTCTTTACGCCCACATTATACGCGTCAGCGTAGAAACTGAGATAATTAAATACGCCCACGTTATACGTGTCAGCGTAAAATTAAGAACATACGCCCACGTTTATACGTGCCAGCATAAAATTAAGAAAATACGCCCACGTCTATACGTGCCAGCGTAAATTTCAAAATACGCTCACATCAACATGTGCCAGCGTAAAAATTAGAATACGCTCACATCAACACGTGCCAGCGTAAAAATTAAAATACGCTCATGTCAACATATGCCAGCGTAAAATTCAAATTACGCTCACATCTATATGTGTCAGCGTAAAATCTAAAATACGCTCATGTCAACACATGCCAACGTAAAATTCAAATTTCGCTCACATCAACATGTGCCAGCGTAAAATTTAAAATATGCTCATGTCAACACATGCAAGCGTAAAATTTAAATTACGCTCACATCAACATGTGCCAGCGTAAGATTTAACCAGTAAAAGACTTTGCGTAAAAACATAGAACTTGTACACTTTAAAAGTTTTTATCAACTTTAATAAGCGTAAAGTTTCATATAATCAGAGTCTTTAATTTTTATGCGTAAAACTTAGACCAAATTATCTGTGTAAAATTTTTTAATTAGATTTTCACTAACTTGATTTTTCTTTTTCTTTTGGCAGTGGATTTGTAAATTCACCCACTTGCAGAAGTATTTGGCTCATCAGCTGGTATGGTGGGCTCGAATTATTTGGAAAACCTGTCCCATGTGGAGTTTCCCTAGTCAAATTCGAAATACCCTGTAGAGAGAGCACAGTTGATAGTTGCCCATGGGGATAGAATGCTACTGTCCATGATTAATGGAGAATTGTTGATATCGTTGGATGGTCAACAATTTGCAAAGCCAGCTTTCTTGTTCGAGGATGCGATAGACTTCAAATCACAAACACACCCCAAGAAGGAGGCTTGGGTGTTAAAGTTTAGAGATAGAGCAATGTATCTCCCTGGCATGGATAGAGATTATCCCCTGTCTGCATTTATCCATGCCACCCATCCCCGACAGATGTTGTGGAATCTGACTCCCAGCAGTCATGGAAGGCCGGGCAGAATCATCTTCAAGAGGGATAGTGCCAACGATATGGGGTATCACGTCAGTGTTCCCAATGGTGGTGTCGTTCCTTTCTCTGGTCTCTTGCCAAGATTTACTCCGAGTGAGGATTCTGCTCTGATTCAGCCAGTGCAGACCCAAATGTTCATTAATAAGTTCATAAGGGCTGCAGTATTATAAGCTCAGGCCAACCCCAGGCTACCAGGGTGGCTAACTCCTTTTAACCAGAACTGGATCCAAATTAGTGTTTGGATCATGAAGAACTTCAAGACAGATTTGGAAGCCATCGATCTGTATGAAGCAGTAGCCTCCACTAGTCAGGGTATACCACCGAACAGTAACTTGTTCATGGCTCTGATAGAGATATATATCAGTTCAACAGGAACTTTTGCGACCCCAAAAGGTAAAATGGGTCTCGCACTCCACGAGATGCAATTCATCTCAAAGCTGCCAATGGGGGAAGCCCCATATGAAGAATATGTTCCCTCCAACCGGGAACTTGCAGAAATCATAGAGAAAAATTCTCAATTGGTTGAGGTATATGAAGAGTTGATGTGCCATTACATGATTTACACTACTATGCATGAAAGTGGATATCATCTGGCGTATGATGGCTGGTTGGCTACAAAATCCCTGCTGATAAAATACGGGATATAATGGTTGGTATCAATACTGGTTCAACAATCCATGCTGATAAAATACGGGATATGATGGTTGGCTACAAATTCTCGAACAAATATTTGTCCACCAAGACTGGGGAGTTCTCTGTAGGAACCGAAGCCTTGAGCTTCCTCAGATATGGCAGCCAGAAGATCTGCAAGAAAGCCTTGCTGGCAGGCTTTCTTTCTTTATGGTTGAGGAGATGGGTTATACCGAGGACCGGTACAGTTGATAGAATCCACCGAAACGTGCTATGGCCAGTGGTACGTTTGGTGTTCAAAGTCAGAATAAACCTGCTATCGGCAATGGTGTGTCGAATAAACGCAGGCTTGAGGACTTTTGGTGAGGAACTTATTAACAATGCTCCTCATCGGAACATATTCCCTAGGGTAGAAATGCCCTACACTTACCTGATGGGCTGGCTGTTGCATCACAACTGCAATTTGTTGCCACCAGGCCATGGAGATGATGCAGAGGTCTTCCTCCAGAAGTTCAGCAAAGCTACATGGACTGCCACGACAGTGGCAGATACCCGAGCAGTACTAAACTATTCTTATGGATGGAACTTTTTCTCTACCCGGCCACAAGTTCCAGCCGACTGCTTCGGCGTACAATTTGAAGATAAAGTTGAAGGAAGAACTTTATTGTTAGCGCCAGTTTTCAGATGGCTACAGTACATCAGACCATCCCATCTGATGTACAAAAATGAAGACAGCTGAGCGTTCGAACCATATCTACCAAGTAGGTTCGCTCGCCAATTTGGATATGACCAACTTCATGTTGGTAATCCCTCTACCAGTTTTCGTCATTATGGGAAGCTGATTGATGGTGCAAGAGGCTGGAGATATTTTAGCACTGCCTGTACCGGTGCCAAATTTCGAATATCGACTGCTACAAGCACCATCGAGCTACGTATACTTCATACGTATGCTCACTTTTATGCTTCCATCCGTTCCTTCGCCCATGGCTACAACCTGAGAGGTAGTCTAAGATGGCCCAAGGAAGGGAATTTTGAGGAGCCAGTCAGGGTACCATCAGACATACCCGATGACACAGCTGTTCCAGATCAGTATCTGGAAGTTATCCCTAAGGGAGTTGGGGAAAAAGCTGTGGAACCTATCATTATTGGCAAGTCCCAAAAACGAAAATAAGGTGCAGCTGTTACTCTTCCAGAGAAGACCCCAGAAAAGGAGAAGAAGGCTACCACCAAAGGGCCTTCTAGACCAAGGGCCGCTACCCCAGAGATTGATATTCCAGTCGAGGAGCCGCAACATATTGCATCTTCTTCAGCTCATCCTGGAGAAGGGTCTTCGGCCTCCCAACCAGCAGTGTCAATGGAAGCGATGATGGTCCTATCTCCGGGACGTCTCAGCTCAGCACTTCATTTGACTTTGCCACAAAAGGCACAAGTTGTTGAAGACGTCGCCCCAGTATATATTGTTGATTCAGAGCTCATCCCATCAGATGAACCAGCTATTAATTTTGACGATGATGACTGGGATGGGGATTATGATGCGTACTTGGCACGTCCTACACCTACTCCAGGTAAATATAATTTATACAAAATCTATACAAAATTATGATTTTTATATATTAACTTATTTTGTTTAATTTTTGTAGGTGTTATTATTGTATCAAAGCCCGTGGCTCCTCTTCCTCCTCAAGAAGATATTTATGAAGAAAACACGGAGTCTGAGGAAGAGGATTCTTCTTCAGAAGAAGAAGAAGCTCCAGAAGAATGTCCTCCATCTATGGAGATACAACAAGAGCCCGAAGTGCAGGCTCAGCCAGAATTGTCCCCTCCTGTTGACGACAAGAATAAAGAACAAACTACAGTAGAACCTACTGTAGATGATGAAGAGGCTACTGAGGAAGAAGTAGACTTCAATGAAGAACCAGTTGTAAAAGGACTCATTACAACTGAAATACTTGAAGAGCCTGCAGAGCCGATTGCTGAAGAAGGTGATGAAGACATAATCAAATCATCAACTGAAGCTGGAGAAGTTATAATAGCATCCTCTGCTATTGCTACCGATCCAGTACAAGTTCCTGAAGAGAAAATACCTGAACCGGAGTCAGATGCCACAACTATAATTCCACCCACACTAATTACCGCCACCGAAACTCAAGTAGTTTCAGCTCCAGAAACGGCTGGAGTAACAAATGCTGAAGATACTATTCCTGAAGCTCCTGGCCATCAGTTGGCCATGGTAGCAGTGACAACAATGTCTTCATCTCAGCCTGCTACAAAGGCAACATCTGCTCCTAGTCTTCAGAGAAGAGATTTGATAGACATCGCCGCAACGTGGAGCTCAAGTGCAGAAATGAATCTCTTAGTTGAGATTCATACTTATACTTTTTCAAGACTCTGGCGGCTCTGATCCAGATGGTCCTGAAGAAGGGCCTTAGTTATGAAAGTCTGAAGGCGGCGATTGCTCTAACTATCAGAAATGTCGCCATGTTCAATGATGCAGCGAGAGCAGCGGCATTGGAGAAAGTCATAGACGGACTTGAATAGCCCATCAAAGAATATTTAAAGCTGTCAAGTGAAACCATTGAAAGTCTCATCCAAGAAGAGTATGACGCTTTATCAGCTGAATACCTCGCTCGGGAGACGACTTTCAATGAAGCCCTCCATGAGTACGGCATCAATGTGGCCAAAAAAAGGCTTTTTTGACTGAAGCGAAGCCCCAATTGGATAACCAGAGAGAAGCCTATAAAACTTTGAATATAAGAATTCATCAACAAAATAATAAAATTCGAGAAGTTGAGGCTGATTTGGCTCGCTTGAAGACGGTGAGGGATCAGCTGATCATAGCTCGAGACCAGCAGCTTACACAGAGCTCGATTTTGGAAGAACAAGTCTTTAGAGCTGAGGCTACCATCAAAACCCTTGACGAAGCCAAGGACAAGATGATAGTCACATTTGCTGGACTTTCTCACATATGTACTCCTGAAGCTCGACGCTCCGTAGCTGCTAAAACTGTATTGAGCTCGCGTGACAAGCGTCTAGCGGAGCTACAGAAATTACTTGAAGATGTCTCTGCCCCGCCTTAGGCAAATAAAGAGCTTTTGTAATCTTCTATCTTTTTCATTCTGTAATATTTACAAGAAATGAATAAAATATTTGTTTTGTGATCCTATCATTTATTTTGAAATTAAACAATAGGTATGAGATAGAAAACACTTATCAGAGGTAATATGGACATGACAAGTCTTCTAAACTCAATAAATTATATCTATCCAGAGGTAATATGGACATGATAGATAATGAATCTCGTTTTCTGTTTAGAGTATACGATACTATCAGAGGTATTATGAACGTGACAGATCGTAACAACTCAAAGAAAAATATATTAATGTCTATTCAGAGGCCAAATGGACATGATAGATAGGAAAAGAAGTAGACATAATATTTATTCAGAGGCCATAAGAACATGATAAATAATAAGTTAATCTCTCTTTTTAATCAGCTGGTAAGACAGAAGATCAAAATTTTCTTCAAGGAAAACAAGTAATCAGCTTAACCAAACATTAGTAGCTGGGGAATAAGGGAGAAATTTATATATAATATTTCTTCAAGAATTTGCCATTAATCGGCATCATGAGCAAATCACCATTAAGTTTAGACAACCTATAGGCACCGTTAGAGAATACCGCCTCGATGATATAAGGACCTTCCCATTTTGCTTGAAATTTTCCTTTGCTCTTATGAGTCATCACCATCGGTCTTCGGACGGCTAGAACTAGCTCACCGACTTTAAATACCCTCTTTTTAACTTTACGATTGAAAGTTCGAGATATGCGGGCTTGATACAGCTCAATATGTTGTTGCGCTTGAAGACGCTTTTCGTCCAATCCTTCAAGTTCTTGGAGTCGTAAGCGGTCATTGTTCTCTGTAGTTAGCTCATTAGCAATTGCTATTCTAAGAGATGGAATCTGGATTTCCAGTAGAAGAACAGCCTCACATCCGTAAACCAGTAAAAATGATGTAAAACCAGTAGGAGTTTGGACTGTCATTCGGTAAGCCCATAAATATTCTCTAAATTTCTCATTCCAATCACGTTTATTAGAAGAGACGAACTTTTTGAGAAGTTTAATGATTGTCTTGTTGAAAGCTTCAGCCAAACCATTAGTAGCTGGATTATAAGCCGTAGAGGCCAGATTTTGAATCCGATTCTTGTCACAGAATCGATAAAATGCCTAACTGGCAAATTGTGGTCCATTGTCATGGATTATCCTTCGGGGGATCCCAAAATGATAAATGATATGGTATTTAATGAAGCTAATCACATTAGATGTTTTTACATCAACAAGGGGAACCGCTTCCGCCCATTTAGAAAAGTAATCGGTTATAGCCAGTATAAATCGATGTCCCTTGACAGAAGGAGGGTTAATCGGACCAATAATATTCATGCCCCAATCTTCGAAGGGCCAAGAAGCCGCTGTAGGATGTAAGAATTCATATGGTTGATGAATAAAATCAGCATAAATCTGACATGCTTTACACCGTCTGGTATAATCCACAGCATCTGCTAGCATAGAAGGCCAATAATACCCCATTCTTCTAATGCGGTCCTGTAAATTTGGACCTGGTTGATGAGCACCGCAGACACCATCATGAGCTTCACGGAGTGTTTACTTAGATTTATTTTCAGAGAGACAACGTAGCAAAAGTCCATCATAAGAACGACGATATAACATATGTAAAGAAGAATCATAATAGAATCGAAATGATCGTCTCTTGATTGATGCAGCTTATTTTGGATCTTCAGGTAAAATCCTATAAACCGCATAATCAATGAATGGACTTCTCCAATCCCTTTGCTGGGAACTTGATTCTGTAGTATAACTCTGTCCAATATGCATATTATTCTTGACATAGAATAAGTCTCGATCCAACAAAGTAATGGTGTTTTGTCTTCTAATTGGAACAGCTAAATCTGCAACTAAACTAGCAAGAGCATCAGCTTCCAAATTTTGTAAACGTGGTACAAATTCGATGAAGAATCCTTTAAATGAAAGGACCAATTCAATTACCACTTGATGATAAGGAATGAGGTTAGGATTTCTGACTTCATATGTCCCTCTAACCTGATTAATAATCAGTTGAGAGTCTCCATAAGCTTCCAAGAACTCAATGTCCAGTTGCTTTGCTACTTGGAGACCAATTAGCAGAGCATTGTATTCTGCCACATTATTGGAACATGGCTCATTAAGAGAATAAGCACGGTATATGACCATTTTGTCAGGAAAGACTAGGACGATGCCTACTCCGGAGACGATATTGCCTTTAGGTCCAACCCGCGATGCTCCATCAAAGTATAAAAATGTCATCTTTCACAGTCATGTTGTAATCCATAACTTCATCTGGAATGTCCTCATATAGTTTCGATGTCTCAGATATTGGGTGAGCTGCTAAAAAATTTGCTAATGCTTGACCTTTCACTGATTTTTGAGGTACATAGACCATGTCATAAGGAGTAAGCAACATCGCCCAGGTGGCTAACCTGGAGTTAAGAATGCTCGATTTTCTCATCAATACCCGAATAGAATTTATTCTAGAGATGACATGGATAGTCTGTCCTGACACATAATGTCGTATCTTTTGAACAGCAAAAACCAAGGCCAGACATTCTTTTTCCACAGGAGTATACCTGTGTTCAGCTCCGACCATCATTCGGCTAAGATAATAAATTGCTTGTTTATGACTTTTGTCGCTTTTTTGTGCAAGAAGAGCACCAAGTGAATGATCCAAGGCTCGAACATATAACAAAAATGGTCTCCCTACCAATGGAGGTACCAGAACAGGTGGATTTGTAAGGTATTGCTTGATGTAATTAAAGGCTTTCTGACATGCTTCAACCCAGACAAATGATACACCTTTCTTTAATAGATGGGAGAAAGGTTGACATCTCCTAGAAAGATTGGATATAAATCTCCTGATATAAGCAATGCGACCTTGGAAGCCACGGAGTTCTTTTAGATTGCGTGGAGGACGCATCTCAATAATTGCTTTGATTTTGTCAGGATCAACATGGATACCTTGAGAAGTGATGACAAATCCCAAAAAATTTGCCACTGGACACCCCTAAGAAAGACTTAGTAGGATTCATCTTCAATTGATGTTGGTGCATCAACTTGAATACCGTCTTTAAGTCTTGAATGTGATCATCTTCTAAGCTACTTTTGACAGCAATATCATATACATAATATTCAACTGTTTTCCGTAGATGTTCTTGAAAGATGTTGCTCATAGCCCGTTGATACGTAGCACCGGCAATTTTCAGACCAAACGGCATAACCGTATAGTAGTAAACCCCAAGGGGTGTACGGAAAGCGGTATGCTTTTCGTCTCTTGGATGCATCTTAATTTGATTGTATCCTGAAAATTCCTCCATGAAAGACATGCGTTCAAAACCACATGTATTGTCTATCATGACATCGGTGATCGGAAGTAAAAATTCGTCTTTTGGACAAGCTGCATTAAGATTCCGAAAATCTATGCAAACTCAGACTTTTCCATTCTTCTTCATAACAGGAAAAATGTTGGCAATCCAGTCTGGGTGTTGTTCTTCACGAATAAAGCCATATATAATCAGCTTTTTGACTTCTGCTTCAATTGCATCCATCATATCTGGTCGAAAATGCCACTGTTGTTATTTTATAGGCTTGGCATTAGGAAGAATATTGAGTTTATGAGTAGCAACTTTAGGATCTAGACCCGGCATATCCTCATAACTCCATGCAAAAATATCAATATATTCTTTAATCAGTTGTATCAACTCTTTATTTTCATGTTCGGAGAGATTTTTACTGATGAATATTGGCTTGGACGTAGTTCTGTCTCCAACATCAATCTGAACAATCTCATCCTCTGTAGGTGGCTGTCGTCGTTCAAAACGAAGCTTCCATTGAGTGTCCATTTGCTGTGCCCAAGGGTCGTTCTCAAATGGCTCAGATTTACCATCAATTTGAACCATGTTGACTGAGAATACGTACTCAGATTTATCATAATAGTCTCCTCTAGGATATGAGGATTGTAAAAAACTGGAAGAACATTCTTATTTCATATCTTTCTTGCATATGTGGAGTGTATCCGATTCGATGAATTAAATTTCTTCAGAATCTGATGATTGTGAAGAACTGGAAGAGAATTCTTCTTATAAATCCTCATTAAACATGTGGCACGGATCGTATCCCAACCCATGCCGAGTTTTCTGGTAAAATAGATCACCACATAATGGTAATCGTCTACCCTTGCCTTGATTGAGACCTTGCATAGTCTTCAAATCATATCCCATATTCTGGATAATCTTGAGAGATTGTTGACTATATTTGTCAATTCGGATTCTTCCTTTATCTTTCTCTCTGAGATCATTTGTCTGAGTAACAGGGATATTTCTAGCCAGGCCAAACACAATTTGGCGCTTGTTTTTCTTATAGACGGAATCATGAAATAAGATTCTTCGTGACGTCTATAAGCTACACAAGCTTGTGATGAAGCGGCTACAGGAAGAAGATAGGAAGAAGATGTTAGGAACCTTTGAGCATAAAGTCCAACATCGACGTTTGGAGGAAAGGAATTTTCCTTATGGTCAATGTATAAGGTTTCCTCTGTATTTATGTCATCTTTATATTGATGACTTTGATCATCAGAAGATAAAGTTATTCTTTCAAAAAATTTGACAGCCATATACTCCAATAGAAAATCTTTATTGATATTAGAAAGTACAGAATGATCAATATTAACATTATTTACAATTTGACTGCTACGCTTCGGATTGATCATTAACGGACCGTCATCCGTCTTCTGCGTAGACTTGCCAAGGTTGATAATCAGTGGTGGTTCTGGATCATTCGTACGAGAAGTATGTCCCTTGACTTTGATCATGAGAGGTTGAACTTGGCTCTTGGCAGGAATATCTACTGATTCCTCTGACGAAGCTCGAGTTCTTCCTTTAACCTTGATCATCAGAGGTTGGTCATTGACAGGTTGGGGTTGGATTCGACCTTTGACTTTAATCTTCAAAGGTTGTTCTTCCGGAGGATCTTCATTGACAGATTGATCTTCATCAGGTGATCGATCTTCGGCCAAATCTGATATCTCCTTCACATGCTCCTGTTTGTAGAGTATTGATTCAGAGAAATAGGCTTCAACACCTTAAAAGGATTGATATCTGTGAACTCAGTCTTCACAACCCCTTGGAAATCCACGTACTTGAATCATTGATGGAGAGTTGAAGGCACAATGTTATGCTCATGTATTCACGGTCTTCCAAAGAGGATGTTGTAAGATACGTCTGAGTTAATAACATAGAAGGTCGCCATAGTTCGAAGATCACCTATCTAAATCTTCAAACGAATCTTCCCCAGTAGTTTACTCTTTCCAGAGTTGAAACCAACTATTGTTGTACTAGTGTAAGTCAGATCACTAGTAGGGATCCTCAAGGGTCGTAGCATACTCTGAAGAATAATGCTAATAGAAGACCCAGGATCAATATAAATCCTGTCAATTTCAGTAGATTCAATATACCCTGTATAGCACAGAGGTCTGTCGTGCTTGTTATGCTTCAACAATATATCTTCTTGTGTGAAGGTGATGTTGTGAATTGCTTCCATCACACTATGACATTGTGGACATGACACTGGTATATTGTCAGGAGTCTTGAGTTGAGCTAAGCATGAATCAGCTTGTAGCAAAGCTTCACTCAAAGTTTCATGGCTTTCTTTCGAAAGGCGAAGCAGCTCAAAGATCGAAAGTCTAGCCGGAGTATTAGCTAACTGGGCTAGAATATCGAACTTGTAGGGTTTCATCACAACCCCTTGATTTGAAGCCGATTTCAATAGGATGTCAAAGTGTACTGCTTTCTGTTTCCATTTCTCAACCACAGATAGTTTAACAGGAACAGGAGATGGTTGAACTGGTAGTGTTTCAATTACGTCCTCGGCTTATTTGGAAGATCCCTCATAATCTTTGTGGTACTCTTTTCCAGATCTCGTACCAGCAAAGGTTTCTTCTTCGGACTCAGGAGAATAAAGTACCATATTGCAGGATTTAGTCTTCTTTTCCTTAGTCTTCTTCTTGCGAGTATTTTTATGAGGAACCTCAAAACCTAATCCAACAGTGGATTTTTGACTTTGAATTTGCAAAGGAAGTTGCATTCCTTTATCATAATTCAAACCTTCCGCCTTTTGAAAGTCATAGCCCATCTTTTTCATGAGATGGACTGATTGTTGACTATACAAGTGAGTGGATAGCGGACTTTTGATAGGTGATTTAATAGAGGAATGAGGAATAGAGACCTCTGTAGCCACTAGAGAAAGAGGAATAGAAACCTTTGTAGCCACAGGAGAAGGAGGATTTGGGATAAGAGAAAAAATCCCAACATGAGCTTTCTCATAAGCAGCAAAGACTTGTTGTGCCCTGTATAAGGGGACACTATTCATAGCTAACCACTGCCGATGATTAAGCTTGAGTTTGGTAGGAGGAGCCATACTTGGAGGGCATATATTCAAACCCCTCAATCTATCCTCCAAAGGAATGCCACCCCATAAATGATCCAAATAATCATGGTCTGGGGTTAAAACATAAGAAATCATGTTATAGGTTTTGACTTTTTTTATCTTTCTTGGATTTTGAAGTTTTATCTTCATTCTCCATTCAGGTACTAAATCAGGGTGTACCCATATGATTTTACCGTTTTTCAGTGTAAGAGGCAAAAGTCTTTTATTTTGTTCTCTGGCAGACGGGATATTCACAATCTTCATCGTCGCCTTTGGAATTGGGACAATTTCATCCAGGACTTGCTATGGAGAAAAACCTCCAAATTGAAGAGAAATCATATTGGTTGTGACCGTACGCTCATCGTTGGTTAAAGCGATGGCATTGGCATTTATCAGCTCCTGGATTTTCTTTTTCAAGACATAGCAAGCCTTGGTAGGATGATTTATGTATCTGTGATAGATACAATACTTGGGATTGTCGGTCAGATTCACCTCATTAGGTCTTTTCGGCTCTAGAATCTGGAGTTTGTCACTCTTTACCAGACATTGGAATATCCTCGGGATATCAATGTCATCGAAAGAGTATTCTTCTTTTGGCTTGGAAGACTCCTGATTATTCGACGTCGTTTTGGGTTTTGAAAGATTAACCACTAGGGTTTCCTTCCCTTTTCCATTACGATTGTCGGAATTATTACCAGAAGAGCCTTTCTTTCCTTTGTCTTCTGAGGCAAAAATCATCCCGTGTTCACGGGTCAACCTACCATTGGTCTCGGCTGAAACTGATGCTATGATGAACGAGGCCCAATCTGTGAATTGAGAGCCCATAAAGACAGCAATGGATGGTCGCAGATTCATCTTCCATGTATCAATCAATGCTGAATCTGGCATACCAGGAGGCATTTTCAAGGTTGCCTGTCGGAAACGTTGGATGAACGTCCGAGTATCTTCCTTCTCCTTTTGTTTAATTTCTATTAAGGAGGACATGTTCATATCCATTCATCCTTCATAGAAGCGGGAGAGAAACATTGCTTTGAATTCGTCAAAAGAGGTAGACTACGATACCAGTCGTAAGCTGAACCCGTCAGGCACTCTTCTGTAGATGTACAGTCATAATATCAAAGTAATTGATATACTGACTAGGAGAAGCCTTTCCATCAAATAATACCATCGATTGTGGCTTGAATTTTGGAGGAAAGGGTACGTCATTCCAATGAGGAGGATAAGGTTTCTTAATCCCTAACCTCTGGAGCTGATCCTTGTGCTTCAGAACTTTAAACTGTGCTTTGAGCTCACGCACTGCTTGAATAACTTCACTAGTTTGAGGAAGCACATTCGATTGAATAGTTGTTGGATGTACCGTGACCCCCACCGGAGGTGGCACATCTTCTGGAATGACAAGATCTGGAGATGCAGAATTCTGATTGACAGCAGGCTCTTGATTAAGATTATTCAAAGGTATATCAACCCTTTGACGATCTTGAGTTTGTGCTGCTACCTGCACAGGTGTTACTACTGCCGGCTGAGCAGTTTGTTGAGTCATTATTATTTGATGTATGCTTTGCATCATGGTGAGCATGTCCTTCAGTGATTGCTCAACGGCAAAGAGACATTGTTCTGTATTAGCAGATGACGTCTCCGATTCATCTCCAATAGCATAGGATTCAACCTCCCTTGAAGATACAGAGGGATTGGTGTAGAAGTATGAATCAACACTATCAGTTTCGGACTCCAAAGACTGGGTACCCCCAGCTTCTGAATCAGAAGTCTGCAACTGTCTTTGACTTTTTGATCGAGTATTCTGATGCACTCCTTCAAAATTATCAAGAAGTCTGTTGAACTGTTGTTGACCAGGAGTCTGAGATGAATTGCGTCTTGGACGTCGTCCTCAGTTGGTATGAGATGCCATGTTGACTGACGCATATAACAACTCATGCTCTTGATCATCAACTTGTTGCCGATGTTCATGAAAGCTTAATCGGTCAAAAACTGACCGTTTCAAAGCCGAACAACAACATTTGATTACAATCTGGTGACACTCACAATGATGATTTTCTTGGGGGAGTGTCATAGAAGATTGTCTATTTTTACGCTTTTGTACTAGCAACTCGCATAAATCAGAAGAAGTAGAGGGAGTAGTCTTCTTTATTACATTTGGGGTAGAGAAATGTTTAGTCCCTTGTGTATAAAGAAGATTACTGGCTGCATTAGCAGAACAAAACTGTACATTTTTACGCGCTTGGAGTTGTGTGCATAAATCCTGAGATTTTTTAGCACAAAGGACTCCATCAGCATTACGTATAATTTAAAGGTTTGGTATCTTGCATAAAGCAGTGTAAGAAGGCTGTTGGTTAAAAACAGAAGTTTTACCAACTATGTTTTTACGCTGCATGCGTGTAGATAAATTCACTTTGGATGCAAAGGCATCATTGTGAACTTTATCTGCACTGTCACATACAGGAGATTTACCTTTACGCGTAGAGCGCAAAACATGAGTATCTGCCCCGTCACAGACGGGAGATTTTTCTTTACGCATAGAGAATAAAACTTGTGTGTCTACCATGTCACAGACGGGAGAATTATTTTTACCCACAGAGCGTAAAGCTTTGGAGTCTACCACGTCACAGACGGGAGACATATTCTTACGCACAGAGCGTAAAGTTTGATTTTTACGCGCTGGGCGTAAAACTTGGGAGTCTGCCACGTCACAGAAGGGAGACATATTCTTACGCACAGAGCATAAAGTTTGATTTTTACGCGTAGAGCGTAAAACTTGAAAGTCTGCCACGTCACAGACGGAAGACTGATTTTTACGCCCAAGGCGTATCACTGAAGTAGAGACTGCCTCGTCACAGACGGGAGACTGATATTTATGCCCAAGACGTATCACTGAAGTAGAAACTGCCTCGTCACAGACGGGAGCCTCCACAACAGGAGTAGGAAGGATTCCTCTGCCTTCAGAGACAGCAGGGAGATCCGAGGATGCTTTAGACTTAGGAATCCAAACTTTTCGCGCCTTTTGCGATTTTTGAACATTGGAGCAGCGAGTACTACCCCCAGTTCGAAGCATTTCTTCGTAGGCAGTCTAGTCGAAGTACACAACCAGAGTCTTCTTTGTCGATCCGACCGACACATCATCATATTGAGCAATTGCCTTCTTGTCAGAGGAGAAGGTCGTCCCCAGCAGAGTCGCCATTTTGTTTCACTTAACAAAATGCCTAAAAATTGACTTTTGAAAGAAAACTAGAAAAAGTACAAATTGTTCTGGAAAGTATTGCTATGGAAGTCTGATCTGAGAGCGATCACTTTGTTCCTTGGACCATACGATGATGATGAAGAAAACTGCTTGAAGAAGACGAACAATCGGAAGAACTAAGTCACCGGAATGGTATCGAGCAACGACACTGATGGCACAGTCGAATGCTTTCTTGCTTTGCTTCACCCTGTTCTTGAGAAAAGTTGAAAAATGCTTCTGGGAATATCACTCTGAAAATATGAGTTTTCTCATAATCTCCTCTCCTATCTCTATATTGATCTCTTTTCATCTTATCTGTGTTAAAAATCAATCTATTTATAGACTAGACCCTTTGTGCGTAAAAAGCAACAAAAATGGGTCTCTACGCGAGTAACTGTCACCCACGATGTAAATCATCCTCTACGCACGTTAATACGTGTCCCATATAGAGTTTTGATCTCTACGCATGGTGACACGTGTCCCATTACTTCAACAAAATAGGAAGAGCATGTACACACGTTCCTCGATAAGTGTGGCATGAAAGCCACGTAAGCAAACCACGTTCTCATCTAGTCAGGAAAGCTCGGGCGTAAAAATGACCCAAAACATACTTCCTGCATAAAGTAGCAGACTGGGCATAAAATGGCTCAAAATAGACTTCCCACGTAAAGTGGCTGAAAAGTAGCCTTGAGCGTAAAATTAGCTCAAATAAACTTTATGCACACAGCAGCCTTGAGCGTAAAAGGCTCGAATAGCTTCCGTGCGTAAAAGAAGCTGTATCCTGAGCGTAAAGTAACCCATCTGCACACTAAACGACAAGCGTTGGGTTTGGTGAAAAGATTTCCTCGGCTTCTTTGTACTGCTATCAAAAAATTATTCTGTCAGATCAAATCACTCGTATTAAATGCGACCTGACAGTCTATCCTCGGCGTAAAGTTCAGTGGACAGCTCTTGTGTAAAGTAGCTCGCGTAGAGAGTAGCTCACATAGAGAGTAGCTCGCGTAGAGAGTAACTCGCATAGAGAGTAGCTCGCGTAGAGTTTTATTCTGTTTGATTTGCGTAAAGTTCTCAACTTTTTTGACTTAGTCCATGAATCACTTTTTACGCTCCTACACCTACATCTTATCCTTACCGACTTAACGCTCCTTCAATTTTCACCAATGGTGAGCATTCCCCTCCAGCTGGGTCCTCATGGTAGTTATCTACAAGTCAGCAGGAAACTACAATGCCTCTAAGAGCTTCTGTATGCTTTCCACCCAATCAGAGATCTCCTCAGGGCTCTCCTTACCCTCACAGGATTTCAGGTTCATCTGACGATATCTCCGAATAGTGCCCACCGACTGAGCTGGTACCGGGGCAGCTGCTGGTGCTGGTGCTGGTGCTGGTTTTGGGGCTGTTATTCTCTCCCAGGAAGTCATCAAAGTCTGCCTCCTTCGTCTATTGCCATTGTTGCTGCATTATTGCTTGTAATAATTGAAACATCTGGGGCTGACCCTCTGGTTGTGGCATCCGGGATGGGATAGGTGCATACGGCACCTGCTGCGGGTATGCTCCATACGACATCTGGGGAGGTTAGGGTGGTGGTGGTGGCAAAGGGTTCTCCTCCTGCTGCATCGGCGTTTATAACGTCTGGCCTTTATGGTGCATCGGTGCGAGCTGTGATACGAACCATACATGAATAGACGGGGTCGTCGGGGCGATCGAAACATGTCCGAGAGTCTGGACCTCTGGGGGAGCTGGGGTCATGCCATTGCTGGGTGTCGTGTCACGTGTCGGGGTGACACCATATGTTGTGCGTCCGCTGCGCAGATGCATCTCTCTGAAAGAGAGAATATTCTATCATATAGGCACGGGAACAAGCAAGATGCAAGTTTTTTTAACAGGAATATGGGAGTCAAAGGTGGTGGTGGAAGTGTGCATGAGATC